>CM029012.1:208356099-208956099 GCA_016801055.1 Panax notoginseng
AGTGCCGTATTCGTGAATAGTGCCGTATACGTGAATAGTGCCGTATACGTGAATAGTAACCCCCGACACAAAAAGTTCCAAATTTGATAAAAAACTCATATCAATATTTCAGCATAATGATATTGAAGAAAATAATATCATTAAGAAGAAAATAATATCCCTTACCTCAAAATATCAGTACTTCTGGTCGGAATACCGGTATAAGGCTGAAAGAAACTTGCTCTGATGAATAGAAACTCTCAAAGTATCTAAATACTCACAAAATACACTCAATAATCTAGAGAGAGAAAGAGAGAAAACATGTTTCTGGTGTAATTTTCAATTCTAACTTAGCCCTCTATTTATAGGAAAATTTTGGTAGGTTTGACCTGCAACCTGATGGCTTTACCTGCTACTATTCCCACCTACCACATTTGAAATATAATTCAGCACATTTTTTCACCAACCACAAGTGGGGCCCACCAATTCTAGAATTTTCCACCAAAATGATAAACTCTGAAAATTCAACAATTTCTGAACCAGTCATCTTGTAAAATTCGTAATAAATCATACGTTCATTTTTAACGGTTCAAAATTTGTGGACATATACTCAACTTATATATGTACAACATATCCAAAAATTACCACGATCCAACGGTCGGATTAAAAATTATAACCCCCGCAAAATATCTCAAAAACCCTGATTTTTAATACCTCTATTCCGACAAAAATACTGACAAAAATCTCAACATTAACTCCTTCATTTTTAACCACAAAAATATATCCCTCATTTATATCCACATAAAATAAATATTTCCTTATCATATGAATCAATAATTAATTATTCACAAATAATATTACAGAATCACATTTATGACAACCAGGCCGTTCCCAGGAAAGAGGGGGCTTTCCAATAAGGATTTCTCCTTACTGGCGCGCAATTAGATGACCAAACCTCTCCTTAGACAGAACTTTCTAGACATTGCCAATAATGTTATCTAATAATATTATTCAAATAATATGAATTATTGATCTGATAAATGAAAATACTGTGCAGCAACAATTATTGAAACAACAATAATATAAAATATCAACGCAGCAATTATTGAATCAATAAAATAAAATATTGAATAATAACTACTGTAACAATTATTGAGTAGTGCCTTCTTACGTAAGAATCAATAATTGGTGCAATACCGTGTGCTACTGTATTTTAACCACCGGGTATTCCAACAGTATTAACGGTAACAACTACGCCATTATTTATAAACAACTTATACTTGTCGTTTTCTTCATCCAATCGCTTTCCGTTATGGGGCCCACACAAGGCTGCGTCGTCGTACGAATATTCCCCGACAGCAAGAATATTCCACGACCAACCGAATATTCACCGACCAAAAATAAATATTTTATAACCACTTGCTTATTTTGCAAAATTTGCACATTTCACCCATAACCAAAGTATTATATCAAATTAACCCCTTATTATTCACAATAATATTTAGAGAAAATTTGATTTTATTCATTAATAAGTTGGGGTCTTACAAAGATTATATAGGTAGTGCTCGTAAAGATACTCAGCAAGTGGATGAGCACAACCCTGTCTTATGATGACACGAAGTTGTATGTCATTAGACATCTTGTATGATAGTGACAAAACATCCTTCCAACGTTGGGTTCGCCTCACCCTATTTTCTTCACCAAATATAACTACTAAATGATGACCACCGTTCTATTTCCTTGTTACCCGCGCTCGACCCAGCTACACTCTTATTACCTGAAAGGAATTGTGAAATAAAAGGGTGAGCACAACTAGCCCAGTAAAGAATATCATGACTAAAGATAAATAAATTATCAATAGTCTTCATCAGTAATAAATCAGAGATTTAGAACATATGGTAGATGATAAAAATTTCAACCATAGTTTCAGCGGAACGAGCAATCCATTAGAAAAGTCAAATAGACCATAAAGTCTATTATCTCCTTTATGTTAAAAATCCACCAACAATGTTTTATCCATGTAACATCACTCAACAGTTCCTTTCCACAATCATATGAATAACTCATAATCATAATTGTGACTCTAAATTTTTCTTCGCACCCAGGACGAAGAATATTTTCATCACCTGTCTTTACCTGAAACATCAAAGATCATGGTTATACCAAATCACAGTTCCTGTTCATAATCATACTAATAACTTCATCTTTGCACTACGGCCAAAGATATTCATTTGTATCAGCAGTTGGTCATGTTTATCTCAACATCTGTTCATCTTTGCACTACTGGCCAAAGATATTCAACAACATATCATCTTTACACTACGGGCCAAAGATATTCATCAACAATTCATCTTTGCACTACAGGCCAAAGATATTCATCAATATTTCATCTTTGCACTACAGGCCAAAGATATTCCTCAACAGTTCATATTTGCACTACGGCCAAATATATTCATCAACAGTTCATATTTACACTACAGGCCAAATATATTAATATCTCAACGAAATATATAATCATTTCAGAATTTATATAAGCAATAATTATAACCATGTTGATCAATTCACCTTTGCACTTAAGCTAAAGATATTCACTTATAAATTCAATGGTCATGATCATACCAATCAACAATTTAACTTTGCACTACTGGCCAAAGAGAACCCATAGTCATGATCATACCAATAATCTACCCATCTTTACACTCAAGTGAAAGAGAATATCATCATTAGGGTTATAAAAATGTTATATATGATAATAAAAATAATGTGATCAACATATAGTTTTAATCTCAGGAGTAATATTCATAAATCAACTATAATTTGATCAGAAAAAGAAACCAATTTTATCGTGAATAGTATCCGTGAATAGTAACTCGTGAATAGTAACTCATGAATAGTAACCCCGACACAAAAAGGTTGAAATTTCACAATAAAATTCATACCAATATTTTGGTATAATGATATTGAAAGAATAATAACATTTCTTAAACTTATAAACAATTTATTTTAATTGTTTACACTTTACTAAATAATGCATTTAATCATTCTAAAATGCCAAACTCATAAGATTTTATCACCAATAACCAAAACCCTCATCAAAAATCTGCATATGAAGATATAGGATTCTCAAGTCATAAAATCCTATTTTCCAATTTTCTTACTTCACATAACATATTTAATTCATTTACTCATAACTAGACTATTTTTATGAAAAATACCAAATCAGTCCCAAAAGTATTTCTTTTCTGGAATTTAGCAGAATATAGTCCCATATTGAACATATATTTTTCTCATAATTTTTAAAATTTATTTACTATTTTTCATATGGCCAAAACCGCTGAATATTTAAACATTTATCATAAATTGTACTTTTATCCAAAAATTCTGAAATTCACAGAGTACACTGATATTATATAGATATACTTCCAATAAAAATTTTATCAATTTTGGAGTTAACCACAAGGAGTTATAAGCAGTTACTTTTAAAATAGTCTTTTCCCGTAAAATTCATAACTCTTAATCTATACATCCAAAAATCACCATTTTTTGACACAATCAATAAAACTCATCAAAATATCATTTCAAAATTTTTCAGAATTTTTTTGAAGTTCAAAAAAATTACGAAACTGAAAATCATAACAACCCTTAAAATCTCTTACTATCCCTTACCTCAAAAGAGCAGTACTTCTGATCGGTATAAGACTGAAGAAAACTTGCACTGATGAATAGAAACTTACAAAGTATCTAAATACTCACAAAATACACTCAATAATCTAGAGAGAGAAAGAGAGAAAACTTATGAATTCTGGTGTGATTTTTAATTCTAACTTAGCCTTCTATTTATAGGAAAATGTTAGCACGCCGAAGCAGACTTAACCTGCAACCTGATGGCTTTACCTGCTACTATTCTCACCCACCATATTTGAATAAAAATCTCAGCACATTTCTTCACCAACCAAAAGTGGGGCCCACCAATTCTAGAATTTTCCACCAAAATGATTAACTCCGAAAATTTAACAATTTCTGAACCAGTCATCTGGTAAAATTCATAACAAATTATACGTTCATTTTTAACGGTTCAAAATTTGTGGACATATACTCAACTTATATATGTATAACATATCTAATTATTACCACGATCCAACGGTCGGATTAAAAATTATAACCCTCGCAAAATATCTCAAAAACCCTAATTTGATTTTCAATACCTCCGATCCGACAAAATTACAGATAAAACACCTCAACATTAACTCCTTCATTTTTAACCACAAAAATATATCTCTCATTTATGACAACCAGACTGTTTCCAGAAAAAAGGGGGCTTTCCAATAAGAATTTTTCCTTACTGGCGCACAATTAGATGACCAAACCTCTCCTTAGACAGAACTTTTTAGACATTGCCAATAATGCTATCTAATAATATTATTCAAACAATATGAATTATTGATCTGATAATGGAAAATATTGTACAGTGACAATTATTAAACAACAATAATATAAAATTTCAACGTAGCAATTATTGAATCAATAAAATAAAATATTGAACAGTAATTACTGTAACAATTATTGAGTAGTGTCTTCTTACGTAAGAATCAATAATTTCAAAAATACTGTGCAATACCGTGTGCTAATGTGCAATAACGCGTATTACTGTATTTTAACCACTGGGTATTTTAACAGTAATAACGGTAACAACTACTGTAAGACCCCGAATTTTATGAAATAAAAGTATTCAATTTTTCTATTCAGTAAATGGTTAAATTGATAAAAGTTAAAGTTATGGGTGAAATATGAATTTTTTTTCAAAATAAGCAAGTGGTTATAAAATAATCATTGTTGTCGGAGAATATTCGTTTGGTCGTGAAATATTCTTTATGTCGGGGAATATTCGTACGACGGCGCAGCCATTTGTGGGCCCCATAACAGAATAACTGTCGGGTGAAGAAAACGACAAATTTGAGTTTTTACAAATAACGGCGTAGTTGTTACCGTTAACACTGTTGGAATACCCGGTGGTTAAAATACAGTAATACGCGTTATTGCACAGTAGCACACGGTATTGCATAGTATTTTTAAAATTATTGATTCTTACGTAAGAAGGCAATACTCAATAATTGTTACAGTAATTACTGTTCAATATTTTATTTTATTGATTCAATAATTGCTACGTTGAAATTTTGTATTATTGTTGTTTAATAATTGTTGCTGCACAGTATTTCCCATTATCAGATCAATAATTTATATTATTTGTGAATAATTAATTATTGATTCATATGATAAGAAAATATTTATTTTATGTGGATATAAATGAGGGATATATTTTTGTGGTTAAAAATGAAGGAGTTAATGTTGAGATTTTTATCCGTATTTTTGTCGGAATGGAGGTATTAAAAATTAGGATTTTTTGAGAAATATTGCGGGCGTTATAATTTTTAATCCGACCGTTGGATCGTGGTAATTTTTGGATATGTTATACATATATAAGTTGAGTATATGTCCACAAATTTTGAACCGTTAAAAATGAACGTATGATTTATTATGAATTTTACGAGATGACTGGTTCAGAAATTGTTGAATTTTCGGAGTTTAACATTTTGGTGGAAAATTCTAAAATTGGTGGGCCCCACTTGTGGTTGGTGAAGAAATGTGCTGAATTATATTTCAAATGTGATGGGTGGGAATAGTAGCAGGTAAAGCCATCAGGTTGCAGGTCAAACCTACCAAAATTTTCCTATAAATAGAGGGCTAAGTTAGAATTGAAAATCACACCAGAAACATAAGCTTTCTCTCTTTCTCTCTCTATATTATGAAGCATATTTTGTGAGTTTTTAGATACTTGGTGAGTTACTATTCATCAGTGCAAGTTTCTTTCAGCATCATATCCGATATCCAGTCAGAAGTACTGCTCTTTTGAGGTAAGGGATTGTAAGGGATTGTAAGGGATAGTAAGGGATTTTAAGGGTTGTTATGATTTTTAATTTCGTAATTTTTCTGATCTTCAAAAATTCTGAAAAAAATCAAAATGATATTTTGATGAGTTTTCTTGATTGTGTCCAAAAATGGTGATTTTTGGATGTATAGATTGAGAGTTATGAATTTTATGAGAAAAGACTATTTTAAAAGTAACCGCTTATAATTCCTTGTGGTTAACTCCAAAATTGATGAAATTTTTATTGGGAGTACATGTGTATGATAGAAGTATACTCTGTAAATTTCAGAATTTTTGGACAAAAGTATAATTTTTGATAAATGTCTAAATATTCGGTGGTTTTGGCCATATGAAAAATAGTAAATGAGTTTTAAAAATTCTGAGAAAAATATATGTTCAATATGGGACTATATTATGCTAAATCCCAGAAAAGAAATATTTTTGGAACTGATTTGATATTTTTCATAAAAATGGACTAGTTATGAGTAAATGAATTAAATATGTTATGTGAAGTAAGAAAATTGGAAAATAGGATTTTATGGCTTGAGAATCCTATATGAGGTATATGCAGATTTTTGATGAGGGTTTTGGTTATTGGTGATAAAATCTTATGAGTTTGGTATTTTAGAATGATTAAATGCATTATTTAGTAAAGTGTAAACAATTTAAATAAATTGTTTATAAGCTTAAGAAATATTATTCTTTCAATATCATTATACCGAAATACTGGTATGGATTTTATTGTGGAATTTCTACCTTTTTGTGTCGAGTTTACTATTTATGAGTTACTATTCAGGAGTTACTATTCATGAGTTACTATTCACGAGTTACTATTCACGACAAAATTGGTTTCTTTTTCTAACCAAATTATAGTTGATTTATGAATATTGCTCTTGAAATTAAATCCATATTTTGATCATATTATTTTTATTATTATATATAACGTTTTTATAACCCTAATGATGATATTTCTCTTTGACTTGAGTGTAAAGATGGGTAGATTTTTGGTATGATCATGACTATGGGTTATCTTTGGCCAGTAGTGCAAAGTTGAATTGTTGATTGGTATGATCATGACCATTAAATTTATAAGTGAATATCTTTAGCTTAAGTGCAAAGGTGAATTGATCAACATGGTTATAATTATTGTTTATATAAATTCTGAAATGATTATATATTTCTTTGAGATATTAATATCTTTGGCCTGTAGTGCAAAGATAAAATATTGATGAATATCTTTGGCCTGTAGTGCAAAGATGAATTGTTGATGAATATCTTTGGCCCGTAGTGCAAAGATGACATGTTGTTGAATATCTTTGGCCAGTAGTGCAAAGATGAACAGATGATGAGATAAACATGACCAACTGGTGATACAAATGAATATTTTTGGCCGTAGTGCAAAGATGAAGTTATTAGTATGATTATGAACAGGAAATGTGATTTGGTGTAACCATGATCTTTGATGTTTCAGGTAAAGATAGGTGATGAAAATTATCTTCGTCCTGGATGAGAAGAGGAATTTAGAACTACAGTTATGATTATGAGTTATTCATATGATTGTGGACCAGAATTGTTGATTGATGTTACAGGGATAAAACATTGTTGATAGATTTTTAACATGGAGAAGATAATAGACTTTATAGTCTATTTGACTCTTCTAATGGATTGCTCGTTCCGCTGCAACTATGGTTGAAATTTTTATCATTTACCATATGTTCTAAATCTCTGATTTATTGTTGATGAAGGCTATTGATAATTGAATTATCTTTAGTCATGATATTCTTTACTGAGCTAGTTGTGCTCACCCTTTTGCTTCACAATTCCTTTCAGGTAATAAGAGTGTAGCTGGGTCGAGCGGGGGTAACAAGGGAATAGAACGGTGGTCATCATTTAGTAGTTATATTTGGTGAAGAAAATAGGGTGAGGCGAACCCAACGTTGGAAGGGTGTTTTGTCACTATCATACAAGATGTCTAATGACATACAACCTCGTGTCATCATAAGACAGGGTTGTGCTCATCCACTTGCTGAGTATATCTATGGGCACTACCTATATAATCTTGGTGTTTGTTTGAAGTATAATTCTCAATTAGAGACAGTGGAGATAATGATAAGTCAAGAGAAGACTCACCATTGGGAAGAATATGATAGTAATCTTCTCGTTTTTCTTTGGGGTCTATTGGGTCAACCAAGGATAATTCTGTGGTCATATGATATCTATCATAATCTAGATGCGTGGCCTCCCATGTACGAAGGTTTCCTTGAGCACTTCCCAAAGATTCTAAATTCTAAAACAGTTCTTGACTATATATACCTTTATGTAAGGTGTTATTGTGAGGTGATGTTCATGGTTGGGACATGTGTCACATTTGGTATATATTTGTATTCAAACTCGCAGCATATGTGTTGTTGTATTTTGTACGACAATTGTTGTAATAGAGTTGTAGTTATTTTCTGTACCATGTATTTGACGACTCAGAATGGGTTGGATGGAATGGACCTATTTTGGGGTTGTCACAGGTGGTATCAGAGCTTAGGGATATGATCTCTGGAGGAGATCGGGGAATACAACTAGGAGGGGAGAGATGAGTAAATCTTTCGCTAGTGTGTCTTACCTAAGCTTATGTGTTGGTCAGTCATAATATCGGGATATTTTGTGATATGTTAATTTGTTAAATTAACCCTTGTTTTGAAGCTGTATTCTAGAATGATATTTGAAATACAGGAGATGAGCAATGGAGAAATTATGATGACAGGGAAGATGAAATCTGAAATGAAAGGAATGTATTCTCAACTCTTTGAAATACCAGGTACGTAAATTTCGGGGACGAAATTTCATAAGGAGGGGAGATTGTAAGACCCCGAATTTTATGAAATAAAAGTATTCAATTTTTCTATTCAGTAAATGGTTAAATTGATAAAAGTTAAAGTTATGGGTGAAATATGAATTTTTTTTCAAAATAAGCAAGTGGTTATAAAATAATCATTGTTGTCGGGGAATATTCGTTTGGTCGTGGAATATTCTTTCTGTCGGGGAATATTCGTACGACGGCACAGCCATTTGTGGGCCCCATAACAGAATAACTGTCGGGTGAAGAAAACGACAAATTTGAGTTTTTACAAATAACGGCGTAGTTGTTACCGTTAACACTGTTGGAATACCCGGTGGTTAAAATACAGTAATACGCGTTATTGCACAGTAGCACACGGTATTGCATAGTATTTTTAAAATTATTGATTCTTACGTAAGAAGACAGTACTCAATAATTGTTACAGTAATTACTGTTCAATATTTTATTTTATTGATTCAATAATTGCTACGTTGAAATTTTGTATTATTGTTGTTCAATAATTGTTGCTGCACAGTATTTCTCATTATCAGATCAATAATTCATATTATTTGTGAATAATTAATTATTGATTCATATGATAAGAAAATATTTATTTTATGTGAATATAAATGAGGGATATATTTTTGTGGTTAAAAAATGAAGGAGTTAATGTTGAGATTTTTATCCGTATTTTTGTCGGAATGGAGGTATTAAAAATCAGGGTTTTTTGAGAAATATTGCGGGCGTTATAATTTTTAATCCGACCGTTGGATCGTGGTAATTTTTGGATATGTTATACATATATAAGTTGAGTATATGTCCACAAATTTTGAACCGTTAAAAATGAACGTATGATTTATTATGAATTTTACGAGATGACTGGTTCAGAAATTGTTGAATTTTCGGAGTTTAACATTTTGGTGGAAAATTCTAGAATTGGTGGGCCCCACTTGTGGTTGGTGAAGAAATGTGCTGAATTATATTTCAAATGTGGTGGGTGGGAATAGTAGCAGGTAAAGCCATCAGGTTGCAGGTCAAACCTACCAAAATTTTCCTATAAATAGAGGGCTAAGTTAGAATTGAAAATCACACCAGAAACATAAGCTTTCTCTCTTTCTCTCTCTATATTATGAAGCATATTTTGTGAGTTTTTAGATACTTGGTGAGTTACTATTCATCAGTGCAAGTTTCTTTCAGCATCATATCCGATATCCAGTCAGAAGTACTGCTCTTTTGAGGTAAGGGATTGTAAGGGATTGTAAGGGATAGTAAGGGATTTTAAGGGTTGTTATGATTTTTAATTTCGTAATTTTTCTGATCTTCAAAAATTCTGGAAAAAATCAAAATGATATTTTGATGAGTTTTCTTGATTGTGTCCAAAAATGGTGATTTTTGGATGTATAGCTTGAGAGTTATGAATTTTATGAGAAAAGACTATTTTAAAAGTAACCGCTTATAATTCCTTGTGGTTAACTCCAAAATTGATGAAATTTTTATTGGGAGTACATGTGTATGATAGAAGTATACTCTGTAAATTTCAGAATTTTTGGACAAAAGTATAATTTTTGATAAATGTCTAAATATTCGGTGGTTTTGGCCATATGAAAAATAGTAAATGAGTTTTAAAAATTCTGAGAAAAATATATGTTCAATATTGGACTATATTATGCTAAATCCCAGAAAAGAAATATTTTTGGAACTGATTTGATATTTTTCATGAAAATAGACTAGTTATGAGTAAATGAATTAAATATGTTATGTGAAGTAAGAAAATTGGAAAATAGGATTTTATGGCTTGAGAATCCTATATGAGGTATATGCAGATTTTTGATGAGGGTTTTGGTTATTGGTGATAAAATCTTATGAGTTTGGTATTTTAGAATGATTAAATGCATTATTTAGTAAAGTGTAAACAATTTAAATAAATTGTTTATAAGCTTAAGAAATATTATTCTTTCAATATCATTATACCGAAATACTGGTATGGATTTTATTGTGGAATTTCTACCTTTTTGTGTCGAGTTTACTATTTATGAGTTACTATTCAGGAGTTACTATTCATGAGTTACTATTCACGAGTTACTATTCACGACAAAATTGGTTTCTTTTTCTAACCAAATTATAGTTGATTTATGAATATTGCTCTTGAAATTAAATCCATATTTTGATCATATTATTTTTATTATTATATATAACGTTTTTATAACCCTAATGATGATATTTCTCTTTGACTTGAGTGTAAAGATGGGTAGATTTTTGGTATGATCATGACTATGGGTTATCTTTGGCCAGTAGTGCAAAGTTGAATCGTTGATTGGTATGATCATGACCATTAAATTTATAAGTGAATATCTTTAGCTTAAGTGCAAAGGTGAATTGATCAACATGGTTATAATTATTGTTTATATAAATTCTGAAATGATTATATATTTCTTTGAGATATTAATATCTTTGGCCTGTAGTGCAAAGATAAAATATTGATGAATATCTTTGGCCTGTAGTGCAAAGATGAATTGTTGATGAATATCTTTGGCCCGTAGTGCAAAGATGACATGTTGTTGAATATCTTTGGCCAGTAGTGCAAAGATGAACAGATGATGAGATAAACATGACCAACTGGTGATACAAATGAATATTTTTGGCCGTAGTGCAAAGATGAAGTTATTAGTATGATTATGAACAGGAAATGTGATTTGGTGTAACCATGATCTTTGATGTTTCAGGTAAAGATAGGTGATGAAAATTATCTTCGTCCTGGATGAGAAGAGGAATTTAGAACTACAGTTATGATTATGAGTTATTCATATGATTGTGGACCAGAATTGTTGATTGATGTTACAGGGATAAAACATTGTTGATAGATTTTTAACATGGAGAAGATAATAGACTTTATAGTCTATTTGACTCTTCTAATGGATTGCTCGTTCCGCTGCAACTATGGTTGAAATTTTTATCATTTACCATATGTTCTAAATCTCTGATTTATTGTTGATGAAGGCTATTGATAATTGAATTATCTTTAGTCATGATATTCTTTACTGAGCTAGTTGTGCTCACCCTTTTGCTTCACAATTCCTTTCAGGTAATAAGAGTGTAGCTGGGTCGAGCGGGGGTAACAAGGGAATAGAACGGTGGTCATCATTTAGTAGTTATATTTGGTGAAGAAAATAGGGTGAGGCGAACCCAACATTGGAAGGGTGTTTTGTCACTATCATACAAGATGTCTAATGACATACAACCTCGTATCATCATAAGACAGGGTTGTGCTCATCCACTTGCTGAGTATATCTATGGGCACTACCTATATAATCTTGGTGTTTGTTTGAAGTATAATTCTCAATTAGAGACAGTGGAGATAATGATAAGTCAAGAGAAGACTCACCATTGGGAAGAATATGATAGTAATCTTCTCGTTTTTCTTTGGGGTCTATTGGGTCAACCAAGGATAATTCTGTGGCCATATGATATCTATCATAATCTAGATGCGTGGCCTCCCATGTACGAAGGTTTCCTTGAGCACTTCCCAAAGATTCTAAATTCTAAAACAGTTCTTGACTATATATACCTTTATGTAAGGTGTTATTGTGAGGTGATGTTCACGGTTGGGACATGTGTCACATTTGGTATATATTTGTATTCAAACTCGCAGCATATGTGTTGTTGTATTTTGTACGACAATTGTTGTAATAGAGTTGTAGTTATTTTCTGTACCATGTATTTGACGACTCAGAATGGGTTGGATGGAATGGACCTATTTTGGGGTTGTCACAACTACGCCGTTATTTGTAAAAACTCAAATTTGTCATTTTCTTCATTCGACAGTTATTCGTTATGGGGCCCACAAATAGCTGCGCCGTCGTACGAATATTCCCCGACAGAAAGAATATTTCACGACCAAACGAATATTCCCCGACAACAATGATTATTTTATAATCACTTGCTTATTTTGAAAAAAAATCCTATTTCACCCAGAACTTTAAACTTTTATCAATTTAACCATTTACTGAATAGTAATTATAAGAAAAATTGAATACTTTTATTTCATAAAATTCGGGGTCTTACACCCCACCCCCACAAAAAAAAAACAATATCATGTGATTATGTATACACCTCTTACCACCACCCCCCACCCCACCCCCACCCCCACCTAAAAAAAATAATATTATGTGATTATGTATACACCTCTTATGCTCCACCCCACCCCCACTCCCCACTCCCCACTCCCCACCCACCACCCCCACCCTCCACCCTCCACCCTCCAACCTCCAAAAAATAATATTATGTGATTATGTATACACCACACTCTCCCACCCCACTCCCCACCTCCCAAAAAAATAATAATAATATATCAAATCAGGCATTAATGGAACTATAACTGTTTTTAACCATAACCATATGGTTCCAACCCACATTATCCATATTAAAAATGGTTAATATGGTTTTAGTTCTTAAATGGTTGGTTAACCATATTTTAAAAACTAAAACCAACCCATAACCATATTTTGTCAGGTTTACTTTTAAGTAAGGAAGTGGTCCAATATGCTTATTGGGCCAGTCTACACGGGTGTGCGCTGCATTGGTGATGAATTGATGTGCAATTCCGCTACACTAAGCTTAGAAGTTACTTGAACAAGTAGTAAAAAAAATTTCAAGATAATTGAAAGTAGTTTGCATCTGCTTCCTCAAGATATGCACCTTAATCGCAAGAATCCATATTGGCACCATAAGGCATACAGTAGGTAGGTAATTTGACTGTGATCTTAGATGTTCTATGAATTTAAACTAGTACATGAACTCATGAGGTAAGATAAAATGTCCCACAGATATAGGCTTGAGCAAGGAACATGGCATGATGGCAATTTGTATATTAGATTCCGGCCGCTACACTATGCACCAAAAGTTTTGCCTAAATTAAATGTGCTTGCCAGCTCAATTTCCTAAGACATTAATTCATGGATCCTGTTCTTTTAGCTTCAATTTACAAAACTTGCCCTATAAATGCTCTCCCCTAACTACAAACCTACCCACCAATTCAAAATCCCTTCTCTCCCTCTAAGCACTTGCAAGCAACAAAAATATCGTTAGGCTTTGAGTTTGAGAGATGGGTTCCAATAAGAACACTGCTTCAATTGCTCTCTTTCTCTCTCTTAACATTCTCTTCTTTTCCTTAGTCAGTTCATGTAACACTTGCCCTGGTCCTAAGCCCAAACCAAATCCCAATCCCAATCCCACTCCCACTCCCACTCCCACTACCAATCCCACTCCCAATCCTATTAATACAGGCAAATGCCCTAGAGATGCCCTAAAATTAGGTGTATGTGCAGATGTGCTCAATTTGTTGAATAATGTAATTGTCGGATCCCCGCCAACGCTCCCATGCTGCAGTCTTCTTCAAGGCCTTGTCAACCTCGAGGCAGCTCTATGCCTATGCACTGCCATTAAAGCCAACATTTTGGGGATTAACCTTAATGTTCCTGTTTCACTCAGCTTAGTTCTTAATAACTGCGGCAAGAAACTCCCAAATGGCTTCGAATGTACCTAAACACTACTTCCCTTCTTCATCTTATCTTTGTGGCTTTCACTTCTCTTCAACCTAGTACGAATTTTCGATTATTGAAAAATTATGGTGTTTTTGGTTTTTGGTAACTTCTTGTTCCCTTTCTTGGTACTAGCTATGCTCATTTGGTGGAGTGAATGTAATAAGTTTTGCTTCTTTGTATACTACTTGTGTAGTTTCATGTGAAGTGAAAGATCAATTGGTGTTTATTATGTGGATTAAAATTTCGTCATTGTGCGATTTATTTACATTCTTTTTTTTTTTTCTGGGCATGTTGTTTAGTATTTCTTTACATGTTCTGAACTTGAATTAAGTACTCATATTCATTCATATGACCATTTAACCATTAATAATAATAAAATGTATAAGAGTTTAGAATTAATGTTTCATACATATATATGTACGTATATCTTGTTTTGATCCGATCGTATCTAATTACATTGATAAATAACCATTGTTCATTGAGATAGAGTTGTTTAATCTCCAACACATGGATTCTAATTAAACAATAAAAATATATAGTCCTTGCATAAGCTAATACATTTGTCCATCTTAACCGTACTACTAATCATGCTCACGTCTTAACTTAATCTTAATAAACTTTTCTATATCATAGTCAGAATTTTTATTAACTTAATCTTAATAAATTTTTATTAATCTTAATCTTAATAGATATTTTAAGACTCCCCAATTTTTATTTTTATTTCTTAATTTTTATTTATTTATTTGTGATTTAATTTCATAATTTAGAGACTTTTTAAATTAATAATGTTACTATCACATACCGCTAACATACTGCATGGGTGGTACTCATGTATTTATTATTGAGTTAAGTGAATCATATCAATAATAAATTTATAAATATCACCTCGTACAGTATGTGAGAGTAATGTAATAATTTTACTTGACAGCAACATTATTATTTTTAAATTACTCAATTGATACTATCCTTTTCATGGGATGTGACCTCTTGGAAGAAAGTGTAAAGCATTTTGTAGCACTGTATTCTCCGTGACTCAGATATTGATGATAATAATGCAATATCGGCCACATGGAGAAAGAAAGAAAGAGAATGATCACATTATTCACTTTAAAAAAGGCCACTCCATTAGTCCATACCAAACTTAATGGTTTCCATAAAAGTATTAGCAAATTCTCAAATTTTCTTAATGATGTTCATTTCCTTTTCTTTTTCTGGGCCAATTTTTCATGTATATTACTGCTTATATAATTCCTTCTCCAAAAATATTAAAAATTAAAAAAATTAGAAACTAAATTACCTTAGATTCCACAAGCTGCAAATTAAGTTTACCTTAATAACAGCGTGGTAAGTATGCAATGGTAAATGAGGGATCGGATATAGTGAAATTGACACTATTTTAGCTATAGTAAATTCAATTAATAGTTTTTTATTGTATTGGTTATAAATTAAAATATTGCATTAACTAATATAATAAAATATTGTAAAACTTATCAATGAAACATTTTTTATAACCAACACAATAATAAGCTATAGAATTTACTACAAAAAATTAATGTCAATTTTGCCCTAACTGGATCCGTAAATACATAAAACTCAAATCAAAAACTTAGCTGCAAAGTTTACTGATCTCTTCATCCTTTTTTTCATTTTCTCTCGATGAAGCAGCGTGTCTAGTTCCAACTTCAAATTCAATTTTCATCAATAATGGAATTTTTTGGTGCTTAATCAATCAATTATTCAAAATATCATTAGTTGTGAATCCATATATAATTGGTAGACTATAGCTGAAAACTCAGTTGTTTAGCGCCACAGACCACAGCAATAATGGAATTTTCTGGTGCTTAATAAATCAATTAGTCATCCCACATTTTCTTGTTTGGTAGTCATCCATATGCTACAATAGAGTTGCAAACAGATAGCTCATACTCCCTCCGATTCTTAATGTAAGTCATTTTGGAGAAATGTGTTTGTTCTTTAATATAAGTCGTTTGAGAATTTCAAATAAACATTAATTGTTTAGTTTCTAATATTACCCCAAGTAACTTTGGTTCTCTCACTATTTTCTGTCCAATAAATAACAATCTCTTATTCTAATACAAGGGTAATATAGACAATTGATATTATAGTTAATAATAATCATTACTTTAATACTTGTGCATAATCTTAAAATGACTTATATTAAGGAACGGAGGGAGTACTTACCCTTGAGCTTCAACTTGTAAAGTTTTCTTTTTACAAAATCTTATGTAATTTTCGACTTGATGGTATATGAAGTGAGGTTTTATTTATTGTATTAGCACCGAAAAAGGCAAAAACGTTTCATAGTGTAGTATTTCAATTTTTGTTTCTGGAGTGGAGGGGCGAAAAGATTGCCATTCTCTTATTTCTTCACGTATGTTCCCTTGTCTATTTTGTTAATAAAAACGAGTGTCACATTTTTTGTCAAAATTTAATAATTTTTATAACTCCTCTTGAATTAATACTTTTGGAATTATATATCTAATCAATGGTCTCTTCAAAATCATATCACTACTGCTTAATTGGTCCTATTAACCAGTAATACAATCCCGTGAATTCGAAATTCATTGGGCAATTTCAAAATTCATATAATTTCCAAATTAGTTGCTTTCAGATTGATCGAGTTTGTAACTTTGTACTTTGTAATGTAATACTCCATTTTCACTCAAAAAATCTTATGTACAAATTTAATAAAGGTATATTATATTTTCTTCCATTTTTATCCGGATATAATTAGTTTTTAGTTTTGTAGCAGTGACATGCAGGCATGGTGATGAATTTGTATTCTTAAACCTGAAAACAGTATGTCATTTTATAATATCATGAATAAAAAGAAACTCTTTTTGTGAAACAAAATATTTTTGCGAATGAAAATCAACTGACGGAAAACGTATAAGAATAAGACAGCAAGACATGTGGAATGGAGCCATCAGCTAGTTATAAAAATAATTACACGAAAGCATATATGTTATTCTCTCCGTTCCTAAAAGATTGTCGTTTTAAAAGAAAAAATTTGTTCCAATTTATTTGTCGTTTATAACTTTTTAAGAGAATAAATTATTTACTTTCCTCTACCACCCCTACCTTCTCTTATTGTCCCAAAAAATTCTCTCCCTTGTATTAATAGTTTTCAACTTCTCATAAAAGGGTAGTAATAAAATTTCAAATAAATTATAATTGTTAAATGATAGTATTAAATAATTTTCTTAATCTATATGTAAAAATTTTAAACGACAATTGACAGCTACGTTCTGTTTATGCCAACCAGTTCATGTGAAATATAACCCCGGGGGCGGGAGACAAGGAATCGAGATAGGACCTGTGTTTCCTACTGTAACGTGTAATTTAAAAGAAGAAAACAAAAAATAATTGAAAGATAGGATAAGATCTGTGTTAAATGAGTTCCAAAACCATTAGCTTTGGAAACCAGCAACTAGGGTTTCTTTCTTAGTGATTTATTCCCTCTGTCCCTTAATATAAAAATTTTTAGAGTTATGCACAACTATTAAGAAAATGATTATATAGTACTCCCTCCATCCCAAAATAATTGACGTTATAGGGAGTTCAAAATTTTCCAATATATTTAACGTTTTCAAGTTTCTAGGAAGCATTAATTACAATTTTTCCTCTATTGCCCTCAACTATATGGAGTATTTCATTTATCTAGATAACTATATGGAGTACATCTTTTCTTAATTAATGCAAGTGTAATTGTGGTAATACATATCAATCTTAATGACAAAATTGGAGTAATAAATGACTTCCTTAATAAGTGTGAAAACCTTCAAAACGTCAGTTATTTAGGGATGGAGGGAGTATTAAATATAATAGTATCAAGTATCTATATTGCCCTTATATTGGAAAAATATTGTTATTTATTAGGTAAAAAATAGTAAGAGAACCAAAGTTACATTTAATACTTAGGATAATATTGAAAATTAAACAATTAATGCTTACTTAGAATTCTAAAACGTCATATATTAAGGGACAATTTTTTTTTTTAAACGTCTTATATTAAAGGACGGAAGGAATAAAAACAATATTTTTTTCGTTCTTTTTACTCTATTTACTACCACAAGTTCTTTTAATTATCTGCAATGGAGATTTTACATTTTATCTATGTCATACAAAGTAATTAACAATATATCCATACAAAATTTTACTAGCCACGACTGTCGATGACCTTCGTGAGTTTAATCTTCTATCACTGTTTTGGAGATGAAACTGGTTAATATATATTATTATGAAAGTGATGAAACTCACCTCAAGATTACCTGCGAAATACATATATATGTAGAGAGAAAGAGGCCAAAACACCCGTAGTATATTGGCAATCAACTAAATGGGCACTAATTAAGTTCTAAACAAACATGCATGAAAACCATAATTAAAGGCAACTTACAAGGATAGATTAAAAAAAAACCATTGCTACATTCACTGTGTAGTAGTTAATTTAGGAGAGGAGGGCAAACAAAACCAGGTGGAGGAGTAAGCCCACAAGTAGCTAGGACTTGAAGGGCAAGTGGAATGAATATGTTGAGGTTAAGCAGCTTAAGCCTTATGGTAGTGCATAGACAAATAGCTGCTTCTAGCTCAAGCAACCCTTGAAGCACTGGGCAGCAAACATTCTCAACTGGATCCCCTAACCCTATATGTACCAATCCTCCAAGCACATCCACACAAAGCCCTAATTTAAGTGCATTAACTGGACAAGTTGGCATAGTTGGTGGAGGATTAAGACCCGGAATGCCACCACCGCCATGTCCGCCACCACCACCGCTGTGTCCGCCACTGCCACCAGATGGAGGGGGGCTAGTGTAAGGTGGATAGGAGGATGAAGGCGGTGGGATTATCACTGGAGGATTTGTTATGGGAGGCATTATGGTTGGAGGCGTAATGACCGGAGGATTGATTATAGGAGGTGTTATAACTGGTGGAGGCATGACAATTGGTGGGAGAACAACTGGTGGCTTATGTGAAGGTGGTGAACCTTTTGAGCCCCCTCCTTTTCCATGGTGTGGTGGGTGTTTGGTGGACGGTGGGTGAGGCTGGGGAGTTGATGGAGGGCGTGTCCGTGGAGTAGTTGGGGGACTAGGGCGGCGGTAAGGCGGGTGTGGCTCACAGTAGCCGCAAGCGTAGATGGGTGGCAATGCCATTAACATGTAAATCATGCATGTGAAAATCATGGCTAAAACCTTTGAACCCATGTTTGATCTAGGGTTCCAAAAGGGCTGCTTTTTTTCCTAGGTTTAATTGACGGACTCAGTTTGATCGTAAGATTTTAATTTATAGCTGAATTTTATGGACTACCCGTGAATGTTAATTGATGAAATTAATGAAAGAGGTGATGGATGTTTTACATTATTAGCAAGAGGATTCCAAGAGATTGATGAAATGAATCGACTGGGGAATTAAACAGAAATTTTTGGATGTTTGTTGGTCCTTTACGAACTTCAATACCCAATCCGTGACATGCTTTACTGTATCCGTGAACTTCAGTTGCACAGATTCTTATGAATCTGCGTACTCTTTGTTTCTTTGCAATATAGCGGAGTAACCTACGTAGTGTACTTTGCTACTACTATTAATCTATAGTCTTTATCTTCCTTTTCTTAGGTTTTCTTTTTCTATTTAAGAAAGAGCATTGTTTTAGTGTAATTGTCCTCTAACTAATCATTTATGAGTTTGATAATATTGAGTTGTATTTGTATAATGAAAGAGTTGTATTTGGATGATTTTTTTTATGCAATTCTTATACAATGGCAAAACTCTGTTGTACAAATGCGACTCATTCTTATCGAATTAACAAAATGATCATTTGGACGACAACTTCACCCAAACCAAATTCTTTTAATTTCTGGTTTTTATCAAATTATTTATATATATTCGGTCTGTCTGTCCTTTGATGATTTTTTGCATAGATTTGAAGAGCTCGCTCTGAAATGACAGCCAGGCATGATGTTTCCTATTTTTTCTTGATGTATAATGTTCGTGGAAATGGGGAAATAGATGGTATAGAAAATATTACAGTACTATTTCTTTTATCAATATTTGTTATGAGCTCATTTCACGAAGAGATCATGTGAAATTTTTTGGTCCTGCTCCACCAGAAGAAGAAAAAAGGTGGGGAGGGGGGACCGGAGGTGAGGTGAAAACGTTTGTCATTGTTCTAGCTACAGCTACAAGAAACTAATTAATAGTACTAGCTAGTTTCTTTTCAATTTAGAATTACAATTAATTAATTTTATTTTGGACAGTAGGTCCTCAGACCTCAACACATCATACATACAATTTAGATTTCTCAGGGTTTCTCAAAAAAAAAAAAGATAAAATTTGCATTACACATAATTGTTCTAGTTTTACAATGAGAATATTCAGTATGATAAATCACTGATAAATACTAGCATTTAATGAACACAGTTAATTTTTAATCAATCCAATATGATTTAGTAAATTAAGAATATTAAGTAATTTCACCTTTCACATGATAATAATTGTACAATGTAAATTCAATGTTTAAGATATGTTATTTCTCTCATTTTGCACGCACATCAAACATGTGTTTATGGGCTAGTGCTCTCTCTTGGAATGCATGTGATATTGATTTTTATGATTTGGTTTATTCTGTATACCAAGGAAACTAATTATTCGGAGACTCTTACATGATTTTTATTTGAGACACCTAAAATCATTATTTTAATTTTACACTCACTGAAATAATTTACATGCATTTTGTTCTTAATTCGTAACTATTTCTATGATGTTCAAACTTCCTCCATCTTTAAAAAGATGTCCAAAATACATATTTAATAAAATAAATTCCAGTGAACTCGCATCGTTTATAATAATTCCAACTATTTTTCATGGAACAGGTATCAAAACTGTTTTCGTTTATAATAATTTCAGCTATGTTTCATGAAACACGTATCAAAACTGCATGTTTTCGCCCTGGCTGTTTATTAATTTGTTTGTAAGATTTTTTTTTCTAAAATATGTGAGGCTAAAGCTTCAGGTATTATTAGATGCAAAGACAGTTGCAATGAGGGTGCTGATCATGAACCGTGAATGGCCCAATTGACACAACAATTTACAAGCCAAGCAAGAAAGTTTGTACCTTGTAAACGAACAAGCGTACTAGACCAGATAATAAGTTCCGAACATTAGTGTGCTTCACAACACTCCAAGAAATGTACCAACAATCATCAACCTCCTCAAAGCCTCTTATCAAACCACAAATGACCAGTATGACCTTTTCATAGTTAGGAGAGCTAGGACAAGGCATGATATGGCCGCTAACGGTGCAACAATTGATGGGATTTGTTGGCTTCATCAAATTTTGAAGCCACAGTCGTTTCGGTGCTGGTGGTTGATGAGATAGGTCTGTCAATGAGTCAAATCTTGACTGATTTGATATGCTCCAACATAATTTATTCAATCAAAGCTTTAGTTCATTTATTCTTTGATTGTGAAACATTGATCCATTGGATCAATATTTTAAATTGGCCAAATCATGGATTAGATTTAATTTGACCCATTAATCCACCAAAACAAAACAAAACAAAAAATGTCATGTTCCAATTTATTCGATCAAAACAACGACGGCGCTAAAAAAATTGCTCTCTACACTCTCACTCGTTCAATTTCACGCGGCTGCCATTGTTGCAAGAGAAGTTACTAGATCTTGCTTTTCGTTTTGTTTAGATTTTTTATCCTGTAGAATCTAGCTAATTTGTTGGTTTATATCTTTTGTGATTTTAATTTTATGTTGACAATATTATTGGGTTTGTATTATTTAATGGATTTGTTTTAAATTGCTTGGGATGGTTTAATATGTTATATTGTTTGGCCAAAATTTGTTTATTAATATTGGTTTAATATGTTATATTTCTCGGTTGGCCAATTAAAATAAAGGTATCCAATCTGAATTTATTTAGGTAACCAACCTGATTGAGCAATCTGTTGAGTATTTCACTTAGACTATTTCTCTCCTTATATTATGATATTCAAATTGAAAATGAGTCTTATAAGGAATTTGTTTTAAATATAAAATGTTTTGAAATGAATCTAATCTTATAAGATATTATCCTTTATTCCTTTATATAATCTTTTTTAATTTGACTTGAATTTCAACTTTTTTAAATTAATATATATTCGTTGGCATATATTATTTGTTGAAATCATATCTCTATACCAACTGTGATATAAGATATTCCTGCTAACATTTATTATTATATCTGTTGGTCTCAAGTATATTTTTCAACATTTGTTGAGATATTTAAGCTAACAAAGTTTTATAGCCGTTTGTATATTCTATATATATATATATATATATATATATATATATATATATATATATATATATATATATATATATATATCTTTTCTTGGCTAAAACAGGGATACAATAAGACAAGGGAAGTATACATCACTTCAGTGGAATCAAAGCAAATATCAGTATTATACAAAGATACTTCCATAGAGAGCTATCACAGTTCATTTCCAGCAAGTCTTGTTATATAATTAATTCTTAGTTGGCTGGAAATAAGGTCCTTTGTAATCATATATTTCTTGTAACGAAATATGAGTTCAAGTCATGTTGGGCTTGGTCTATCTAGCAATAGATAGGGTCTGTTCATAGAAAGCTTTCAAGATTGTAGAGGTGCAAAGGTCTCAGTGGTGAGAAAGGTTGCAGTGGTGCAAAGGGGGCAGAGGTGTCCATCGCAATGGAAATCTTTATTTGAACATGGAGTTTTTTTTATTGTATTTAATTGAGTATTAAGTTTAATAAAAGGAGTCTCCAATACTAGTTGGTATTGGACGTGGATTAGGCCACTATACTAGAAGATAGGGGCTGAACCGTAAAAATCTTGGTGTGATTTACTGTTCTTTTGTTTCTGTTTTAAGTTATGTAGATTTTGTTTACGTCGGAAAAATTTTATACTAATACGGACAAGTATTAACTGTCCGTTTATAACAGAGGAAGAACATAACTAATACGGACATAATTAGACCGTCCGACTATAGCATGCTATAGTATACTTCAAAAATTGGCCACTGTAGATCACTTCTGAGTATTTACACATATTCACCCCCCTCTAGGTGTGCTTAATTACAGAATTACATAATTGATTGTACAAAATTGGTTGCAGTACTATATTGTTTTGTTTTGTTAGATCTTGTTGGTTTTTGGGTATTTAAATGGGACGTTCACGAAGGGTATGACCCATTAATTTGGTTCATCAGTCAGTTTGCACTACAAAAAAAGAGGTATGAACCTATTGTCGACAGCATAAACGCCGTCAAGAACTGACGACAGGGTAGCCGTACGTCGAGAATGATTGTCGTCGCCAATGTGTCCCTCAATCCCGCCTCATTTTTTCTCTTCGCGCGAGCCAAAGATCAAAGGAAACGGAGTCATGTCATTAGCGACGGTCAATGCCGTCGAGATTGACTTCATTTATTATTAAAGGAGTCATTGGTGACGGACTGTCTGAATAAGTTTTTGTTTTTATTATTAAATGAGTCATTGCTATTTTTATTTTAATATTATTTGTATTTATATTATTATTATTATTATCATTAGTATTATTATTATCTGTTCTTATTATATATTATTGTTATATTTTGGTTGATAGCAATTAGCAAATATATGTTATTCTGAACCCCAAGACTATGTGCCAACTCTTAATTATGAATATACCTTGATGTAAGGTTTGTCTTGTTGGATAAGAAGCTATATATAATTCATGATTACGAACTTAATTCGCGTATCAACAAATGAGTACACTTGATCTATTCATCACATGCGTGCGCCTGGGAAGAGAGAAAGTAATGTACAAGTCTGATCAAGTTGCCTAGGCCATATGCCCAACGGACTTAATTGTTGATCTGGAATTCTGGACATATCACCAGAGTCATTTAATCAAAATTAAGCAGTCCACATGTTTTTATTTTGACAAGGGTTTTGGAATCAATTTGTCTTTTCCAAAGAAGACATGATGTACTGAAAAAACATGATTGTGGTTGCCACAATAATTGTTTGATATACGTAGTAATTCAGAACATGCTGTGATGCTTCATGTAAGAATCTATACTTCTCCCAAGCTACACTCATTTTAGCAAGCAGGTGGTCATAAATGTATAGAATGCATAATATATCAACACTTCGGCACATAAAACAAATCATTTTATATTTGTATATATATATATATATATATATATATATATATATATATATTTACAAATATGAATTGAAATGTCTATGACAGTACGTACAATACCTCAAACAACATCCAAAATAACTCCAAATTTAATGTTGTACGTACTACACACACCACAATTAATGGACAAAAAGAAAATTAAATAGCAAATTCTCAAGGGGTAAATAGGGCTAGTTTATGCGCATTGGAAGCCAGTAGGGACCTTCTTTCCACAGTAATTAAGCAACAAGCTCAAATCAACAGGAACATTAAGGTTAATGCCCACAACATTAGCTTTGATCGCGGTGCAAAGGCAAACAGCAGCTTCAAGATCAACAAGACCTTTAAGAAGACCGCAGCATGGCTCCTTAGGAGGGGTTCCAACAACGATGCCAATAAGGCCACCGAGCACATTGGCACAAACACCCAACTTTAGGGCATCTCTAGGGCAAGTTTCCTTCTTGGGGTGGTGAGGAGGTGGCGGTGGGCTTATCGGTTTTGGTGCAGGCGGCCGTGGGCATTTTGGTTTCGGTACAGGCGGTGGTGGGCATGGGGTATGATGAGTACAACTGACCAAAGTGAAGAAAAGAAGGTTTAGGGCTAGGAGAAGAGAAGTTGAGGCTAAAGCCTTTGAAGCCATCAGAAACAACTACAATAAAGAATATTAAAACCTTGAATGGTTTGTAATTTCTGTGAGCTAGTTTGTGATGGAAATGGTGAAATGAATAATGCTTTTTATAGATGGAAAGTTTGGTTTTTTTATCAAGAAGATTAAGAAATAATTATAGAGACCCATGTGAATACATTTGGTTGGATATCTGCTTTATTTGAGACAAGTTGGCGGTGCACTTGTAGGATGTGATTCTTTATGGAATTTGGAGTTTTCTGAGTTTTTATTACTTGTCAATTTCCTCTCACAATAAGAAAATGATCACTTGTTGATCTAAAAATGGCCCGGTATTTGCAACTTCTTGGCACGTTTGATTATTACTTCTCTTCGAGGCGAAAATGAAGCATCTTTACAAACCAAGCACAAAAATTGCACACAGTATTAAGTCTCCAATAGGAAAAACTATTGCCACTTGATCACGCTTGATATATATACTGTTAGAATTTAACACAATAATTTTATAGAAAAATAGATGAAGAACGAAAAATAACAGACGCGTGATATACTGATCAGGTTCACCAATTTGGCTAGTCATGTGTTACCATAATATACATTGTTGGGTCATCCATCTAATAGTTTAAGTTATTAGATAAGTTGGTTACTTAGCATGGTATTAGAGCTTTGGGGTGTGCATAGTTTTGGGATTTGACAGCCGCACAATTGTCTTTATATTAATTTAATAGTGCAAATGCGTTTTAATTTCACTATTCTCTATAAAAAATTGCATTTGAGAGGCAGTGTTAGCATGATATACATTGTTAGACCCTCCACCTAATATAAAAAGTTGCATTTAAGGGAGAGTGTTAGCATGATATACATTGTTAGGCCCTCCATCTAATAATTTAAGCTGTTAGATGAGTTGGATACATAACATCATGTTTGTTTGATATATTTATTAAATATCTCACACGCTCTACAATGATCCACGCACCAAACAATATTTATAGTAACTAGAAAACCTTAACTAACATAGAATGAGTTCAATCACAATATATTAGTAAAACCCAAGGTCGGACTATTAATAAATTTCTAAGCCCGATTACACAATTGCGCTTAGCTTCGAGACCCTCGACTACCCTGTCGTAGTGGTCATTAGTCGGATTCACAGAAGTATAAGTCAATCCTAACGTTCTCCCATTTGGTGAATACTTCTTGATACGTACTTCGCCAAACTAACTGCTTTAGTTAAAAAGTTGGGGTTTTGTAGTTATAGTTATTCCAATATATTTACAAGAAAATAGCATAAATATATTTACAAGAAAATAATTATAGTGTGACCGTCCCAAATTCCTGTACTAGCTACAGCCGATTCGGTGGTCATTATTCCCAAATATCACAATTACCTGTATATATTACAAACAATAATCCTCCATAATTAAGCTACATCTGTCAATTATTATTATTGTTGTTGTAATATTTTACTTGGTAGCAAATGTAAATTACTATTATTGTTATTGTTTTCTGGTTTGTCTTGTTGGATAAGAAGCTACATATAATTCATTATGAACTTAATTCGCATATCGACAAAATTTGTACATATGATCTATTTATGAGATGCGTGCGCGTGGGGAGAGAAACAGTATAATAGCAAGTCTAATGAAGTTGCATAATATAGGTCATGGCCAACTTGTTATTGATCTGGATCACCATAATCGTGTTTAAAAGGATTTATATTTAAGCTTAAAGATAACCTTACATCAAAATTAAGCAGTCCATAGACATATTTTTACTTTAATAAGGGTTTGAGAATCAATTTATATTTTCCACGGAATAAATTAATGTTGATGAGATTCTTCGTCACCATTTCTGGGATCTACTTTCCTCATTCTACAAAGTCCTAGACTATAAATGTACTCCTATGTATTTATTTGTGCTGTGTGTGTGTGTGTATATATATATATATATATGTGTGTGTGTGTGTGTGTGTGTGTGTGTTTGTTTTGAAGAAACATGGTTGTGGTTAATTGCCACAATTTTATTTTTTTTATAATAATTCAAAAAGAGCATGGATGCTCCCTGTAAGAATCAATACTTCTCCCATACTATACACTAATCTTAGTAAGCATGCAGGTGTTCATAAATCTATAGATCGAATACATAATTTATCAACACTTAGGTATGTGAAACATATCATTCTATATTGAATGGATCAAATAGAATACAACAGAAATGAAAGAAGGCTAGTTGCCTTCCTCCTTTATTCCAGTCATTACATCGCATAGATACAAATGTTAATTGAAATATCTATGACAGTACAATAACTCAAGCAACACTCATTATAACACTACAAAGGGAAAATATATAAAACAAAACTCAAGGGGGAAATAACGCAAGTAGTTTACGGGCATTGGAAGCCGGTGGGAACCTTCTTTCCACAGTAATTTAGCAACAAGCTCAAATCAACAGGAACATTAAGATTAATACCTAAAATATTAGCTTTGATCGCGATGCAAAGGCAAACAGCGGCCTCAAGATCAACAAGACCATTAAGAAGGCTGCAGCATGGCTCCTTAGGAGGGGTTCCAATGACAGCACCGATAAGGCCACCGATCACATTAGCACAAACACCCAACTTTAGGGTATCTATAGGGCAAGTTTCCTTCTTGGGTGGTGGTGGAGATATCGGTTTCGGTGTGGGTGACGGTGGGTTTTTTGGTGGAGATATAGGTTTCGGTGACGGTGGGCTTTTTGTTGGTGGAGATATAGGTTTCGGTGACGGTGGGCATTTTGGTTTTGGTGCAGGTGGTGGTGGGCATGAGGAATGATGAGTAGAGGTTACCAAAGTGAAAAAGAGAAGGTTTAGAATCAGGAGAAGAGGAGTTGAGGCTAAAGCCTTTGAAGCGGCCATCACAAACAATTAATTACACTAGAGAAAATTAAAACCTTAGCTTGAATGGTTTTGTAATTTCTGTGAGCTAGTTTGTGATAGAAATGGTGAAATGATTTGTGCTTTTATAGTGGAAATATTTTTTTTAATTATTTTTTAAAATGAAGAAGATTAAGAAATAATTATATATAGAGACCGATAGATGTGAATACATTTGGTGGAAATCTGGTTTATTTGAGACAAGTTGGCGATGCAACTTGTAGGATGTGATTCTATATGGAGTTTGGAGTTTTCTGAGTTTTTATTACTTGTCTATCTCCTCCCCTCACAAAAAGGAAAACTATCGCTTATTATAAGGGATAGGGAAAAATTATTATGTCACCTCCAAATCCATTAAATTACTCTCTATATATGTTCCAAAAATAAAATCTCGTTTGCCAAAAAAATATTTTCACAAAAAAGTATCCTCATTTTATTGATATTGGTGATAGAATAAAATGATACAATATAGTTTAGTTTAATACCACTATTTTATTACTATGTCACTAATGCTAAACTAAACACTCAATATATGAGAAATTAAATATATAATTTTAAAGTTTATTATTATATATGAGAAAATATATAACTTTAAAGTTTGTAACTTGAGAAATCAGACTCTTTCTTCTGCAACGGAAGGATAGTAATACTGATAGTTTTTTATTATTTATTTTTTTAACTGGAGAATAAGAAACAAGGAGAATAGTTGACTCTTTCATGTCCAGACAATTTCGTATGTTACTCTTGATATATTTGTCATAGTCATATGGAGAATTATGGTTTGTCTAAGTTTAATAAAATCGAGACATGATGCACAGCCACAAGCATTAAAAAAAGATATATAAATATTTAAAAAAGTTAATACACTTCTTTTATACAAATTTTCATTATATTCAATTCTCGATGTCGACCTTAAAATTAATTTTTGACGAAAAATGACCGAAATACTTAATTTGTCGACAACTATTATTTTAATTTTATACAATTTGATCATATTTAAATACTATTGATTTTATTAAAAACATATAAAATATTAATTAATACATTTACAAAAGAAGCAACACATTTGTGAGTTTTCTTAGATTTGCAAAAAAAACTGAAGACAAACAAAACTAAAACAAATCTTTGAGCAAAACACCGAAGCTATTCTAGATCCATATTTGCGGGTCTTTCTTAGATCCGCAAAAAAATGAATTCGGCCAATCTTTTCACAAATTTGTGCTACATTCTTGGTGGGTTTTAATTTTGGGTGGTACAGCTACAGTCTACAAGCTTTTGTGTGGGTGTTCTTAGATCTGCACAAAAACTGAATTGAATAAAAAAAATCCCAACTTTACGGTGCATGTTTCGTGGGTTTTGATTCTGGGTGATAAAGTTACAAGTTTCAGTGCTTAAAGAATGAGTATGTATAAGAGATATCCATGGGGTGTGTCATTGAAAATAAATGCAGATTCAGCTGCATATGATGACCGGGATAGGAATGTACAAAACTTTGATCGGGCGATGCTTTCTCTGCCGTTGGATGAGACCCAACAGAGCTGGCTATTAGTCCTGGCAAGCAGCAGAAGAAGAAACTTGAACAAAGTAGTATGACCCCTAATCACCTCTTTGTTTGCAAATTTCAAAGAAATAATGAAACAATAAGAAGGTTTCCCTAAACGAATACTTATGTGAATTGTATGTATGGTTTTGAATGAGTGATAAAATTGCTCCTTTTGATACTAAATAAAGTAGAACGAACTAGTAGGACTCCTAATCACCTAGCTATTTGTTTGTAAATTTCAAAGAAATAATGAAACAATTAAGAAGGTTTTTCTAAATGAAGTCTTGTGTGAGTTGTAGTCAAGGTTTTTCTAAACGAAGTCTTGTGTGAGTTGTACTCATCTTTTTGAATGCTAGAGTGATATGATTGCTCCTTTTGATACTAAACAAAGTAGAACGAACTAGTACGACTCCTAATCACCCATTTGTTTGCTAATTTCAAAGAAATATGAAACAAATAAGTGATCTGCAAACAAACATGACCTAAGTGATCCGCTACATCGGGTTAGTATTTGTTCTTGGATCTGACGGTTTATTATTTAAAGATTTCTTGGTCTCTTAGATAAATTGAAATAGGGTAAGAACGAATAAGTTTTGAGATTTCCTTAGTTTGAATTTATTTTTTTCTAGGCGGATGATTGAACAGAGAGTTAGGAATTGAAAATGATTTTTCCCCAATTTTATTTTTTTGTATGGGGTGGATTAGTTTTGATGTTTTGAGTTTGGGTCAAGTCGGATATTCCGTTTAATTTCGGTCAAAAAATAATTTTGGGGTCGACATCGTAAGCAATTCAAAACTTTATGTATCGATTTGTAAGCTCAATTACTTTAATAAATAAATTATGAATTTAATAAAATTTCATGTAACATAAATATATTTAATCCTATTTAAAAACAAGTGGTCGATGGCAGGGGCGAAACCACCTTAGAAGGTGTGGGATCAATTGACCCCACTAAAAAAAAATATTTTATAATATATGATAACTTTAGAAGAAATTCAAGTATAATGAATAAATTGACTCCCATTGAAATTTATAAATTTTTTAATATACGGGGTTAAATTAATTTTTTTATAACTTTCTCAATTCTATATTATTTCTGCTACTTGATGTATGCATCTTCCTCTAATATTTTTAAAATAAATAATAATCTAATTTATATTATTTTTATAACATAAGAAATTTAAATATTTATTAACAAATTTATGATTGAAAAGTCGTATTAGGGGTCAATAAAGTGTACGTGTGTGTGTGTGTATATATATATATATATATATATATATATATATATATATATATATATATAATGTTATTACTTGTTATATTAACAATATTGTAACAAAATACATGTTTTATATATGTATTTGACCATAAAACACAAAATTATCTAAAAAAAATATCCCGGGAGCTACGTCTCCAAACTCCCGCTAAATTATTTATAGCATCATAAAATTTTGACCCCACTAAATAAAAATTATGAATGGTTCATGTAAGTTATAGATGTCAGTCTCAACTCAGACTTCAATACAAACTAGATACACTTCAATTCATATAGTACTCCCTCCGTCCTTTAATATAAGATGTTTTAGAAAAAAAAATTATCCCTTAATATATGACGTTTTAAAATTTCAAATAAGCATTAATTGCTTAGTTTTCAATATTATCTTAAGTATTAAATATAACTTTAATTCTCTCACTATTTTTTACTCAATAAATAAGAATCTATTTTTTTAATATAAATATAATATAGATATTTAATATTATATTTAATACAATACAATTCTAAAAAATCTTATATTAAAATACGGAAGGAGTTTTTAAATATGGTTTTAACTTGATCCATCGACACCGCGTTGAATATCCCTGCTCTCTGCCACGAGAATATATATGTACATTAGAAATTAATAAATAAAAAAATAACCAACTAGCATGCATGTCAACTACATAAAGCCACGGGTTATATATATGCATGCACACATACAACATTAAGTTGGTGACTTGTGATGAGATCCTTTACCAATTGAGTCACCCAAGGAAGGCGACATAAGTCTACTAAAAATAATAATTTTTTGACAAAATTCCAAACTTAAATAGTAAAAATAATTATAAAAAATGAAAAGGAAAAAATTCACGGGCAAAAAATTAAATGTCTCTATCAGTAGCAAAATCACAATTGGCGACTCATTTGGGGAGACAAATTCAAAGCAGACAAAAATTATTAAAATACAATGAAAATTTTAATTAAAAAAATAGGGGGAAAAGGGAAAAGTATCGATTTATTTTACGATTTTCATATATATATGTATACCTAATTTATTCATTTATAAATAACTCAAATCGACTATGGTAACTAAAAACATAGCTTAAAAGTTGGCGATATGTATCCACAGATAATTCTGACTTTCTTTCTAAGAAAATATCTTCAATCAGTTGCAATTTTCAGCAAGAATTTCGGGGGACATTAAAGAGTGAGAGAAGAGTGGCTAGCCACTCGTATAGATGAGCTTTGCCAAGCGGGGGCCAGACAACAACTCGTAAAATGAATTTTAGCTTATAGTCTAACGACTCGACTTCAGATAGACTCCTGATGTTGAAATTCCAGTATATATGTCGACTATAAGTGTACAGAACTAACAGCGCGTAATTAGCATAAAGACAAATTGAAGATCGTAATAAGATCATGGCATGGCCGACTGCTCTGAAATTAGTGTTAACAACGCGTAATTGGCATAAGACAAATTGAAGATCATAACATGGCTAACTACCGGGTAATCTTTCATATAGTTTAGCCATAGGCATACCACCATTTATACATCTTTCTTTGCAAAGAAACACGAATGCATAAAGCACTACTACCAGTCTAAAAGCTAATCGTTGGATATGTCAGTCTCGTAAATAGGCATAAATATTGCCATTATTTTTAACTACTCCGAACACAAAAACGCAAACAAATACACGGGAAAGCTCAGGAGAACACATTTGAAAAACATTTACTCATTCAATTGCAACAAGATGCTTACGGTTCTCCACCAAGCTCCACTCGTAGGTTATCGTATGGATAAACCTTTGGTGCCTGATCAAAACAGGGGAAAAATTTTATCAATCACAACCAAAGTACTGGAAAATGGTTAAAAACAAGAAAATTAAAATATCAACAACCAACTATAAAAATCAATGCACGAATGAATAAAACTAAAACAGGGAAAAACAGAAAATAAAACCAAATATACTAGCAATGTGTGTGACATTTTCTCAATGGGCATCTTCAAGGTCTTTTCTCTTTCTTCTAGCATAGTCAAATGCATACCCTTCTTAGAAGCAGTTTTTTACCAATACAATTATATGTATAAATAACGTGAGATGAACATTTGCAACAACATCAAACTGTTTTATATGCTCCCAAATAACTATTACCTCCAACACAAAAATAAATAAAGGCCAGGTTGTAAAGTTATCTTAGATTAACATTCAAAATAAATGACAAGAGAAAGGCCTATTATGTCACTGAAACACAAAAACGTATACCAACTTAAAACCTTCTAGCACTTGTAGGAGCAAGTCGTATTATTTGAATCGGACGTGAATCTCCTAAGGAGTAAGAATTTTTCTGTAAATTTGAAAATGGAAAGTTGTCCAGTACTTCCAAGTGAACAACTACTACACAAATTGTCGCATGAGTCGGAAGGTTTCCATCTCACAAAACTGATAGCATATTTGTTACTTTGTAGTTATGCTCGAATACGAGACTCTGATACAACCCCATGAAGACAGGTTCAATACCGGCAGATCTAACGTAGTAGTGTGGGTATAACCCACACGAAATGGATAAATCACTGAAAAAATATAATTCTCATATTTAAATTAAGGTACAATTACAAACATATTTTATTATGATAAGTAATTTTACCACATAGTATGCTAGACTTGAAATTTGAGAATTGTTTAGGTCCACGTTTAATATGATATGCTTATAGACACAAGACTTACTAATCTATTTGTTTGTATTAAAGCAGTTAACATACAATCTAGAGGTAAGTAACCCGACCAAGCTCTTTCAAAATTTGACTTTTTAACAGAACTTTCTGTTAAAAATGAACTCATATATTGTTGAATGTAGTTTAAGAAAATACTTGTACTTTGGGTTCAACAAGTGGAAATAACACCCCACTTATCCGCGGGGATGGGGGCGGGGGCGGGAATGGGGTGGAAATAACAGTCCCATTAACAGAAATTATTCAACATATAAGGATTACCACAACAGAAAAAGAGAGAAGTACCAGAATCAAAAATAGAAGTAGAGTTGATGTTTGCAATGAGTACACTCTCAAATTAGAACATATCTATCAAAACTCCCTAATCCTGGGATTATAGTATGCCCCCACTAAACCAATCAATCTTTAATGTCTCAATGAATACAAACAACAACCAAGACTCTCATGGCTACTCATAAGGTTTTGGGTGCATAAAGCTTTAGGATACCTTTGGCAAGAATGTTAAATTTCAGTCGAATATAGCAAAAAAAAATAAATACAAACAACAGTATTTATGAGGAAAGGTCAATGAATTTTATCAAAGCATTTATAATACAAAGGTGATTATAAAGTTACCCAAAAAGTAATTAAGCTTTCATATATTGTGTTATATAAGGAGGAGAGTATGCACTGCATTAGGTACGAATTCTAAAGATAGTGAAACTGATCAACCGATCGTGAACTATCCGAACATTTGGGTGAACTAAGTAAATTTTGTGTCTTGTGTTATTGTTTTTCTTTCCATAGTTATTTGTTATTGTTTTTCGCTGCATTGTTACTATCTAACACTCCCATGCCTATAATTCAACCAATTTTCGAAGTTGAAAGCCTATGTAAAGAAATTATTAGACTACAAAGAAGAAGCTAGGAAAAGAATGAAATGTCTAAGCTCAAGTAATGATGCATATATTAAACTACTGTTTGTCTTTAAAGTATCAATTACTTAAATTAATATCTTTATGTGGACAATGAATGAAATGGCAACATTTTAATACATTTTGAGCTTAGATACTAAGGCCCTTCCCCAAAATTCACAAGAAATCTATATCATTGGAAAATTACTAATGTGATTCAGAAAATTGAAAAAATCAAATTAGAACACAATTAATAGTGATTATTTTATATATATGGGTTACCAAAACAAAAAAGGAGAGAAATACCAAAATCATATAACTACTCTCTCACTAGAATATATCAGGCAGAACTCCCTAATCCTGGGATTATAGTATGCCCCTAAACCGATCAATCCTTAATATCTCACTGATATACAAACAGCATTATTTCTCGGGGAAAGGTCAATGACTTTTATCAAAGCATCAAGCACACGAAAGAAGAGCTACAGTTCGATTCCCCTGTTTACACAACTTAACTACGAATTTTGAATCTATAAAAACATGATACTCCCATTGTTCTAAAAATTTCGCCTAGGCGCTAGACAGTGATCTACCTTCTCGATTTGGCTGGGCGCATAGGCCCCCACCTAGGCAGAATCAAACCTCTAATTTGAAACTCTACAATACTTAAAATAAATTTGTTAAGCATTAAACGATGGTATTTCTGATAATGTTTCATTTAAATTTTAAAAAAATTACGTCTACAATATGATTTGTAGAGTATAACAAGTATGTACAAAAAAAAAAATGACACCACCAAAGAAACGCCTAGTTCGCCTAGAAAAACGCCTAAGCACCGCCTAAGCGCGCCCTCTGCCACTTAGGTCCGCCTAACGATTTTTAGAACACTGGATACTTCTATGCTTATAAAACTACCAATATTCAAAATGAAAGCCTAATAGACACGTAATTAATACATTTTAATAATTACATATTTATTATTTTATATGCTTATTTTATTTAACTAATACATTTTATTTTGTTTTGTAAGAAATACCATTTATTTTTCTTGGGGAGCAAATAAAGGATTTATATCCGACTTTTAAAGATGGAGGACTCTTGAAAGATTACCATATAGAGATTGAAGTCGGGAACGAAAGAAGAGAAAAAAAAGGAACAAAAGTGTCTAAGTTCAATGAATCTAAATTATGGCACAAATTTATTTTTCCTATAAATGGGTCTCTTATTTTATAGAGAAGAGGTATTAGGCATTGTATTAGTTTAGGTTAGGAGTATATTAAATTACTTCTTTATTTTACGTTCGTTGGATGATCGTTAATTAAATGGAGTTTTTTTATTTATTTTTAATATTCTTATTTTCTTTATTTTAGTTAGTTTAATTATTTTTCATATCTAGCTAATTTCTTTAATCCAAGATGAAATTAAATAATTATTCTTGATAATATTTTTCATCTCTTCTATTATTTATGCTTTTATGTTTAATTAATTTCGCATTCATGTTTCGTTATTGAAATACCTTCGTTTTATAGTTCTTATGTGATTTTAAATTAATTAAGAGGTTTTGATAGATTATTGTCAAAATATAAGTTTTTCATAATCCATATTTGCTCAAAGAAGTTTTGATGGGTTATTGTTAATCCTTAAATTTTCATAGCCTATGTTTGCCCATGTTAATTGTAAATTACTAAATTAAAGGGAAGAAATCATATTTGAGTTATAAAAATAGAAGAGATTGAATTATATGTTATGTTTATTATTTAATGGATTCGGATTCCTAGATTATTTCCTCATTTTTTAGTTTTCATATTTTAATTAATCAATTTTCAATATTTATTTCTAATTCGCCTAAAATAGATATTAAAGATACATTAAAATTAATTTAATCTATGTGGGTTCGACATGTACTTGTCAGTTCTTCAATTTGACATTGTGCACTTGCAGTACATAATTTTATCACATCAAAGCCTATGTAAAGAAATTGTTAGACTATATAGTCTATAAACCAAATGATAGTTGAAGAAGCTAAGAAAAGAATGAAAATGGCTAGCATAGATAATGCTGCATATATTAGACCACTGTTTGTCATTAAGTTGCTTACAGTGATATCTTTATATGGAAAATGATTGAAATGGTTAAATGTATAATTTTTTCAGGTTAGATACTAAGGCCCTTCCACAAAATTCACAAGCAGACTATATCATAAGAAAAATACTAAAGTACTTCAGAAAATAAAAGAAATCAAGGGAGGGTGGAAAATTGACATACAAATGGTATCTTAGAGGCCTTGTCATTCCAAACAACCATTAGTCCAAGTGATGCAAAAAAACTCTAACCGCCACACAACCAAGCCAATACTTCATACTGAGGGGAAAAGGAATTAATTAGTAAAAATCAAATATTCAAATTAAAATTACAGAACCATTATAAAGCTGGAATCTTTGATTCCCCAATAGAACAAAAAGTCAAATTAAGAAAAGAAATTCACCTTCCCGACTGTATCTGCAATACGATCGATACACGGTTCAGGGAATGCAGTCCCATTGTCCCAAGTTAGCTCGTCATTTACAGAAAGCTGAGAGCAAGCCAAATAATAGACATAATTTTGTTAGGGTTTCGTAATTGGGGTAGCAAATTCAAACGAAAACTACGAATAATACCAAAGAAATCATTTAAACCATATAAACATACAAACACTATATAATTAAGTATAAAGTATGTGATTTAAGGTGAAAAAGATTACAGGTTTATTAGGGACGATGTGTTTGCCAACGGGGAGGCCCATGCCAGAGCGGAGGCGAATAGCGGAGCTGACGGAACGGGAAACGACGCCATTTCCGCCCATGATCCGAGAAGCAACATGGCTCAATCTTCCTGCCATTTTTTCCCGATCAGATTCTTAGTTCAGCAAAAGATCACTGTTCGTAACTCGTTCGTTCACAGAGGAGGCTTTATCAGTGGCAACGAGATCTTCCTTGAACGACGTTGTATAATGAGACGTTTCTCATTCTCTTCTTTCGGTTTTTTTATATGGAGCTCCTAGCTCCAATTGGCTCACGAGCTCCCTATAAATTTAATATAATCCATTTTAAAAAATGCAGAGCTCATTTCAAATATCCAATAATCCAAACTAGTATTTACATGGCATATAAAGGAGCGAACAAAAAACGGATAAAATTGAATAATCAATTTTTTTGACCGAATTTTTTTTTATAATTCGGTGATATCCGATTTTCGAGTTCGGATTTAGTTTTCAATTTTTTGTTATTCGGTTAGCCGAATAACTGAATTAAACAAAAATTAAAACACATCCCTCATCTGAGTGATCTCACTCTAACTCATTGTCTCTCTAATATCAGTCTCTCGACTCTCATCTCTCTCACTACTCAATTAATCAATCTCTACTCTCAGATATGAGATCACGATACCCATATAAGATTTGATGAATGGGAGTGTACCTATTGCTGCTTAATGCTTATTCCCATCTCACATCTCATACACATATCTCAGATCGGATGTAATAGTAGGAACAAGATGAAGAAGAATGATTTTATTTATATAATTTATTTATGTCATATATAAGATCTGATGTAATAGTAGGAACAAGATGAAGAAGAATGATTTTATTTTTAAAAAGACTTCCATTTGCTGCTTAATGAATATGTGCATGAATACACATGAAAGACAATGTGTCTCTCTTTTACTTGCAAATATTCTTTCATATTTTATATGTAATTTTAATTTCTTTTATTACTTTTTGTCTCTTTAACCTCTTTATATATGTACATGATCGTTTACAATTTGGTTTCGGTATATATTCTCCTTATATTATATCTATATCTTTAAAATTACATGAAAAAGTAATAGAATATTTAGTTCAAATTTACTGTCCTATTTTTTAATTTGTCCCATTTTTCGACATGCAAAAGATTAAAATTTTAGTATTTAACTTTATTTATGAATGTGCTTGGAACTCAAAAAGCTTCAATTTGAGACTATAAATAATTAATAACTTATGGTAAGACTGATTACAATAAATAAAATAGTCCCTCAAAAACAAAATAAATCAAAAGAAGGAAAACAAAAGTATAACCATCCCTACAATTAATACTATAAAATAATAAAATAATAAAAGCTAGCATATATAGGCTAGCTAGGCGAAATTATGCATGAATAGTTAACAATCCTTGGCGTTTGTTCCTCGGTCAAATTAAACTGAATTGGTTAACATAAAATTAATTTTGGTCAATTGATCAATACCGTATCGACACACGAGAGGTGATCTTTTTCTCCTATAATGGTCAATTAATCAATTCACCATCAAGTTAACTTCATATTAACCGGATCCAAATTAAATACCCAACTGGCTTTGCACCTCCAAGATGGTCTTAGCCGAATCCTTGAGCTGCTGTACCTCTTCATCAGTAAGATGTACATTTGTTACACCCAATACTCCGGTCCGACCAAGCTGTGCCGGCAAGCTTAGGAAAACCTCCCCATCATCAATGCCATAGAAGCTCTTGGCCAAAACCGAGACCGGGTGGATCCTCCTCTGGTCCCTAAGTATGGTTCGAGCCAGGTTAGCCACCGAGTACCCAATTGCCCAAGATGTGTATCCTTTTAAACTAATTACTTGATATGCACTTTCCACTACTTCTTTGTGAATTTTCTCTAGTGTTTCCTTCTCGTAGGCTATTTGTTGCCTTTCTAGGAAGCTCAGAACCGGTACTCCTCCGACACTTATGCTTGACCATAGCGCCACCGAGCTGTCACCATGCTCACCAACAATGTATGCCTGCAGGTTTAATCATCATAATTTAATCAAAGATCAAATTATTTATGCATTGACCACTAGTATATAAATATATTAATTTTATGTTTTAGGAGGGTGTAAGGACCGACTGACTATAATAAATAAGCTCACCTGCACATCTTGAGCATTAACGTCAAGGTGATCCGCAATGAGGAACCGAAACCTAGACGAATCCAGATTAGTACCCGACCCGATCACCCTGTTGGAGGGAAACCCAGAAAGCTTCCAAGCAACATAAGTCAACACATCCACCGGATTTGACACAATCAGCAAGATCGTCTCCGGCGAGTGTTTAGCAAGCGGCGGAATAATATTGGAAAACATAGCCAAGTTCCTCTGCAACAAGTTCAGCCTGGACTCCCCGGGTATCTGCCTAGCACCGGCGGTGACAATGCAAAGATCCGACCCTGTGGTAACCGAGTAGTCAACGGAGGCCTGAATTTTGGTGCGGGGAAGGAAGGCGGCGGCGTGCTGGAGGTCGAGCATTTCGCCTTGGAGCTTATCGGGATTGGCGTCGACGAGGGCCAGCTCATCGGCGAGGTCTTGGGTGAGGATGGTTTGGGCTATGGCCATTCCGACATTGCCCACACCAATGACGGAGATTTTGGTGTGGCGTGTGGTGGGCGGTGGTGGGGATGTGTTTTGGATGGGCTTAAAGAAGGCCTGGGTTAGGTCTAGGCCTCCTGGGCCCAAAGTTGATGATGACGAACTCTTCTGCATGTTGCTGTTTATGTATTGTATTGGTTTGGTTTGAGTAAATATAAGTTTATTATTTTGCAGTTTTATAGGCACGTAGAATTAATAGATTGGGAAAGGAAATAGATGGAGTACTATACGTACGTCTTGGTTAAGGCATTAGAAAGAAGAAGAAGAAGATGGATCCGGGAGTGGGAGGGTTGATTTCAATGGTCAATGTTACCATGTAAGACATGCACGTGCTTTTGAACCAACGAACGAGGAGGGATCAAGTGTTATGCAGTTCATGTATTATAGTAGATCAAATTGTATATTTATGAATATAATTATATTTTTAATGATAAATTTAACATAATAATAATTATATTTTTTAATAAGTGTGCAAATGGTCAGATAATTTGGAATGGAGAGAGTATTATATTAAGTTTTAACAATTACTACTAAATTTATTGTGGTTAATTAGTACGTCATTTATGTCCTAGCTAGCTAGCTAGCCTCTCAAAAAAAAATTCATGGCTTTGTATTACGTACTTTTAAATACCAAAAAAAAAAGAAACAAGGAAAATCAACAAGGAGTTCATGATAACAACCATGGGATAAACTTCATGAGATACCTACTCGTTCTTCTAGATTATAAGAATTGTGCAACCTTTCCATATTATTATTATTTGTAAAAGCTAGACTTACTTTTCTTGATGCACATTCAAATTGATTGAGAAACAAGACACCGTTGTCTACTAGAAACATGACACCGTCTCCTAGAAAAAGGGCAGGGGAAATTAAGCGTGGGGAAGGGAAAGGGTAGAGTAGGGGTAGAGGGTTGTGGGGTTGGGGGGAGGAAATTTATATATACGAAAAACATTATGATATTATTATAAAATTAATATTTTTCACAAGATACTTCTTCACATAAGGATGAACTCCAGTTACGATTCATGCGAGGAGAAATTTATAAAAATATTAAATTTATTTGTGAAAATAATAACAAAAAATGGAAGAGATTTAAAAGGTGAATACTCAACTTTCCGTACAAAATTCTCCTTGCTCGATCATTCCAACCACGAGGATAACATGCATGTCACTCGTGTTGTACTTGATTTAACTAGAGTCTCATTTATTGAATAATAGTGACTAAAATAGATATAAAAATATAAATATAAAATATAAAATGACAAGTCTTATTTAGTTATAACTTGTAACAAGTCATTAATTCATGCATATTGAATCGTAAAATATCAATTAATTCTTCTATTTAATTCTCTTTAATCGGTCTACATTGTAGGGAATTCTTTTCCACATCGTAATTTATTCCATTGACATATACAATTTATATGGACATTTCGTCGACTAGAAAGAATTAACAGAGAAATTTCATATGTTGTTATGAGGATACAAATAGTCAATCTATATCATCATTAATAAAAACAAGATTTTTATTTTGAATAAAAAAAAATTTGGAAGAGTAGACCAAAGGAGTAATAATTTTTATTATATAGCATACAATTATAATTATTGTATCAATTAAAATTAAATAATCAATCAATTTAAAGCTTACTAAGTCGTCGTTTGATCTTAAAAATTAAATTATATTTTAATTTTTAAATTAAAACTATATTGTGATGATTGATGACAATGTATGTGGAGTATAATATGATATGAATTTTTTGAGAAAAAAAAAATTACAAAAGGTTTTCATATTTCAGTCTTTGGTAGCGTAAAGCAGAAAGCCCGAACTAGAACCAAGTCTCCACCATAATAACCCAAAAAGCAAAGGATAGTAGAAAATCGTAGTTCAGCCCAAATCTTGCATTTATGAAGCCCATGTTTCAAATCAGTCCAATCACTTTGGGCCTTAGGTGACCCTTGGACAGTTGGATCTAGTATAATAATTTAACCGCCAGTAACTACCATCAGGCGGTAGTCAATAAACGAGACTGAAAATATCACCGATCTAGCCCCAGCCTGACACTGCTCATTCAGACTAAGCATTAAACCCCAAATTAGCTTGGGTTTTAATACAGAGGGCAGAGGGCTGCTGCAAAAGAAATGGAGGAGGCATTGGCGGAGCTAGAGAGAGTCCAAACCCAAATTCTCAAACGAATAACAGCCCTCGAACTCACTCACCTCCCCCAACATTTTTCTCTCTCTCTTTCTCTCTCCTCTCCTACCAACCACCACTCCGCCACCGCCGCCACCACCGAAGCTCGCCTCTCCGGCATTCTTAGGGACAATGGCGTCAAAGACTTTGAATTCAAGCGAGTCCCCTTCGATTACTACCACTGGCCCTTAGAATCCCGACGAGATGTTCTCGGTGCCGACTCTATCCATCACCTCTGCAAGAGCATTGTTCTGGTACCTCTAATATTCCTCTTCTATGTATTGTGTTTCCCAAGTTAATTTGTTCACTTATTGTTGCAATAAGGAGCATTCTTTTTATAAAGTGTTTTTTTTTCTTTTTTTTCTTTTTTGTAATTGTGGTTGCATGCTTGCATTTTGAATTGTAATTTGGGACAACATTTGTACATGAATTAGGATTAGTGGGACTATAATTATGGATGTAATTAAGCAAATTATTAATATTGGTAGCTACATGATAGCAAATTGTCTCCCACAACTCGCAATCATGCACGCACATACTTGGTGGATTGTACTGCTCTGTCATATATGATGCGGTGGATCATCTTTTGGAGGATTTTTGTCTTAGTTACTAGGAACACTGTACCGACTGTAAGTTTTAGCCTTCAGAAGGATATAATTATCTCCTTAACAACATCTACTGGTGGAAATTAGAATGTTGCAAATTGCAATCAATGTATTTAATGTCAAGAAAGTATTTTGGAAACAATTTTGTTCATTAGTAGAAAGCTAGAAGTGGGGGAAAATAAAGATAATCTCTTCTCTTGGTACATTGTGAAGCTCTTAAAGCAATAACTCAAGTCTCCTCTCATTGTGAAAGAAAAAATGATACTCACTTAAATAACAGAAAGAGCTAAAGAGGTATATTTATATATATTGAGGTTTTAAGGATGAAAAATTTACATTCCCTTCTAAGAATAAAATCACCAAACTGATAAGATTAGTGAAAGGCTTATATTCTAGAAAAGAGAACCAAGAAAAAAAAACTCTTAGAAGCTTTACACAATCTTACATGCCAAAGTGGATGCAAGTAGTCTTTGATAGCTTGTCAAGAAGTACGAGCACTGTTATCCTATAACTTGATGCATTCTTTGTCAACGCCTAAGGTTATAGGGTTGTTATACTTTATCTCTTGGTGTGGAAGTTTTTTTAGTACTAGCTTGTAAATAGGCATTTCTTTTCTCTTGCCTTGACTATTGGGGTGTGTGAGAAACTGAGAATTGTTTCTTCTGCTAGGCCTTCTAATCCCAATTTGAATTTCCCTTTTCTTTAAATTAAAAAAAAGAGACAAATTATCTAGAGTCGAATTGCTAATATATCCCCTGCTATAATGTGACTGTTGAAGGCTTAGATGCTCTTTGGCCTAGTAATCATTATGATCTCTGATACAAATAAATCAGCGCCTAAACCTCTTTTATGATTGGGAATGGAAGGGTGATTAAATTTTTGAGGGATATATGAATAGGGTGGAATCTTTAAGGTACACTTTCCATATTTATTCTCTTTACAAGTGGATCCAGATGCGAGTCATTGATTATGTTTTGTTTCAAGATCGGGAGCTGGAGGAGAAGGATCGGCTTTTGGTGGTTTTGGGCTGTCTGGGAAGCTTAGTGATCATGATTCATGCAGATTCTTTGAGTTGGCGAATCATAGTACTGGCTGTTTTATTGTAAGGTCTTATTAGTAGCATTGGTGTGGTGGGGTTGCATCAAACTTCCCACGCTGGAGTATCTGGAGACTGGGAGTTCCTCGAAAGGTGGCTTTCTTTATGTGGGACAGCAGAGCTTGAGAAGATTTTGACCCAAGTTTCTTTATGGATGAGAGGTAATTGTGGTGAAAAAGTGTTATATGTGCCAGCAAGAGTGGTAGTTTCATTTGTTTCTTCATTGTGAGGTTGTTCGTTAATTGTAGATGATGTTGTTCTCTCTATGGGGGGTTAGTATGGGTGATGCCAGGTTCGATGGTCCATTTTTGCTTTGAGGGGGTTAAAACTTAGAGCGCAGAAGAGGAGTCATGTTACGCAGGATATGCTTCTGCATTGTCTGTGGTGTGTGCTTTAGAGGGAACAGAACAATCGATATTTGAGAGCGGCCAAATGCACATAAAAAACACTTACTGTTGCTTCTATTATTATTATTTTTTCCCCAGAAAGTGGTTTATCATGGATTGGTTCTTGCCTTTGTTGATTTTTTGTCAAAGTTTAGCCTTGGACAATGATCTTGATTGTGTGTCTTGGTGACACAGGAATTTCTCCTGCTTTTTTTTATATCTTTGATTGTACTTGGATGGCACCCCTTTGTTGCCTCTATGAACAAATTCTATATTAACAAAAAATAAATAAATAAAGTCAGTAAGTTGCTCAGTCTTTGAAAATTGAAACTATTGGAATTTGGCATTTTATATTAGTCTTATTCCAGCTAGTGTGGGATAAAATAAAAAGCGTTGATGAGTTGAGTTGAGATATTACTAGTAAACAAATGTGTGCCTTTATGAGAATGCTGTTCATATTATTATGTAATGATGGAAATGATAATGAGGTGTCCCAATTTTGTTTTCCTTTTCCAATTAGGAGCATTATAGTTCAGCGTTATCCAACTCTTGCACATGGGAAATTCATGGAGCATTAAAAAAGTTAAAGTTTCTTACTTATTAAAAATAATAAAATAATAATAATAAATGTAAGTATCCTATTGTTTAATGCAGGTAAATACTCAAGCCCCGTCAAATGTCACTGATTGTAGTGATCGAAACATGTCAAAATATTATACTGTTGTCGTTCAGGTATTTTTTTAAAAACTCCTTTTGTTTAAACTCTCAGTAAATCTACCCTTTCCAATTGAACAATTTTTTTTTGCGCTAAAAACGTTCTTTTTTTATTGCAGTATACTGCTCGATTTAATGCGGAGACTGTGAAGAACTTTCTATATTCGCTCAACAATGGAAAAATACCAAAAAAGAAATTCAACTGTAAGTTTGAATATATTAAAAGATAAATAAACACTTCCAAAAGTTTCTGAGCAGGCAAGTAGAAGTTTCACTACTATGTTGGCTTACTTGGCTTGAATACATGTGTGCTGAATATCTCTACAGAAGTTTCAGAAACCTGGACTGATGGCAAAAGGTTCTGGAAGTAGGTTGAAATTGCAAAATTTGGACTTTTGGTTAAATGAAGTTGAATCATCAGTGGACTCAAGTAACAGTTTCTCAGCACAAAGTCAATATGTTTTAACTTTACCCAAGTTCAATGTATGACATGGAGTAAAGAAAACTGCATAAATAAATTTGTAATGATTCCAAAGATTCAGGAACTCTACTCGTTAGAGCCTCAAGCTTGCCATAAAACTGCCTTTTGTTAATACTTAGCCAGCTATGTAAACCAGCACATAACTATATTCTTCTTTGCAACTCTTATTTCTGCAACCAGTATTACACAAAAAATTATCACATAAAACAAAATTTCACAACCAGAAATCATGTCAATGTAGAGGGGGAGTTAACAGTGTAGTTGCTATATTACGAATCTGAACTCGGCTAGCATACAAGTTTGTCTTAAGTTAAGAAAATCAAGATAATCCCTTAATTCATTGCAAACCCAAAGCTCAAACTAATTGCTTGGCGTTTCTTTTCCAGCATTGGAATCAGTGTGCCAGAAGTATTCTACATTTTTGCTTGTTGCTAGTTGTATCATGTTATCATTGGCAGTCTTAGATAGAAATGCTCATACGTCCAATGCATATGTAGCTTTTGGCTTGTGTGTAATTTTTATAGATTGTACTATTGTTTATGCAGTGAGGCTTGCTCCCGAAGAGATATCACAGAAGTTAACTGGTTATGAACACAATGGGGTGACATGTATCGGCATGAAAACAGACATCCCGGTAATTTATCATTTCTGCTGTTATTGACGAAGCCTTTTGACTCCCTATGGAAATGGCTTTCTTTAATTCTTTACCTAGCACCTGAAAAAAGTATTTTTCTTAATATATACGCAATTTTGTTGCATCTATCCTATGTCTCATCTCTTGGGGCTTCTTCTCTGCATTTTTTCATGCACTGTCGGTAACCACATCCAATTCATCTAATTTGTTACAACTGACGGAGAAAGTTAATGGAACATTTATCTGAAATGATCAGATCATTTTCTCCTTTAAGCATAATCTTTCCAACATCCCTTTCGATGGACTATAAAGAAGGCTTCTAGCAACTCACGTGTAACTGTTGCAGAAGACCCAAATTTTTAGACAAACCCACCTTGTAGTACTACTCTCTTGCTTGACAAAGCTTGAACAAATAGGGCCCTTGAGATTTGATCTCCTTAATCAGACTCCTATCCTTCTCTTGCTTAAATTCTATTGTTGGTCATATGAGAGATATGAGCAAAGGTCCTTGTCCCTCTGTGTGTGTAGATTGGCGAGGCTTAGGGAAAAATGATTAAGATTCTCACAATATTTGATGTGCGCATCATTCTTATTTATTATAGAATCCTTCCAGACATTTATGCCAGCTGTTGGATTGGATCATTGGACACTGTCTAATTCTCATTGATGTAAAAGCTTTTAGCTCTAGGTTGGCAGTTTAATCGAGTTCTTGTATGTGTATTGGTAACTGTATTGATCATCACTCATCTAGATTGATGATATCAAAATACCCTTTCACATGTATAAAACAAGCTTTAGTTTACAGCTCGTTGTGACTTGGGTCTTTTAATGTTTGAAATAAATCAAATAATTGTTGTTGACATCTCCCAATAATTTAAGAATTACTTTCTGCCTGGCTCATAGATTATTTAAGTATTACATTTTCTTTATGTTACAGAATCTAATTATGTCCTTATATGCATCAATCTTATGTTGCACTACGAGTGTGTTTTTACGTGTATGGACTCATGGTGCTGACAGTGATGAGAAGACTCATTGAAGCATTTTGATTGCACCAAAACCTGGTTTGCATGTGCTTTCACTAAAGTGCATAGCATAGGTTACTGATTTAATTAATTTTGCTGGAAAATTTTTTTGATTTGTCAACTGTGAGGAGTGTGGATGTTATCATTTCTGACAAAGCAGTTTTACTTACCTCACAAACTAAAACAGACACAGGTAAAAAGAAATATTAGATGCATCTACAAGTAAAAGATTTATAGATCACCCCATATAATACTTGGATAGTTGAGGAAGCAAGACTGAAAAAATAACAAATGTTGATGAACAAGTTACAACTATTGGTCCATCTTAGTAACATATTCTGGTCACCACTGGCATCAAAAGCCTTGTCATTAGAAAGCATGATTTTGTTTATGAACCAAATGAGATGTAGATCAAGGTACTACTCTTCAAGTACAGGGATCTAGTACATACTTAAATTGTTTGAATTATATATGTTCTGTTTAAGATTGTGGTACGATTGTCTAACAGGTAACTTGTGTATTGGCAACAGGTGATTTTGGATGAAGCAATTGTAAAACTGAATCCCGACTTGTTTTGGTTGGGAGGTGGAGAGAGAGATCTGAAACTGGGGATCAGAACCTCCGAATTCATCAACTTTCTAAAACCCTTTATTGTGAAGTGCAGCGGTTCTTGATTTGCCCGCTGAACAGAATGTGAATCAATTACAGAAGACAGGATGACCTGGCAAGAGTGAGTGTTGCAGAAACTATGATGATTGCATGGTTATTAGTCCACCTGAAAAATGCAACCACCATTATTATTGAATTCTGCTGTGTGGTTCCAGGTTTGGAATGTTAATAATAATGAACATTGGGAGCACGAGTTTGCTTTACATTTTCCTTTGTTGTTTAAAAATTGAAAGGATTGGTGACACCTCTTTTCATACCCAATAACTTTGTGGTGAGTTTGATTTAATATTTTAGAAACTAGTACCAGTTGGGAAAGCAACTGAAAGTGCATAAACGTTGATATAACTAACTGTCGCCATTTAAGAGAAACCAACCAACACATTTATACCATGGCCATGCAAAAGACAAGACAGCCATTTAGGGTAGGCTCTGCTCTTTATTCACAGCACATTAAATACACACAACGCATGGGACCATATTCCCCTAAGCTACAACTTGTCATGTAGCGATGAAACATACATTAGCTTCAACTTGTAAATTCTTTACTTGAGAAATAATACTACTTGTCTAATCCTGAATGTATGACATACAATATAATGTAATGCTCTCTTACAGTAAAACATCAACTGGACATTTCCAATCCCCATACTTGTAGTCAACAAGATAACCTATAAAAGAAATTTCTAGGGTTTTATGTTGTGAATGGGTGGTTTGCGATGGGGTTGCGCATAATCCATAACTACAATGTCTTCTTCTACGATATCGCTTTCTTTGGAGTTTACAGTTTCTTCGGCGGCTTTGTGTGGCGCCGATCCCAATGTTGACCTCCTCCATCCCTACAAAAAACAAGACTTTCATATATCTACACCATATTATTATTATTATCTTCATTGCGCATGCAAAATACTAGCTAGTTGTATTAATTTGGTACGTCTTAGCAATGATATTCATGTCTGTATTGTATGCTGTAGCATACTGCATACCATCCTGTCCATAATTTTTGGTAGTCATCTTACATGCATGTTTTAAATACCATATATATACCATCTAAAAATTCAAAGCCTTCGAATTATTTACCTCTACTTCTGTTGCCTCTTGAGAATCCTCTTCAGAGTATGATATTGCAACCTCTCTTCCTGCAAACCACAACACAATTATTCAATTGGGAAAAATAATACTAGTAGAAATAATAATATTGTTAAAAGATTTTATAGGAAAAAAAGTAGGCACATAATGATTAATGAAGTAAGAAGAAGATCAAATTAAAGAAATAGCGATGGCAGCAACAGCACAGAAGCCGTCGTAAGTCCAAAGTTAATATGATTTAAAATATTGAGGCTGAGATATGGGATGTAAAGCTCTAGTGTTTGTAAGGATTATAATCCGGAATCATAATCATGTGATTATAATACTATTAATCATAGGAGTAAATAGTCTTACTCACATATTTGTTTTTTATGAGATTATTCATGGGATAACTTAAAATAATCTCATCTTATGTTTGTTTTTTTTAGGATTAATTAAAGGATTGAATAAAAAAATATAGTTTGGACTATTATACTCTTACCAATAGTAACATATTTAAAACTATAATTTAAATTTGTTTATACATCAAAAATGATGAACAATTAATTATAAACTTTGTATGAACTCGTTTGAACATGTTGAGTTTAAAAATTCAATAACAAACTTATATTTTGGAACAAATGGAGTATGTGAAAGTTTTGGAGAAAGATAGTGAATTTTTCTAAAACATAATTGAAAATTTCAAAAGACAGAAAGTGAACCTTTTTATAAAAAAAAAACAAATTAATAATTTTAGAGTGAGGAAGTGAAACGTAGAGAGAAAGTCATATTTAAGAGTTAAATTTAGCTACAAGTTGTATGCATTTTACTATATTTTTGTTATATATAATACTATAAAATGTAAAACTCGAACATCTACATTATATATATATATATATATATATATATATATATATATAATTTTATTTTTTAAATTTGTTTTTTAACTTAAATTCGAATATCATGAAACATACAACTAAGATTTTATACGTGATTGCCTTTTTTCATTTATGGACAATAAATAATATATATAGCCTGCAAATTAATGATTTGAAATCCATGCGAGAGAGGGAAAGGACAAATAGGTGAGTAAACACAGACAAGAACAATATTTGAGTAAACACAAATAGGTGAATAAATGATTTGTACATGTTTTGCATGGCATGCATATAGTTCTACTTCCAACTTTTAAAAAAACATGCAAGTTTGATTTGAACACAGAGACAATAACAATACATTCAATTCGATACCTTTGTTCTTGTCTTCCTTTAGGATAGCCTTTGAATCCTTTTCCTTCAGAGTATTTGAACGAGCCGAAGTCTCTAGGGTTTTTCGTTCACCAGTTCCGGTGGTTTTCTTTTCTTGTGCTCGGAGTTCCTCAGGCTCAGAGCACTGAAGCGTCGGTGCCAAGGTATTATGAAGTTTTCTGTTGAGTACATCCTGCACCAGATCCTGAAATCATCATTTTAGGTTTATTCAAATATTTCAGTGGTGAACCCATGCATGTCGAATTAATAAATAACTTAAAAAAGAATTTAGTACACTACTAAACCTTGCCAATTAGGTGAACTTTTCTACCAAATCTTTTGTCAGTAACGCGTAGATGGCGAGCACTGCATGCATGCAGAGAAAGAAAGAGAACTACGACATGAACAAGATAAGACATGTTGATATTCTTAAAGATCGATTATCTGCAGGCTTAGGTTTAAGAACAAGTGTAGAAGCTTTCTGTGTGAGTATGATCAGAGTTGGTTTCCAAGTAGTGTATATGTACTAAAAGTGGGAAAGGAAGGGCATTAAATGCAGGCTTCTTAGGCTGTTTGAGAGAACATGCAGGTGTTTGGGTGATGAACCTTGAAAATGAAATCGAAGATTTTTGGTGCCGTCTATGTCCCCTCTTTCTCACTTTTTAATCAATTGGGGGCCCGTATAAGAAAAAAATAGCATTATGGAGGTACGCAGATGCATGGAATGATCATCAATATTTCTTTGAGAATAAAAGATAACAACATGAGTAGTAGTAGTATTTGATAAGATAACTAGGATAATAAACAACACTAGGAAGTTGACAACCTCCCCATATGTCTCTGCAGAAGTACTCCGTTCCTTGTCTTTCTGATTAGTTTAACTACTACATGCATGGCTTGGCTCCCAATTAACTCCTAGTTACTGTTTTTCACCTCTCTATAATACTTTCCTGCTTGGGTAGAGGGCCCACAGTATCTGAAATTTTGTATATGACTAATGAAATATATCTCTGATCCTTGAGGTGACGAAATAACTATTAGCTTTTCTGTAATTCCTCTCGCAGAAGTCATAAACTGAAAAGATATGCAGTTTCCAAAACGTTTGTATTTTCCGGTAGAAGTTTACTTCAGGAAGACGAAAATGAAAAACCTAAGTATTTTTCCTAGTTCGGAGAACTCACTACTAGCATTTTTATGATTTTGAATATCGAAAGCATGAGAATTATTATCCGACGGACAGAGCTCAGTGGTAGTTTGTGTTCAAAACATAAATGAGGCATGTTATGGAAAAACAATCATGTGGTATTTGCATTTATCGTTTGATAAGGGTATGGTGTTTCAAATTGAAACAGCAGGGACCTACAGGGAGTGGGAAGTAGGGACTGAAGAGGAGAGAAGGTGGAGGGGGGACAAAGTTACGTGGTCAAACCGCCATGTGCACCACCGGAGGCAGGACATGGGGGCCGAGGAGAAAACCCCACCGGTCGCAAGCCGCGTGGCATGCATCTAGTCCATGTGATAGTGCCACTACCATGTGAACTATATTGATTTAATAACAACAAATGGAAACCATGTTTAATCTCCGAGCAGAGCATATCATATCCTTGTCATATGGTCATCTTCTCTGTTTCATCGTTTCATTTTTAGTCATATCAGGTTACAGCATGAAGAGACACAAGTATTTGTTTTTTTTCTAGCTCGGAGATTATGATGGGTATCCAAATTATGTCAACTCCAATTTGGAAATGCATAATTTGTCTTAATCTTGCTCCAAGACTTTCCTTTTTCGGAGTATATTGTTTTCTCGAGGTTGCCAGAAAAACGCCTTAAGATCAAGTTTACCACCGTAAATTAGGTGGGTTTTTGCTCACCAGAAAAGAAAGACCCAGAGCGAGCCTTTAACAGAAGCGAACAGACCCAACTCCTGCAAATTGGTAGACAAGCAAAACATTTGCAGCTAAGCTGGAGTGGCTCTTATGTATAACTAACTAGGCTTCCTGCCCTACAACTACAAGGCGGGAGAGAGGGAGTTGAAATTGTTTGCTTCATATGATTCTGAAATTGTTATGCTCTAAAAAGAGTTCCAATAGGCCAGGGCAAAATCTCTTCATCGAAGTACTTTGGGAAGGAAAAAAAAAATTATTTCTTCGCATTCTTCAATGCCAAAAATTAATATGATTATGCCTTTGAAAAAGAAAAAAATACGAAAGATAGCACTGGAGAAGCAAATATTTTAAAATATTAAATAACAAAGTTTCGAAATTGTTTAATTTATTGGAAACTATATACAATTAGCTATACAAATCGGGCCAGAATAATATCTTTCTTAAGAAAATATCAGCATAAGGCACGGGGGAACAAAGATGGTGATATTGCAAAAGAAACAATGCAACCTCGAATGCTATCATAAGCTCAGGATGCCAAATGTGTTCTCTCCGCTGTATGTAACATATAGGAAACCATCTTCATCCTTCTTCTCATCATATATCGCAGACATAATTGCCCCTTCAAAAACCAAACACAACAGCTGAGCACAAGAGCTTGTTCATAGATATGAAGGCTGTAACTTGAACTAGCAAAATAAATAAATAAATATCAGTTTATAAAACAGAAGATAAGAGTGCAGCAATTGCCTGTTGGAGGTAGAACATTGTCCACAAATATGAAAATTGCTTTCTCTGCACTCAATTTGATCCTTTTGCGAATCACATAAACGAATTGTCCTACGGTCAAGTCAGCTGGGACGAGATACCTGAAATTTTCTTACATATTTTCAGACTAAACATCACCGAAGATAACTTCCAAAGTTAAATGAGTTTTAGAATCCATCAAACAGAGGAAAAATCCACAAGATAGCAGAGGACCATAATGTACGAAAGAACTCTCGTAATCTCATGTGAGGAATAAATAGCTAAGCAAACAACAACCTACATAACAAAATCTGAATGGCTGTGGTAAATAACTTATTACCCCTAAATGATACTCTATCGATTCTTCATTAGTTTGTATCTTATATAACTATAAAGTATTATGATGTGCTAGAAGAAACACAAGTACATACACACGCACGCACATATATATATAAGAGGGAGGGGAGGGGAGGGGAGGGGAGGGGGGGGGGGGGGGAGGGGAAGAACAACTGTGGCAACATAACCAAAATCAATTGAATATCCAATTGCAGTCTGTCCCACCCAAATTTGCACAATGTCTAAACTCTAAACTAGTTGGTATTAAAATCACAAAATGGTAAGTGCTTATACAGACAATAAAAATGGCAGTATACCATTCAAGTTCACAATCTCAGTGAAATAGTTTACGGTATAAATCCAAGGTATCATTGTTATAGTGCTGTAATTGTTTCACAGCCTTCATTTCCACGTCACTTAGTGGTGCAACTTGGGTCGCGCAACCCGTGGACTACCTACCCAAGCTCACCCACGAAATCATTTTAAAATTCCCATCCAACCCATAGCCTGCCCAAGTTTAATTAGAGCATGATTGCTTTTATACTTTTATGAACATGCGGCCACAAATATTACAGCATCTCATATGTTTCTTTTGATTGGAACATACTGTTCCTTTTTACTGGGCATTGCAGCTGTTTGTAACATGTACTCCCTCCGTCCCCAAAAAGATGACTAAAGGTACAATTTTTCCCCCCAAAAGGATAAGATAAAATACATAAATTGAAGGGTAAATATGTCATTTAGTAGAGTCCATTTGTACGAAAAAATAAAAGTAATCATCACTTTATATAATCTTGTAAGGTCACCAAGGATAAATTTGCAACTTTTTTACTCTCATTCCTCTACTTTTACTTTTCTTAATATGTGAGCAAATTGTACTTTACTCATCCTTTTGGTAACGGAGAAAGTATATGTTAATAATGGTGAAACCGGTGAAAAAAATGTCTACAATCCACAAACATTATTATTAAGAGAGGTCAATAGTCTTTTGTTTCTTACTGGAACAGTATAATATCCAAAGATGAGTCTCATTTAACTTTTTTGACCCTTTTTCTACATATATTAAAATTTGAACAATAAATACGCACTTCAACATAATTATCTTAGATGATTTTCTTGCAATATAAAATTTAAATTTATTTTTAGGAAATGATTATTAAGGAAAATCATGTTCAGAAAATTTGTACTAGGAGAACCTTGATATATGTAAAGTCCTTATTTCGATACAGACGTAAGTACTAATTTCTATGTTAGATACGTTTCCAGAGAATTATAGAGTAGAGAGAAACGTCCATATAAACTACAAGGCTCCCACCATATGCTATAACGTGTAAATATGCACAATCATGTGTCGAATAATCAAAATTATCAAATAACTCTCTGTCATAGGAATATAAGCATGACAAGATGCCAGAAGTTTGGAGCCGTAGGTTCAAAGAAAAACTTACTTCTTCTTATCGATATTAGGAATATCACTTTTCTCCCCCTTCTCCACAATCACCTTGAAATCACAAAAGTAGGATTATATGAAAGTCAGACAGGAAACAAGAAAGTATAGACATAGTGAAGAACTATAGATGCTATGAGCAGCATCGCTAAGAACACTAATCTACTTGATAGAACTTATGTAATACATGATAGAGGAACTTCTGTCAACACTCTGGATATGAAGGTTGGTTCTCCTCATTCATAGCTCAACAAGTTGACTAGAGTTCTATTAAACACCAACAAATGATTTAAGAGTAAACATCAGAGGTTACAGTCCTAAAAACTGTAATCAGAATTGATTAATTTCCGTTTCTTCTTAAATAGAAAGAATTAATGCAGAGCCAAACTGAATGTCTTAATCTGCATATATTTCAACCCACGTGGTTTTTGGTTTTTTAAAGTTCAAACCTTTGAAGGACTCCACTAAAGATGGTAATGTCTAATGAACCTCTACAATTCTCCTATTCTCTCTTCTCTATATGTTACAAATAAATGTCTTTATCTTATCCCTACGTTCATATTTCAATTCTTGTTAACGGCAATAGCTATAGCATTTTACTCCATACTTTCACATATTACTCGTTTAGATTCTACAAGTATGTGACCTTCTCTTCCATCTACTTCATTTACTAATTTACTCCTGTTACCTATTAATAAATATTTTAACTTATTCCTTAATTAAGGATGTTTTCTTCTTTCATTATTCCCCCAAATGAAAATTCCTGTCCCAAAATTCTCAAATCTCCATACATCAGTATATTACACGTCCATATTTCTAATTAATTATATGGACTACCCTTTCATTTTCCATGTCTAGCAATGCTGTCCTTCTACATAATATACTTATTGACATTTCAAGATGCTAAAAGAGCTAACTTACACGAACACTTCACCCAAGAAACAATTGAAGTTTAAATAATATAAGGAATATTAGAAACAGTTAATGCATGTCGCCGCACTAACCTCAAAGTCTAAATTGTTAAGCTTACCCATACATGTATTGGAAACATACATCAAGATGTCAAGTGAGATGACATTCTTATTATCAAAAGCTTAGGATTCACACTTGCAAGAACTACATAAGCCTCCACTCTACCCCATCTCTCATATGTCTTCCTAATTTTACAGCTAATTAATAACTTATCCTTCTCTAAGGTACATGGACCTAATATCATTGCAACTGTCATTTCCCATAAAACTTAGCTCATAGATTCTTAATTGCACACACTTGAAACATTTCTCAACATAAGTTGAGCACCCAACACTTGTAATCGAGAAAAATATATAAATACAAAAACAAAAACAAAAGTTTGAAACTTTATGAGCATATAAAGTCTGAATAATGGAGGTTGGAAGTAGCAGTGAGTCAGTGACCATTAAAATATTGAAACTAGTATGTAAATGACATATAAAATAGAACAGTTCAAACTCAAGAACAATTAAAATACTCTTCAATTGCAAAATAATGCAATTATATGATATTAAAGCTTGGGGAACTTGGTTAATTCTCACCGGAACCCTATCTGGGTATTTCTCCCTAATCCTAGCAGCCTCTGCTCGCCTCTTCTCTGAAAACAAAAATTCCGAAACTTAATAAGATCCTTCTTTTCCATACATATAAGAACAACAAAAATCAAATACACAAAGGCCATCACATACCAAGATCATGCTCTTGCTTGAATGAACTCTTTTCCATTGAAAAGACAACTACGGCACCAAATAATTTACTTTTTCTGTAATCAAAAGGCATATTTATCAAAAAAGAAAAAAACTAGCCTTAACTTAAAAAAAAAATCATAATATCAGAAATCAAAATACTTTCCATATAAACCTAGAACTGACACAATCGATCAAAAGCCTAAAAATTGACCTGTGTTTTCACAACAAAAAAACACAAACATTTTGAAATAGGAACGAAAACTAAGAACCTAGATAAGAATCCGAACAAAAATACATAGTTAAGAAAGGAAGTAACCTTTTCCAAGAAGAAGAATAACAAGAGAGAGAGAGCTTTGCTTTATGCTTCAAGCGATCAACTTTAACCGATATCTTCTGTATCTATCTATCTATCTATATTATAATTAACCGATATCTGTGTTTATCTATTTATATTATCTATTATATCACTTTTTTGATATAATATATAAACTCTACGTATAAAAATATTAAAAAATAATATAAAAATATCATTTTTTTTCTATATATATTATAAAGCTCTGACTTTTATCTAATCGTTTTTAAAATTTGTCTTTAATTGTTTTTAAAATAAAAATTTGTAAATTAACAAAAAAAAATTGTCTTTAAAATTTTTATTTTTTCAGAACTTCAGGTGACTAGTATATATAGAGAAATTGATTATAAAGATCCTAATTTTTAATCATTATCCACTTTTCTATAATTTTGATTAAGGAATTAGGGGCAAAGTTTGAGTGTGCTAGCTCCTACTCTAAGGAGATGTGAGGCTGCAAGGCGCAAGCAACGCCTACCTCGTTAGAATATTTGACTAGGATTCTAGTCGATTTGTAAAATTACAAGATTTAAATTTAATTTTTCAAAAAATAAGTTTGTATTTAATAATATTATTAATTAGTTTAAAATATTATTTCTAAATTTTAAAATTAATATTTATACTATAATCTGATGCAGGGTCCTTATATTGATTAGTTTTATGAAGAATTCGTCCTACCCTTAATTTATACAGCAGGTACTACAAGTATTTGTTACACACAAGTCACAAAGCTTGTTCTCCAAAGAAAAAATTAAGCTTAGTAAATAAATATGGTTTAGACTAAATTACATTTCAAATCAAAGTTTCCTCGCTCTCTTAATCATTTTTATTTCTTACTTATCTCATATATTCTTACTTACTGCAAATTAACTCTCAAAATACGCTTGTTATGCCAGATTTTAATTTTAATTTTAATTCATTGTTTTTGTTATTGTTTGCTCGAATGGCAAAAAAAAAATTCATGGTTTCTTGTCAAACCCAAAACCATCCGACTCAAACGGTATGTCTTCTCATCATTCAATAATTCCAGTTACTAGGATGTATCTGGAGTAGAAGTAAAGCCAACAAGCCAAACAATCAATTTTAGGAGTCAAAATTGGATGACTAGTCTATGCAACTGTTACAGACTCATTTTCTTCAAGCCAAAGCCAAAGCCAAAGCCAAGCTCTAAATATAGGTACAATCCAATGTTATGCAAAAACAATGGATTGCAGTCGTCGTTATACTTGAAGAAGAGAAGAAGAATATAGCATGAACACAGAAACTCACAAGGGAGAGCTGAGACACCATAAGCCATAAGGAGTCAAAAAATTACAATTCTATTAATCAATGTAATCTTACTGGAAGCCTTATTTTATAGGCAATCACACAAGATGAGAAGACTAGCAAAACCTGTTAAACTAATAACCAAAATTAATGGGCATATCGCACTTCGCAACTTACAAACTCTTTACCTATTCAGCAGCATCAGCAGATGATAAACCAACTACAAAATAAAGGGAAGACACAATACAAGTTGTTGAGTCCGTTCTGAATTGCATTATGTAATGTCTAGTATGTAAAACGAATAACTTTAGTAGACTTTTGACCAAGAAGCTTGCTCTGGATTAGAAAATGTACAAACACAAGGATAACTATATTCAAACCGGAACTATAGACAAAGGAGTGATTCTTGCTTGCCACCTTCCGAGGACTACAAATAAAGCATGAAATGCAACTTGCAAGTGAAAACAATGAATGCTTAAAGATGATTGTTACCTTGGCCTGCTGCTTACAGAATCTTAGTCCTTCATTAGATAATCACTAAACTTGACCAACTCTTGGCTCTAATCTTCTTCACTCATCCTCATTCCTCAACCATGATTTTAAACATTTTCATTGTTAAGTAAACCAGGTCTTTGCACATTTTGAAATAAATTTTAAATCAGATTCAGCCATGGAGTTCCAAACCATAGACCTGTTTGCTTATGTCAGCCAACATTTCTACTATATTCACAATAAAATTCTCTTCAATAACACATCCAAAACAATGAATTGCAACATCAATTATTAACAAAACTACACAGATACAACATAAAGCACACAGCCTGTACTGTACAGAGATGGCCATGACCAGAAAAGTTATCATATGATAAAAACTATCCAATAAGACTTCTTGGCATGATAATTTTAGCTACCAAACTTTCATTTTTCAATAGTTTATTTGCAGTACATATCAGTTTGTCTCCCAAACAATGACAAGAGTAACCATCATAACAAATTATACTCCGAAAAGCCAATCCCTTAAACAAATTTGGTAGTTTTCAATTTTTTCAAAGTAACTGATATAATCCAAGACCGTAAATTCATTCTTTTATGGAAACCTGTGAGTTGCTCCAATTTTTTGTATAGTATAAGTATAAAAATCTTTCCTTTTCCTCAAAAAACATTTTTTTTCATGATTTCAATTTCTATCAATGAAGGAGCATATAGCTAAAGAAAGTGTACAAATCAAAATCGCAACCAAAACACAATAACAAATCGCTAAATTCTTCAACCTCAATTATCAACCATAAAGTAAATTCCAATAAAACCCATCAACAATCAAGCGTAGTAACCCTAATCCCCCAATTCCACCCCCTCATTGATAAGCTTCATAAATTAACGAAAAGCAAAAAACAAAATTGAAAATACTATATAAAACCTTAAACCCATTTGTACTAGGAATCTTCATCGTCTCTTTTCTTGGATTTGCGATAATTTTCTTCATAATGCTTGGCGATCAAGAGGCCAGTATTATAAAGCTTGTTTATGTTCGGAACGTTGTAATTCTGGGCAACGTAAACTCCGAACACCGTACCCACCATGAATTGGAAGCTGCTTCTGATTATACCCATCGAGATTCGTCTACAGTTGAAGCTGTATTGTGTGTATGTAATCTTTAGGGGTTTGCAGGGTCTTTTTGAAGGGGTTTATTTATTTTGATCAAGATTTTCCCCTTCTCCAAGCTTCGTGCCAACTGCCAAAGCAGGGAAAAAGGCTTGAAGATTACTCCGAAGTTTTTGTACATGGGCTGGGTTAAGGTTGGTGGGTTTTCTCTTGGACTGGACTCTGTGCCTAATTGAGTTGTTTGAAGGTCCAATTTTAGTGTCCAAAAAAAGAATGCCAGTTTTTGTACATAGAGGGTGGTGCGTATGGTAAAATACTACTTGTTCCGTCCAATTTTAATTATCCTAACTTTAGCTTTTATGATAAAAATTGATCATAAAGATCAAATTGTGACGATTAAGCCTGATAAAATATAATTATAAGTGAATTTTGATTTATAAAATTGAGTTATGATTCAATTTAAGAATTAAAATCACATTATCTGAATTTTATAGTCAACAAATATATATAGATTTTTCTTAGGGTAGGCAAATCACAAGTGGGTAGATATATAGTTATGGAAACTCTTTCAATGGATTTATAGTACTAAAATATGTCTCACACTTGATTTAGTTTTTTTGATTTTGATTTTGATATTGATTGATGAAAACATATAACCTCATAATCCCTTTTCTATTAACATATATTCTATTAATTTAAATCAATACAATGATAAATATTATAAACTATTTAAAAAATATTAATTATTATAAAATTTATTGTTTCATAATTATTAATAAATTATTTTAATTTTGAGTTTAAAAAATATCTCAGAGATGAGAGATTTGAGATGATATTCTTTATAAACAAAGTTGTTAAGGTACATTGAGAGATATTTTTATCATTACACATATACATGTCGATCAAAATTTCTAATAAGAATAAGAAAATTGATATTTTTATAAATAAATTTGATAGTTCTACAAACTCTTCTTTACATTAATAGTAAGTGAGATTCACCTCATGTAAGAGAAAATTTTGTGAAATTATCAAAAAAAAAAATTGTGAAAAATATCAATTATCTGAGAAGAATTATAAGGCAATTATGTAAGATGTAATGATGAAAGAAAGAACCATTAAACAATTCCATGTCAATGTAAATCACAAATCTTTAGTGTGTCACCATTTGCACTAATTAACATGCTCTTATTGAAGTAATTAATTGTTTTCTTAAACAATCAATTTTTCTTATTGAAATAAGCAAAGTAAGTCATGATTAGCAATTTAAAAGATAGTACACTATGATATGTGAAAAGAAAATCATATAGTCTATCACCATCATATTAATCTCTATATCTGTCTCTTCCAAAACACTACTTATAAGTTATAAGCTAGGGTATATTATGACTTCTAAAAAACAAAATCATGACATTTTTATATATAAATTTGATGCAATTTGTTTAAATTGGGTCAAATAAAATTACAAGTATTATAAATAATATAAAACTTACTATTATATACAATAATAAATCACATCAATATTAATAAATTTAATGTATCACATCAATTTAAAATTTAAAATATTTTAAATTAAGTTTAAAAATTCAAAAATTGCTCTATATTTTAAAAATGAGTAAAATGCAAAAGTAATCATCATACTCTTAGTATATTTGATATGTTACGTGATAATGATGAGTGCAAGTAAGCCAAATTAAGAAAAAAATTATTTCCGTCAAGTTTCGAACTCAAAATCTAAACCTAATATTTTTAAGTAATTGTCTAAACAAACTACATGATACTATTGTAAATGAGACGGCATAAATTTTATTTATACAAACTTTTGTTTTGGTTAATTTTAAGTTAGATTTCAAGTTAACAAATTTCCCATCTTTATTAACTTAAAGAAACAGTACATATAAAAATATTCTATTTTTTTAATTATTATTTAAGAATATCAATTTAGCCATAACAATATAATTTTTTTTTGAAAAAGCTGAAGTGAAAAGATGAGAGACATTGGACAGACAAAATATATAATGATGTTTTATAAAGCTTTTAAATGGAACCTCTGACGTGTTGAAAAGCTAATGTGTTCTGTTAAATACTCCTCAATGCCCGATCCAGTACCCAAAAGTCATGTATACCAATTTCAAGTTGATAAGTTGTTTAATTGATAGATACAGTACTAACATATAAAAAAAAATTATCTCTTAATCTGAATATATATATATATATATATATATATATATATTATCTTAATTAATTAATTAAAAATAATATTCCAATTAACTTCACACTGATCAGTCTACATATATACACATCAAATGCACGCCATTCGAATAGATAAATAGCAAACATATAAAAGTATGTTAATATCAATAAAATAAACTATATATAATTCCTCAACATATATATATATATATAATATTGAGGTGATAATAATATTTAATGCGTTAAAAATATCATTCCTCTTATTATAATTTGAAACTCACTTTTACCCTGCATTGCTGCACGATTTTCAAGATGACAAAGAAGTCTCCAGCGAGTCAGAGCACAGTCTTTCAACCGCTTCCCCCCTTAATCTTTCTGCCCGTACCAGTATTAAATCAAGAAAAGTGAAAAGTAAAAAGTAAAATCCAACGGTTAATCGGACTAACCGAACGCCACCTCGCCGCCAACAGTACCTTCACCTCAGCGCTACTTAGTTTCGTGAACCTCACGCTTCAATTGGAAGTCGACAACACCCTTTTTTCCCTCTCACCTGTCGATATCGCGTCAAAACTAATCTTTGGTATCGCCATTTCCTGGGTTCTTTTCCTTCCTTTACTTTTTCAATAAGCAAGTGGACATATACTACCCAAGTAACTTTCCGTAATTTCATTTCTCAATTAAAGTTTGTGCGACTATACGTAAACAAGTATTAAATTTACTATATATTATTAAATAAAACTATTATTATTATTATTATATCTCATTATCTTAATACTATTCGTATATTAGTGTATTAGACTTAAATTATTATTTATTTACACATAATTTGTATGTAGTTATATATTTTCATAAATAATACAATTAAATGTAGAATTGTTTATTTTTTTATAGTTATTAATTATGCACCATTATTTAATGAGACAAATCCATAGCTAACGGTGTAAAAAAGAATCTAACCTTAACACAAATTTTTATCGTCCATCCAATATCTAACGATTTAATATTGCTCTCGTCTCCGGATTAATTTTCAGATTTCGTAATTTAATACTGTGGATGAAATAAATATCCAAAATACCATTCTTTATACAAGTTTAGGTTCGTAAATAACTGCGGAGCCTGTCAATTTTTTTAGAAAAAAATTGACATTCACAGTATTAAAAATAAACATTACGAAATAATTTTGAAGAGAGAAAATAGAACTATATATAAAGATGGGTATAAGACTGAATTTGTGTATGTATTAGTTTTAAGCCCAAGCAAAGCAAGTTTTTCGACCGTTTCAGAGCTGTTTCCGGTGGTGAGACGTCCCTCTAAAGCCTGAATTTGCAAGACGTCCAAATCCATTCCACGATATACAATTCTTCCCTGGAATTCTCTCAAAAATCACCCTCGCTTCATCAACATAGCCATTCTGTGCATAAGCCGATAACATAGCATTCCACGGAACAATATCCCTCTCAGGCATTTAATCAAACAACAATCTAACAGACCCGAGATTCCCATTCTTAACAGACCCATTAATCATCACATTCCAAGAAACCAAGTCCCTCTCAGGCATTATCTCTCAAACGTCTGGTGGGCTAAATCGAACCTATTATTCGAAAAATAGAATAGAGGATGAATATGTGCACACATTAGGATTAGGAGTAAGCAAAAAACGGATAAAACCGAATTACCGAACCGAATCGAACCGAAATATTTTAACCGAATTATTTAGGTTTTCGGTTTTTTTTTTGGCATTTCGGTTATATCCGAATTATTATTCAGTATTCGGTTTCGGTTCCGGTTTTCAAAAACAGATTATTCGGGTAACCCGAATAACCGGATTTATTGCTTAAAAAAAATAATTTTATAATGTAATCTTCACTCTTCAGCCGTAAGCCCATACATTCGAATTTTGGACTACGGACTTTAGCCCATTCTTCAACCCATTCCAGCATTATTAAAAAAAACAAAATGCCCCTCAACCTGACAACCTCAACCAAACCCCTCACTCTCTCAGTCTCTCTCTCTCGCACACTCCCCTCAGGCCCTCACTCTATCTCCTCACTATTGGGTCTGATTTTCTTCACCCCCATTGATTCTGATTTCGAGTCCGATTTGGGTCCCGGTCGGCGGTTGTTGTTGTGTCTTGGATTTGGGTTGATTTGGGTTGATTATGCAAGGAGCAGGATTGTGGATACGGCGACTCTTGGAATTTGCTGTGTCTTGGATTTGGGTTGATTATGCAAGGAGTTGTGTCTTGGATTTGGGTTGATTTGGGTTGATTATGCAAGGAGCAGGATTGTTGATTTGGGTTGATTATGCAAGTGGCAGGATTTGGGTTGATTTAGGTTGTTCGGTTATTACCCGAATTACTGAATTTATAATTCGGTATTCGGTTATTCGGTTATTAGTTCGGATATTAAAAATAGTAATATTTTGTGACGCCCCCAAAACAGGTATACAACACTCATTCTGAGTCGTCAATAACATGGTACAAAAATAAATACATCTTTACTATTACAACATAAGAACTGTGAGTTTAAATACAAATATTGTCATCTAGACAATATCCACACTCAAATAAATCCTCATTATAATTATTGATACATTATTTTACAAAAATGGTGAGGACTGCTAAAATTATTTCTAGAACCATCATTCCATACCCCGACTAGTACTCGCTACATTCTCGCCTCCTGAGAAAAATGGAACAAAAAGGAAAAAGGGTGAGCTCAACTAGCCCAGTAAAGAACATTATGACTAAGATAACATAGAACAAATTATCGTTAGTCTTCCACAGGGAAAAATCTAATAGAATACAATAGACAACAAGTTTTAAATCAATATTCGCAGCGAAAAATAATAATTCATAGAAGAGTTACGTAGAGAATGAAATCTACTATTATCTATGAATTTAAAAGTCCATCATCAATATTTTATCCCTGTAACATCAATCAATATTCATCTTTGCACTATAAGCCAAAGATATTCATCAGTTGGTCATGTTCATCTCAACACCTGTTCATCTTTGCACTACGGGCCAAAGATATTCATCAGAAATCATTCATCTTTGCACTACAGGCCAAAGATATTCAGTTATATCATCATTTAGGACTGAGGATGATGAAAAATATTTTAAAAAAAACGAATCCAGTGAAGCAAAAGAACAAATATTAGAGATTCGTATTACAGTTTATCCATGTCCAAAAATACCTCATAAACAATCATAGTGGAGTAAAATTCAAGAATGATCAAAACATGGATACAATCAAAGCTAGTATCCAGAATAGATATTTTGTACAAAAAGAAGAAAATTTTATTTTTCGGTGAATAGTAACTCGTGAATAGTAACTCATGAATAGTAACCCCGACATGAAAAGTTTCAAATTTGATAAAAAGTTCAGATCAATACTTCGGCATAATGATATTGAAGAAAATAATATCATTTAAGAATAAATAACATCCCTTACCTCGGAAAGACGGTACTTCTGATTGGAATACTAGATATAGTGCTGAAGGAAACTTGCACCGTATAGCAACACTCAAAGTATCAATTACTCACACGAATACGCTCGATATAGAGAGAGAAATAGAGAGAAACTTGTGTTTCTGGTGTGATTTTCAATTCTAACCTAAGCACCCTATTTATAGGAAAATGCTTAGAATACCAAAGTAAAAAATTTAATATAATATTAATATATTTATCAAATTTTTCTTAGCCCACCTCTAGACATCTGATGTCAGCCCATTTATATCACATGTTAGCCCACTTAAATGCCAAAAAAAGTTTTTCTTCAAAATAATAAATAAAACTTCCAAAAATTAATTATTTCGGAACTTTAGAACTTCAATAATTCATAATAAATAGCTCTTTTATCAGAAAATTCGAATCTCGCGAGTTTTTATAGGAATTTCAATTCTTTATAACTTTGCAGAAGAAAGTTTTTTTAAATTCCAAACAGAAATTGACCGAAATTCATAAACAGACGATTTTACAGTCAATAATAAATTTTCGGTCAAGAATTATGTCCACCAACACACAAAACATGTGTTAATCATTTAATACCACAAAAATACTCTTCCTCCTCATATACTCATATATCCCACATTCATTGTAAAAATATCACCATCAATATATTATTAAAATAATATATTTAAATGAATTATTTTATCAGAAAAAGATAAAATATTAATTTTCAACAATTGTCACATTAAAAATTTTCTCCATCTATACATAAAATTAATATTTTTCTCATCATATAAATTAATAATTAATTATACACAAATAATATTACAGAATCACAGTACTGGCAACCAGGCCGTTCCCAGGAAAGAGGGGGCTTTCCAATAAGAATTTCTCCTTGCTGGCGCGCAATTAGATGACCAAACCTCTCCTTAGACAGAACTTTCTAGACATTACCAATAATATTATCTAATAATATTATTCAGATAATGTGACGCCCCCAAAATAGGTCCAATCCATCCAACCCATTCTGAGTCGCCAAATACATGGTACAGAAAATAACTACAACTTTATTATTACAATTGTCGTGCAAAATACGACAACACATATAGTGTGAGTTTAAATACAAATATTGTCATCTAGACAGTATTCATACTCAATTAAGTCCTCATTATACTTATTGATACACTATTTTATAAAATAGTGAGGACTACTAAAATAACTGTCTTGAACCATCATTCCATACCCCGACTAGTACTCGCTACATTTTCGCCTCCTGAGAAGAAAAATGGAACAACAAGGAAAAGGATGAGCTCAACTAGCCCAGTAAAGAATATTATGACTAAGATAATATACAACAAACTATCGTTAGTCTTCAACAGGAAAAAATTTAATAGAATACAATAGACAACAAGTTTTAAATCAATATTCGCAGCGGAAACAACAAACCATTAGAAGAGTCAAGTAGAGAATGAGTTCTACTATCTTCTAAGATTTAAAAGTCCATCATCAATATTTTATCCCTGTAACAACAATCAATAACCATCTTTAATCAAATATTCATCTTTGCACTACAGACCAAAGATATTCATTTGTATCACCAGTCGATCATGTTCATCTCAACACCTGTTCATCTTTACACTACGGGCCAAAGATATTCATCAGAAATCATTAATCTTTGCACTACAGGCCAAAGATATTCAATTATATCATCATTTAGGACTAAGGATGATGAAAAATATTTTAAAGGAAACGAATCCAGTGAAACAAAATAATAAATATTAAGGATTCGTATTTCAGCTATTCCATGTCAAAAAATACCTCATAAATAATCATAGTGGAGTAAAATTCAAGAATGATCAAAACATGGATACAATCAAAGCTAGTATCCAGAATAGATATTTTGGACGAAAAGAAGAAAATTTCATTTTTCGGTGAATAGTAACTCGTGAATAGTAACTCGTGAATAGTAACCCCGACATGAAAAGTTCCAAATTTGATAAAAATTCAGATCAATACTTCGGCATAATGATATTGAAGAAAATAATATCATTTAAGAAGAAAATAATATCCCTTACCTCAGCAAAAACAGTACTTCTAGTTGAAACACCGGATATATGTTATGACTTGAACTTGTACCGTATAGCAATACTCAAAGTATCAAAATACTCACAAGAATACGCTCAATATATCGAGAGAGAAAAATGCTTAGAACACCAAAGCAGAAAATTGAATATAATAATAATATATTTAACAAATTTTCCTTAGCCCACCTTGACCATCTGAATTCAGCCATAACACATGTTAATGATGTCCACAAAATAAAAAAAAAATATTTTTCTAAACAAAAATAATTAAAACTTCTAAAAATCAATTATTTGGGAATTTCGGAACTTCAATAATTCATAATAAATAGCTCTTTCATCAGAAAATTCGAATCTCGCGAGTTTTTATAGGAAATTCAATTCTCTACAACTTTGCAGAAGAAAGTTTTTCCAAATTTCAAACAGAAATTGACCGAAATCTACAAACGAATAATTTTACAGTCTATAATAAATTTTCGGTCAAAAATTATGTCCACCAACACACAAAATATGTGTTAAACATTTAATCCAACAAAAATACTCTTCCTCCTCATATACTCATATATCCCACATTCATTGTAAAAATATTACCGTTAATATATTATTAAAATAATATATTTAAATAAATTATTTTATCAGAAAAAGATAAAATATTATTTTTCAACAATTGTCACATTTAAAAAATTTATTCATCTATATTCACATAAAATCAATATTTTTCTCATCATATAAATCAATAATTAATTATTCACAAATAATATTACAGAATCACAGTACTGGCAACCAGGCCGTTCCCAGGAAAGAAAGGACTTTCTAATAAGGATCTCTTCCTTACTGGCGCGCAATTAGATGACCAAACCTCTCCTTAGACAGAACTTTCTAGACATTGCCAATAATATTATCTAATAATATTATTCCGATAATATGAATTATTGCTCCGATAATAGAAAATATTGTGTAGTGACAATTATTAAAACAACAGTAATATAAAATATCAACGCAACAATTATTGAATCAATAAAATAAAATACTGAACAGTAATTACTGTAACAATTATTGAATAATGCCTTCTTACGTAAAAATCAATAATTGGTGCAATACTGTGTGCTACTGTGCAACAACGCGTATTACTGTGTTTTAACCACTGGGTATTCCAACAGTGTTAACGGTAATAACTACGCTGTTATTTATAAACAACTTACTCTTGCCGTTTTCTTCATCCCATCGCTTTTTGTTATGGGACCCACAAAAGACTGCGCTGTCGTATGAATATTCCCCGACAGTAAGAATATTCCACGACCAAACGAATATTTTTCGAGAAAAATGAATATTTTATAACCATTTGCGTATTTTAAAAAAAATTCACATATCACCCTTAACTTTAAACTTTTATCAATTTAACCATTTACTAAATAGAAAAATTGAATACTTTTATTTCATAAAATTTGGGGTCTTACAATCTCCCCTCCTTATGAAATTTCGTCCTCGAAATTTACGTACCTGGTATTTCGAAAAGTTGAGAATACCTTGCTTCAATTTAAGATTCTATCACCCCGTCATCATGATTTCTCCATTGCTCATCTCCTGTATTTCAGATATCATTCTAGAATATAGCTTCAAAACAAAGGTTAATTGAATAAATTAACATATCGCATAATATCCCGATATTATGACTGACCAACAAATAAGCTTAGGTAGGACACACTAGTGAAGGATTTACTCGTCTCTCCCCTCCTAGTCCTATTCCCCGATCTCCGCCAGAGATCATATCCCTAAGCTCTGATACCAAATGTAACTCTTGTCCCATCAGTGGACAGCACCTTACATTGATACCTATCAGTTTGCCACCGCAGAACGGCGTCTCCTACGGAGAGTCTGGCTTCGGTGCATCCCCCATCAACAGGAAGTCACCAGCAAGAGGCTCGAGGCTCTTTACTTATAGCTCTGATACCAAATGTGACGCCCTCAAAATAGGTCCAATCCATCCAACCTATTCTGAGTCGCCAAATACATGGTACAGAAAATAACTACAACTTTATTATTACAATTGTCGTGCAAAATACGACAACACATATAGTGTGAGTTTAAATACAAATATTGTCATCTAGACAGTATTCATACTCAATTAAGTCCTCATTATACTTATTGATACACTATTTTATAAAATAGTGAAGACTACTAAAATAACTGTCTTGAACCATCATTCCATACCCCGACTAGTACTCGCTACATTCTCGCCTCCTGAGAAGAAAAATGGAACAACAAGGAAAAGGATGAGCTCAACTAGCCCAGTAAAGAATATTATGACTAAGATAATATACAACAAACTATCGTTAGTCTTCAACAGGAAAAAATTTAATAGAATACAATAGACAACAAGTTTTAAATCAATATTCGCAGCGGAAACAACAAACCATTAGAAGAGTCAAGTAGAGAATGAGTTCTACTATCTTCTAAGATTTAAAAGTTCATCATCAATATTTTATCCCTGTAACAACAATCAATAACCATCTTTAATCAAATATTCATCTTTGCACTACAGGCCAAAGATATTCATTTGTATCACCAGTCGATCATGTTCATCTCAACACCTGTTCATCTTTCCACTACGGGCCAAAGATATTCATCAGAAATCATTAATCTTTGCACTACAGGCCAAAGATATTCAATTATATCATCATTTAGGACTGAGGATGATAAAAAATATTTTAAAGGAAACGAATCCAGTGAAACAAAATAATAAATATTAAGGATTCGTATTTCAGCTATTCCATGTCCAAAAATACCTCATAAATAATCATAGTGGAGTAAAATTCAAGAATGATCAAAACATGGATACAATCAAAGCTAGTATCCAGAATAGATATTTTGGACGAAAAGAAGAAAATTTCATTTTTCGGTGAATAGTAACTCGTGAATAGTAACCCCGACATGAAAAGTTCCAAATTTGATAAAAATTCAGATCAATACTTCGACATAATGATATTGAAGAAAATAATATCATTTAAGAAGAAAATAATATCCCTTACCTCAGCAAAAACAGTACTTCTAGTTGAAACACCGGATATATGTTATGACTTGAACTTGCACCGTATAGCAATACTCAAAGTATCAAAATACTCACAAGAATACGCTCAATATATCGAGAGAGAAATAGAGAGAAAACTTCAGTTTCTGGTGTGATTTTCAATTCTAACCTAAGCACCCTATTTATAGGAAAATGCTTAGAACACCAAAGCAGAAAATTGAATATAATAATAATATATTTAACAAATTTTCCTTAGCCCACCTTGACCATCTGAATTCAGCCATAACACATGTTAATGATGTCCACAAAATAAAAAAAAATATTTTTCTAAACAAAAATAATTAAAACTTCCAAAAATCAATTATTTGGGAATTTCGGAACTTCAATAATTCATAATAAATAGCCCTTTCATCAGAAAATTCGAATCTCGCGAGTTTTTATAGGAAATTCAATTCTCTACAACTTTGCAGAAGAAAGTTTTTCCAAATTTCAAACAGAAATTGACTGAAATCTACAAACGGATAATTTTACAGTCTATAATAAATTTTCGGTCAAAAATTGTGTCCACCAACACACAAAACATGTGTTAAATATTTAATCCAACAAAAATACTCTTCTTCCTCATATACTCATATATCCCACATTCATTGTAAAAATATCACCGTTAATATATTATTAAAATAATATATTTAAATAAATTATTTTATCAGAAAAAGATAAAATATTAATTTTCAACAATTGTCACATTTAAAAAATTTCTCCATCTATATCCACATAAAATCAATATTTTTCTCATCATATAAATCAATAATTAATTATTCACAAATAATATTACAGAAAGACTGCGCCGTCGTATGAATATTCCCCGACAGTAAGAATATTCCACGACCAAACGAAAATTTTTCGAGAAAAATGAATATTTTATAACCATTTGCGTATTTTAAAAAAATTTCACATATCACCCTTAACTTTAAACTTTTATCAATTTAACCATTTACTAAATAGAAAAATTGAATACTTTTATTTCATAAAATTCGGGGTCTTACAGATAATATGAATTATTGCTCCGATAATAGAAAATACTGCGTAGTGACAATTATAAAATATCAACGTAACAATTATTTAATTAATAAAATAAAATATTGAACAGTAATTACTGTAACCATTATTGAGTAGTGCCTTCTTACGTAAGAATCAATAATTGGTGCAATACCGTGTGCTACTGTGCAACAACGCGTATTACCGTGTGTTAACCACCGGGTATTCCAACAGTATTAATGGTAACAACTACGCCATTATTTATAAATAACTTATTTTTGTCGTTTTCTTCATCCAATCGCTTTCCGTTATGGGGCCCACAAAAGATGCGCCGTCGTACGAATATTCTCTGACAGTAAGAATATTTCACGACCAAGCGAATATTCCCCGACAACAATGAATATTTTATAACCACTTGCTTATTTAAAATATTTGCGCATTTTACCTATAACTAACCACATTAATCAAATCAACCCTTACTATTTCAGAATAATAAATAGAGGAAATTAAAATTGTTTTATTAATAATTTGGGGTCTTACATATTTTATAACCGAATAGCATATTCGGTTCAGTTATAACCGAATGATCAGTCCTAGCACACATAGAAGAGAGGATGAATATGTGTGTGTTTTAACGAACTGTGTTAAATTTAAAATTTTTCTGTTTTAGAGGTAATCTAGACAGGTAAAATTTAGTTGTCTGTTCTAGAACCGATCTACTTCTGCGGTTTACTTTGAGTTATTCGTCTAATTCTTTATGTATTACTTTAAACTAACATAAACCATGCATATAATGATATTTTGAGATTTTCTAATGCAGAAACATAAGCATGAATTGGGATTAAATAAACTGAAAAATAAAGCAACAATTAATCACACATGCACACAAAGATTTATATTTGGTTCGGCCCTTTTGTACTCTACTCTATGGGCCTACATCCAAGGTCAGATATCAATTGATACCCAACAAATTTCCTTTAATAGTAATAAATTAATTACAATTATATTAACTCTTTGTACAATAGAATTCACAAAACTTCCAGAGCGTACAACTCCCTTGAGCACCTTTTCTCCCTTGAGTTCACTACTCCCTTTGATACATCTGCCCTTGAACTCTTCTTGTACAATATTAAAGGAAACTCCATACTTCACACTGAAACATCTTTAATAAAATTTTAGAATAAAAAGGATCACAATTAAACTTTATAGATATCTAGCAAGAACAAAATAAGAATAAGACAAGAACTTGCTAAAAAAATTTCTAAGTATATCAATTGTTGTATAAATAATAGAGCTATTAATGTTAGCAATATAACCGTGTGTATATATATATATATATATATATATATATATATATATATATATATATATATATATATATATACATATAGTCCAGATCTTAAGCTCACCCCTTATCCAACTCACCCGAGCTCACCCCCCTTTAGCGACGGTTCGGTCATACAACCGTAGTCTATACTTTTAGCGACGGACAACATATAGCGTCACAAAAAGTATAGACGACGGTTGTATGACTGAACCGTCGTCGGGTCCGTCGCTAAAGGGGGGTGAGCTCGAGTGAGTTGAATAAGGGGTGAGCTTAAGATCCCGACTCATATATATATATATATATATATATATATATATATATAACACACACACACACACAATAGTGATGTTCAACATCTAGTAACAAATATAACTGTTGAAGTAAACCAAATTCTTGAATGATTTGAAAATTTTTATCAGTTTTGATATCAATAACAAAAAATAACAGCATGGATAAAAATTTTGAGAATATAAAATCTATTTTGAGAAATAGTAGGAAGTATAATATGTTTGAAAATAAATTTGTTATTAACAAAATATTTGGAGGAAACTTAATCAGCATATTTTTAGGAACAAAGTTTAATTTGGTTACTCCATAATAAGAGTTCTATTATGATAAGATTACTAGATTGTATGAGAAGTTTTAAACCAATGAATCTTTTTTAAATGCATGACTGTTTAAAAAAAAAAATTAGCTAACATAAAAATGTCTTGTAATTAATTGTTAAGGCTAGAAAAACTTACACTAATTTTCCTAAAACCTAATCCAGTAGAGTTTATTTGTCTTCAAAACTTCTAGTTGAGACTCCCATTATTTCAACAATATTCTAGCTAGTAACTTTATAATAACTATTCTTGAGAATTTTTCAGCCCAATCTCTAAATATGTAACAACATACAAGATAAAATTGTTATCATTAAAACCAAAAATATATAAACCAACATTCTCCCCTTTTTTGATGATGATAACCTAGCTATAATATATAATTCCCCGTAAATATATGACTTCCCCAAAAACCATTCATATTAATCATTGGACAAAAATATTTAGTTATCTCCCTCCCTTTGTCATCAATAAAATAAGCACAAAGTAAACAATATCACATATAACAATTAAATAAGTGAACATACCTTTGTGTTTTGTTATCTATATATATTAACATTTTAAAAAAAATGGTTTGGTGAAAATTTCCTTCATCAGTTTGTATATGATGGGAATGCATTGAAATCACAATAATTTTGTACATTCCTTGTGGTCATCCTAATGTTGAGGTTTTTAATGATCAGGTCTGAATGATGATTTTTCATTGTTCTAGTTGTCTTTGAAATCCTAACTTTAGTCAGTTGTTCTACTAGTTTTTGCTCAAGAATGTTTATTCTGACTTTTGAAGCAGACGAGTCAGACTGTACAGTTTTAGTAGTCTGCTTTACAAGTTCTGGCCCCCTTATCTGATTTACTGCATAATTTTCATCTTTCTCTTTTAACATATCATGATTAAGTTCATCAAAAACAATATGCACTGATTTCTCAACTATAGATCTTACATTAAATTTATCAAGATTGTCATTTGTATTAAATATGGAACATTTATCTTGAAACCCCAGATTTTATGAATAAAGATTTAATTTTTTCGAAATATTTTTTTAAATATTATGGTGTGAATTTGAGATAATGTTATAGTTGTGGGTAGTATTTATAAATTTTACAAAGTATGCAAGTTGTTGTATTATATTCGACTGGTCGAGGAATATTATTTTTGTCGGGAAATATTCGTACAACGGCACAATTATTGGTGGACCCCACAACAGAATTATTGTCGGATTGAGAAAACGACAAAAATATTTTATGAAAATAACGGCGGAAGTTTTACCGTTAATACTGTTGAACTACTCGGTAGTAAAAGTACAGTAATACGTGTGGTTGCATAGTAGCATACGGTATTGATTATTAAGGCTTACGTGATAAGTCACTCAGTTTTATTTTATTGATATTATTAATGTAATAAAACAGAAAAGCTTTTTATATAAAACAGAATACTTTTATAAAGTTATTCGTTTTATTAGGCTAATAATAAAATCTTTTTATATAAAACAGAATACTTTAATAAAGTTATCTGTTTTATTAGACAATAATTAGAATATATTATATTTTATTATATATAGTGTTTGCATAGTGCCTGCATAGTGTTTGCATAGTAAAATCTTTTATAAAGTTATTCGTTTTATTAGATTATAAATAGAATATATTATATTTTATTTAAAAGATTTTACTTTAAATATGGACCGTCAGATTAAAGTAAATCAATCTAGACCGTTCATGAATTAGTTAATATTCAATCCATTCTCCTATAAATAGAAGCTCATTCCTTCATTATTTCTTACAAATTTACTGAAACTCTAGAGAGAAAAATTAGAGAGAAAGAAGAAAAGTATTCTGCTACTTCACTACTCAGATATCAAGTTTCTTTTACGGTAAGGGATATTATTTGTTGTACACGTAAAGGGTATTCTTTCTTTCTTATTTATGAAGAGAACTTCTGTTATTCCATTCTTTATTATTCTGTTGGAATAACCTGTATACGCGGGCTACCCTATACTTGGTGAAATTCTTCTGTTATTACATTTTTATTATTATGTTGGAACATCATGTCTGTGCTTTACGTCGGACCTGGTTCCATTATTTATTATTCTGTCAGAATATCCTGTCTGTGCTTTACGCCGGACCTGGTTTCATTATTTATTATTCTGTCAGAATATCCTGTCGGTGCATTTACGCATGACCTGGTTCCACTATTTATTTTTCTGTTAGAATAACCTGTCTGTGCGGTCTATCGCATGCATGGTGATTTCTTTTGTTATTCCATTCTTTATTATACTTAGTTGGTTAAAACTTTGACTTATATACTCCATGAAATTAGTGGAATATCCTTGATATTTGCGCTTCATCCAGTATCTTTTCATGAAAATATTCTTCTGAGCATTCTTGAATTTTACTCTACAAAGCAGTATCATGTTGACAATTTGGACGTTATCAGTTCCTAGATAAATTAATTCTTGAACTTATTTTTATTGAATTCTTATATCATTGTCATCATCCTCATGTTTATATTTTGTTGAAAGTCATCTATGGCCTGTAGTGCATAGATGGACTTGGTATGATTATGACCAGGGATTATTCGGTGTAATCATGGCCGTAATGTTACAAATGATGTGGTAAAAGTCATCTTTGGCCCGTAGTGCATAGATGGACTTGGTGTGATTATGACCATGGATTATTCGGTATAATCATGATCGTAATGTGATGAATGATGTGGTAAAAAAAATCCTCATTGGCCGTAGTGCATTGATGGACAGTTTTTGGTATGATTATGGCTATGGATTCTCTTTGGCCATAGTGCAAAGATGAATTATTTTATGGAATGATCATGACCGTTGATAAAAATATAATTATCTTTAGTCGTAGTGCATGGATACTTCGTGGTCGTGATACTAAAGAATATCATTGGCCGTAGTGCAGGGGTGATTCGATGATGTGAATTATTTATTAAGCTGAGTCCCAGCGATAAAAGTCATGAAAAACCTTTTAAATCATAAAAGATAGTAGATTTTATTCTCTACTTGACTCTTTTAATGGATTGTTGGTTCCGCTGCAGTTAAACTTGAAGTCTATTATATTTTATCAGTTTAACATTATTGAAGACTAATGATAATTTATTCTGCATTATCTTAGTCATAATATTTCTTACTAGGCTAGTTGAGCTCACCCTTTCTTTCACTGTTCTATTCAGAAAATGAGAATATAGTTGGGACGAGTCGGGAAACGGAGTGATGGACCAGATGATAGCATTAGTAGTCTTCACTATTCTATGTAATAGTGTGATAATAATTGTAATGAGGACTCCTTTAAAGTATGGATACTCTCTAGAAGACAATATTTGTATTCAAACTCACAGTTTATATTTTATCATATTGTACACGACAGTTATATTATTAAGTTGTATTTGAATTCTGTACCATGTATCTGGCGACTCAAGATGGGTGATGTATACCTAATTTTAGGGGCGGCACAGTTGGTATCAAAGCTTAGGGATATGATCCCTGGCTGAGATGTGAGATAAGAACTAGGAGGGGAGAGACGGGGAATTCCTTCGCTAGTATGACCTACGTAAGTTTACTTGTTATTTAATTGGCCGGTCAGAGTATAGAGGAGTATAGAGATAATATGTGATATGTTAAATAACCCTTGTTTTATGGCAGTATTTAAAAATAACATCTGAAAATATTAAGATAAGCAATGGAGCACAGGAGACCGTTGAGTCTTCACAGATCAACAATCAGGACAATATGCAACAGGATATCGATAATCCTCCTGTAAACAACAACACTGATCAATTGACGAACGACGGTACGTTTAGGAGTTTTTTAGAATTCATGCACATCAGGCGAAGGCAGCTCCTGTTCATAATGCAGGAGGAAACAATGGCAACCCACGGTTGGTCACCGTTAAGCAATTCAAGGAGCTGGGACCACCGGAGCTTTTGGGAAAGCCAGGACCACTTAAGGCGGAGACGTGGTTAAAACAGATCACCAAGATATTTGATGTCTTGGGATGCTCCGAGGAGCAAAATGTTCTCTTTGCCACCTTTATGTTGCGTGAAGAGGCAGATCACTGGTGGGAATCTGTAAAACGTACCCAGCCTGACGCACTCAAGATGTCTTGGAAGAAGTTTCAAGAGCTGTTCAATGACAAGTACTTTTCCAAAAGCATTCGTCACATGAAGGAGGTGGAATTTATTAAGTTGGAGCAAAATAACATGACCGTGTCGCAGTACGAAGCCAAGTTTGCCGAGTTGTCCCGATTTGCGTCCCACTTGATTTATAATGAAGATAGAATAACGCGGATGTTTTTAAGAGGTTTGAAACCGGAGATACGTGTGACGCCCCCAAAATTAGGTATACATCACCCATCTTGGGTCGTCAGATACATAGTACAAAATACAAATACAACTTACTAATACAACTGTCGTGTACAATACGACAAAACATAAACTGTGAGTTTGAATACAAATATTATCTTCTAGAGAGTATTCATACTCAAAAGGAGTCCTCGTTACATTTATTAACACACCATTACATAGAATAGTGAGGACTACTAACTAATACTATCATTCGGACCATCACTCCGTTCCCCGACTTGCCCCAGCTACGTTCTCATTTCCTGAAGAGAACAGTGAAAGAAAGGGTGAGCTCAACTAGCCCAGTAAGAAATATTATGACTAAGATAATGCAGAATAAATTATCATTAGCCTTCAACAATGTTAAACTGATAAAATATAATAGACATCAAGTTTAACTGTAGCGGAACAAGCAATCCATTAAGAGAGTCAAGTAGAAAATAAACTCTACTATCTTTTATGATTTAAAAGATTTTCCAACACTGTGATCGCTGGGACTCAGCTTAATAAAATAATCCACATCATCGAATCACCCCTGCACTACGGCCAAGGATATTTGTATATTCATTAATGGTCATGATCATGCCAACAACTGTCCATCAATGCACTACGGGCCAATGAGGACTTTTACCACATCATTTGTAACATTACGGTCATGATTATACCGAATAATCCCTGGTCATAATCATACCAAGTCCATCTATGCACTACAGGCCACAGATGACTTTCAACATTTTATAAACATGAGGATGATGACAATGATATAAGAATTCAATAAAACAAGTTCAAGAATTAATTTATCCAAGAATTAACAACGTCCAAATTGTCAACATGATACTGCTTTGTGGAGTAAACTTCAAGACTGATCAGGAGAATATTTTTATGAATAGATACTAGATGAAGCGCAAATGTCAAGGATATTCCACTAATTTCATGGAGTATAGAAGTCAAAGTTTTAATCAACTGAGTATAATAAAGAATGGAATAACGAAAGAAATCACCATGCATGCGATAGACCACACAGACAGGTTAGTCTTAACAGAATAATAATAATGGAACCAGGTCCGGTGTAAAACACACAGACAGGATATTTCGACAGAATAATAAATAATGGAACCAGTTCCGGTGTAAAACACACAGACAAGATGTTCCAACAGAATAATAACAAGACGGAACCAGGTCCGGTGTAAAATACACAGACAGGATGTTCCAACAGAATAATAATAAAAACGGAACCAGGTCCGGTGTAAAACACACAGACAGGATGTTCCAACAGAATAATAATAAAAACGGAACCAGGTCCGGTGTAAAACACACAGACATGATGTTCCAACAGAATAATAGAAGAATGTCACCAAGTATAGGGTAGACCGCGTATACTGGTTATTCCAACAGAATAATAAAGAATGGAATAACAGAAGTTCTCTTCATGAATATAAAAGAAATAATATTCCCTACCTTAAAAGAACTGGATATTGGAAAAGTGAAGTAGCAGAATACTTTTATTCTCTCTCTCTTATTCTCTCTATACTTTCTCTCTCTATAGCTTGAATGAATTCGTGAAAAATAATGAAGCCCTAGGCCTCTATTTATAGAAAAACTGAAGGTGGCTCTTGGTCTTAACGAAGGGTCAAATGACTCTTGATAATATTGAAGGAACAACTACTATTGACGAAAGTAATTACTATTGACCAAGGTAAATACTATTAACGAAGGTAATTACTATTGACCAAGGTAAATACTATTGACCAATGTAAATACTATTGACGAAGGTAATTACTATTGACGAAGGTAATTACTATTGACCAAGGTAAATACTATTGACCAAGGTAAATACTATTGACGACGGTAATTACTATTGACGAAGAGACTCTTAGATGATGACATATGGGCCCCCCCATAAAAAATAACTAAACTTACCACCACGTCTCAATTATGGATTTAATAATATAACATATTATACAGATGATACTATGACAATAATTTAAGAGATATGATGCAGCAATTACTGTAGCAATAATTGAGTATAGCTGAGTGACTTCTCACGTAAGCATCAATAATCAATACCGTGTGCTACTATGCAACCACGCGTATTACTGTACTTTTACTACCGGGTAGTTCAACAGTTTTAACAGTTTTAACGGTAACACCTCAGCCGTTATTTTTATAGAAAGATAATTTTGTCATTTTCTAACTACGACTATACTTCTGTTGTGGGGTCCACCAATGATTGTGCCGTCGTACGAATATTCTCCGACAAAAAGAATATTCCCCGACCAAACGAATATTTTAAAACAACTTGCTTACTTTGTAAAATTTATAAATATTACCCACAACTATAACATTATATCAAATTAACTCCATAATATTCAAAAATAATATTTATAAAAAATTCATCTTTATTTATAAAAGTTGGGGTCTTACAATACGTCAATATCTTATTTCTCATAAACTGTGTTTGTATTCAGATGTTGTTAATAGGGCTCAGTTATTGGAGCGCGATAATGAGTCAACCTAACCAAAAGAGAGCAGCTGACAAAATGATAATACTAGTGATAACAGTTATCAAAGCGGTGACAATAATCATGGAGGGAATCAACATGCCAGAAATGGTAACCACTTCGGTGGTTATCATGGCCAAAACAATAAGAATGGACATTTCAAGAAGAGAAGGTTCAACAATGACGTGAAGACGTCGGCACCAGCACTCGTTTCAAAGGAAGAAGAACGACCATCGGTCGTATATTTCAAATGCGGACAGGAGGGACACGTCCATCCAAACTGTACGCAGCAATCTAAAGCGTGTTTTAATTGCGGAAGAGAAGGTCACCTAGCTCGATTTTCTCATATGGTGAAGTCAAGTTCAGCTGAGATAGTGATGCCAAAGGATGTCCCAGATAAGCCAAAGCCGGTAGTTTAAGAGAGAGCATTTTTTTTTGACGAGGAACCTGAATAAAATTATCACGGGTATGTTAGTCATAAACTCTTTTGAAGTCTATACCGTGTTAGATATCGGCTCTACTCACTCTTTTATTTCACCTAGTTGTGTTCAATGTTTCAACTTAACTCCGGAGAAGTTAGACTTTGATTTATCTGTTGAAATTTCATTGGGAGAAACCTTCGTTACCTCCACTATTTATAAATCTTGTTCAAATTAACACTTTTACATTACCTGTCGATCGTATCTCTTTGAAAATGCTTGCCTTTGATGTGATTTTAGGAATCGATTGGTTAACAACTCATCATGTTTTTTTTGTAAAGTTGTTAGCTTTCATACTCCTAACCAACCTGTTATGCGAATTCAAAGTAATCAAACCACTAAAGTCAATCATTATCATATCAAGTCATAAGTAAAGTGTTCGATCATTTCGTTGTTGACTTCCTTGTGTGGAATGCACCGAAGCCAAACTTTCTATAGGCGATATCGTGAATGGCGATGACAAGTTGATAGGTATCAATGTGACGTGCTATCCAAGTCTTGGATGAGGGTCACAGTTTTGAACGATATTTCTATTATTAATAAAGTTCCAGACAAATTCTTGAAGACTTCTTAGCCTACCCCAGAGCGTGAAATCGAATTTTGTATTGACCCCAGTACAAAACCCATTTCTTAAACCCTTAAATATTTTTTCAACTAAAGCGAACGTATCATGCGCCAAAGACGTTGGCTCGAGCTGTTGAATATTATGACCATACCATTCAATATTATCGTGGAAGAACGAAAGTGGTAGCTGACGAGTTGAGTAGAAGATCGTATGCGAGTGAGATGTTGTTAACACAAAGACCCATTTCGTATAACTTACAAATGATGAAGATAGAGTTAAAGACTCTAGGGACCCACGTGAAGATAACGAATATACGATTAGAATCGACTTTAATCGATAAAGTTAAAGCCGCTCAAGCTACATACTCCGAGCTGATAAATGTGAAGAAGAAAGTTCAAGAGGGCGTTATTCTAGAAGCAAGAATCGACGAAGAGAGAAAATCTCAACCCTCGATTTAATTGGCCAATTTAAAATCTTTGATCGAGTAGGAACTATGGCCTATAGTGTGACGCCCCCAAAATTAGGTATACATCACTCATCTTGGGTCGTCAGATACATAGTACAGAATACAAATACAACTTACTAATACAACTGTCGTGTACAATACGACAAAACATAAACTGTGAGTTTGAATATAAATATTATCTTCTAGAGAGTATTCATACTCAAAAGGAGTCCTCATTACATTTATTAACACACCATTACATAGAATAGTGAGGACTACTAACTAATACTATCATTCGGACCATCACTCCGTTCCCCGACTTGCCCCAGCTACGTTCTCATTTCCTGAAGAGAACAGTGAAAGAAAGGGTGAGCTCAACTAGCCCAGTAAGAAATATTATGACTAAGATAATGCAGAATAAATTATCATTAGCCTTCAACAATGTTAAACTGATAAAATATAATAGACATCAAGTTTAACTGTAGCGGAACATACAATCCATTAAGAGAGTCAAGTAGAAAATAAACTCTACTTTCTTTTATGATTTAAAAGATTTTCCAACACTGTGATCGCTGGGACTCAGCTTAATAAAATAATCCACATCATCGAATCACCCCTGCACTACGGCCAAGGATATTCGTATATTTATTAATGGTCATGATCATGCCAACAACTGTCCATCAATGCACTACGGGCCAATGAGGACTTTTACCACATCATTTGTAACATTACGGTCATGATTACACCGAATAATCCCTGGTCATAATCATACCAAGTCCATCTATGCACTACAGGCCATAGATGACTTTCAACAGAATATAAACATGAGGATGATGACAATGATATAAGAATTCAATAAAACAAGTTCAAAAATTAATTTATCCAAGAATTAACAACGTCCAAATTGTCAACATGATACTACTTTGTGGAGTAAAATTCAAGAATGCTTAGAAGATTATTTTCATGAAAAGAGACTGAATGAACCGCAATTATCAAGGATATTCCACAAATTTCATGGAGTATAGAAGTCAAAACTTAACCAACTGAGTATAATAAAGAATGGAATAACAAAAGAAATCACCATGCATGCGATAGACCGCACAGACAGGTTATTCTAACAGAATAATAAATAATGGAACTAGGTCCGGCGTAAATGCACAGACAGGATATTCCGACAGAATAATAAATAATGGAACCAGGTCCGGTGTAAAACACACAGACAGGATATTCCAACAGAATAATAACAAAAACGGAACCAGGTCCGGTGTAAAACACACAGACAGGATGTTCCAACAGAATAATAATAAAAACGGAACCAGGTCCGGTGTAAAACACACAGACAGGATGTTCCAACAGAATAATAGAAGAATGTCACCAAGTATAGGGTAGACCGCGTATACAGGTTATTCCAACAGAATAATAAGAAATGGAATAACAACAGTTCTCTTCATGAATAAGAAAGAATAACACCCCTTACCGTTTTAAAGACGAGCTGAAATAAGAAAGTAGTTAAGTAGCAGAATACTCTTCTTCTGTCTCGCTATAGTTTTTCTCTATAGTTTCTCTCTCTAGAGTTCAGTGAATTCGTAAGAAATAATGAAGGAATGAGCTGCTATTTATAGAAAAATAGAATGCATAGTAACTAATCCATGAACGGTTTAGATTGATTACTTTAATCTGACGGTCCATATTTAAAGAAAAATCTTTTAAATAAAATATAATATATTCTATTTATAGAATAACTTTAATAAAGTATTTTGTTTTATATAAAAAGATGTTTCTGTTTTATTACGTTAATAATATGAATAAAGCAAAACGTCATTATCGCTAAATAATTCATATTATAAACTGACAATAATGGAATCAAACTGAGTAACTTCTCACATAAGCATTAATAATCAATACCGTGTGCTACTATGCAACCACACGTATTACTGTACTTTTACTACCGAGTAGTTCAACAGTAACAATGGTAAAACTTCCACCGTTATTTTTAATAAAATATTTTTTGTCGTTTTCTCAATCCGACAATAATTCCGTTGTGGGGTCCACCAATGATTGTGTCGTTGTACGAATATTCTCTGTTAAAACGAATATTTTTCGACCAATCGAATATTATATAACAACTTGCGTACTTTGCAAAATTTATAAATATTACCCACAACTATAACATTATATCAAATTAACTCTATAATATTCAAAAATAATATTTATAGAAAATTCATCTTTATTTATAAAAGTTGGGGTCTTACAACCCCCCCTTCTTATTAAATTTCGCCCTCGAAATTAAGGTACGTACCTGGTATGTCGAAGAGGTAAGGATACCTTGATTTCATTTCAGATTCTAACTCCCAAGTCATTTCCTCAACATCGTGGTTTCTCCACAAAACTTTGACTTGAGGTATAACCTTGGAGCGTAGAATATGTTCCTTCTTATCCAAGATTTGAACAGGAACTTCTTCATATGTCAAATCTTCTGCTATTTCGTCCGGTTCTAACTCAATAATGTGGTTCGGGTCTTCCACATATTTGCGTAACATGGATATGTGAAAAACGTTATGAACACGAGACATACTTGGCGGTAAAGCGAGTCTATAAGCCACAGTTCCTACTCGATCGAGGATTAAAAATGGACCGATGAATCGAGGATTGAGCTTTCCTCTCTTTCCAAATCTCGTAACTCCTTTCCATGGAGCAACACGCAAGAACACATGATCTCCTACATCAAATTCCACGTCCTTTCGATGAAGATCAGCATAACTCTTTTGTCGATCTTGTGAGGTTTTTATACGTTGTCGGATCGTTTGAATCTTTTCTGTAGTCATACGTACCAACTCCGGTCCCAACAACGTTGCTTCACCCACCTCATCCCAGCATACTGGAGAACGACATTTTCTTCCATACAATGCTTCGAATGGAGCCATGCCAATACTTGCTTGATAACTGTTGTTGTAGGAAAACTCCACCAATGGTAAGAACTTGTCCCAACTTCCCTTGAAGTCAAAGACACAGAGTCTTAATAGATCTTCAAGAGTTTGAATAGTCCTCTCTGATTGTCCGTCCGTCTGGGATGATATGCTGAACTAAATCGTAAATCCGTGCCCATAGATTTTTGTAAACTAACCCAAAATCGTGAAGTGAATCTTGGGTCTCGATCAGAAACTATGGATACTGGCATACCATGCCAGTCTTACAATCTCGTTTATGTACATACGAGCAAGACGTTCAAGTGTATAAGTTTCTCGTATCGGTAAGAAATGAGCAGACTTGGTCAATCTATCAACAATGACCCAAATCGCATCTATACCTTGAGAAACCTTAGGAAGACCGGTAACGAAATCCATGGTAATGTGCTCCCACTTCCACTCTGGAATTTCAAGTGGTTGCAATGGACCTTTTGGTACTTGATGCTCCGCTTTGACTCGTTGACAAGTTAGACACCTTGAGATTGTAAGACCCCGAATTTTATGAAATAAAAGTATTCAATTTTTCTTATAATTACTATTCAGTAAATGGTTAAATTGATAAAAATTTAAAGTTATGAGTGAAATATGATTTTTTTTCGAAATAAGCAAGTAGTTATAAAATAATCATTGTTGTCGGGGAATATTCGTTTGGTCGTGGAATATTCTTTCTGTCGGGGAATATTCGTACGACGGCGCAGCCATTTGTGGGCCCCATAACAGAATAACTGTCGGGTGAAGAAAACGATAAATTTGAGTTTTTACAAATAACGGCGTAGTTGTTACCGTTAACACTGTTAGAATACCCGGTGGTTAAAATACAGTAATACGCGTTATTGCACAGTAGCACACGGTATTGCATAGTATTTTTGAAATTATTGATTCTTACGTAAGAAGGCACTACTCAATAATTGTTACAGTAATTACTGTTCAATATTTTATTTTATTGATTCAATAATTGCTACGCTGAAATTTTGTATTATTGTTGTTCAATAATTGTTGCTGCACAGTATTTCCCATTATCAGATCAATAATTCATATTATTTGAATAGTATTATTAGATAGCATTATTGGCAATCTCTAGAAAGTTCTGTCTAAGGAGAGGTTTGGTCATCTAATTGCGTGCCAGTAAGGAGAAATCCTTATTAGAAAGCCCCCTCTTTCTTGGGAACGGCCTGGTTGTCATAAATGTGATTCTGTAATATTATTTGTGAATAATTAATTATTGATTCATATGATAAGAAAATATTTATTTTATGTGGATATAAATGAGGGATATATTTTTGTGGTTAAAAAATGAAGGAGTTAATGTTGAGATTTTTATCCGTATTTTTGTCGGAATGGAGGTATTAAAAATCAGGGTTTTTGAGATATTTTGCGGGGGTTATAATTTTTAATCCGACTGTTGGATCGTGGTAATTTTTGGATATGTTATACATATATAAGTTGAGTATATGCCCACAAATTTTGAACCGTTAAAAATGAACGTATGATTTATTATGAATTTTACGAGATGACTGGTTCAGAAATTGTTGAATTTTCGGAGTTTATCATTTTGGTGGAAAATTCTAGAATTGGTGGGCCCAACTTGTGGTTGGTGAAGAAATGTGTTGAATTATATTTCAAATGTGGTGGGTGGAAATAGTAGCAGGTAAAGCCATCAGGTTGCAGGTCAAACCTACCAAAATTTTCCTATAAATAGAGGGCTAAGTTAGAATTGAAATCACACCAGAAACATAAGCTTTCTCTCTTTCTCTCTCTATATTATGAAGTATATTTTGTGAGTTTTTAGATACTTGGTGAGTTGCTATTCATTAGTGCAAGTTTCCTTCAGCATCATATCTGATATCCAGTCAGAAGTACTGCTCTTTTGAGGTAAGGGATAGTAATGGATTTTAAGGGTTGTTATGATTTTCAGTTTCGTAATTTTTCTGATCTTCAAAAATTCTGGAAAAATTCAAAATGATATTTTGATGAGTTTTCTTGATTGTGTCCAAAAATGGTGATTTTTGGATGTATAGATTGAGAGTTGTGAATTTTATGAGAAAAGACTATTTTAAAAGTAACCGCTTATAATTCCTTGTGGTTAACTCCAAAATTGATGAAATTTTTATTGGGAGTACATGTGTATGATAGAAGTATACTCTGTAAATTTCAGAATTTTTGGACAAAAGTATAATTTTTGATAAATGTCTAAATATTCGGTGGTTTTGGCCATATGAAAAATAGTAAATGAGTTTTAAAAATTCTGAGAAAAATATATGTTCAATATTGTACTATATTATGCTAAATCCCAGAAAAGAAATATTTTTGGAACTGATTTGATATTTTTCATAAAAATAGACTAGTTATGAGTAAATGAATTAAATATGTTATGTGAAGTAAGAAAATTGGAAAATAGGATTTTATGGCTTGAGAATCCTATATGAGGTATATGCAGATTTTTGATGAGGGTTTTGATTATTGGTGATAAAATCTTATGAGTTTGGTATTTTAGAATGATTAAATACATTATTTAGTAAAGTGTAAACAATTTAAATAAATTGTTTATAAGCTTAAGAAATATTATTCTTTCAATATCATTATACCGAAATACTGGTATGGATTTTATTGTGGAATTTCTACCTTTTTTTGTCGAGTTTACTATTTATGAGTTACTATTCACGAGTTACTATTCATGAGTTACTATTCACGAGTTACTATTCACGATAAAAATTGATTTCTTTTTCTAATCAAATTATAGTTGAGTTATGAATATTACTCTTAAGATTAAATCTATATGTTGATTATATTGATTTTATTATCATATATAACATTTTTATAACCCTGATGTTGAAATTCTCTTTCTCTAGAGTGTAAAGATGGGTAGATTATTGGTATGATCATGACTAGGGTTCTCTTTGGCCTGTAGTGCAAAGTTGAATTGTGACTGGTATGATCATGACCATTGAATTTATAAGTGAATATCTTTAGCTTAAGTGCAAAGGTGAATTGATCAACATGGTTATAATTATTGTTTATATAAATTCTGAAATGATTATATATTTCTTTGAGATATTAATATCTTTGGCCTGTAGTGCAAAGATGAAATATTGATGAATATCTTTGGCCTGTAGTGTAAAGATGAATTGTTGATGAATATCTTTGGCCCGTAGTGCAAAGATGACATGTTGTTGAATATCTTTGGCCAGTAGTGCAAAGATGAAGTTATTAGTATGATTATGAACAGGAAATGTGATTTGGTGTAACCGTGATCTTTGATGTTTCAGGTAAAGATAGGTGATGAAAATTATCATCGTCCTGGATGAGAAGAGGAATTTAGAACTACAGTTATGATTATGAGTTATTCATATGATTGTGGACCAGAATTGTTGATTGATGTTACAGGGATAAAACATTGTTGGTGGATTTTTAACATGGAGAAGATAATAGACTTTATAGTCTATTTGACTCTTCTAATGGATTGCTCGTTCCGCTGCAACTATGGTTGAAATTTTTATCATTTACCATATGTTCTAAATCTCTGATTTATTGTTGATGAAGGCTATTGATAATTGAATTATCTTTAGTCATGATATTCTTTACTGAGCTAGTTGTGCTCACCCTTTTGCTTCACAATCCCTTTCAGGTAATAAGAGTGTAGCTGGGTCGAGCGGGGGTAACAAGGGAATAGAACAGTGGTCATCATTTAGTAGTTATATTTGGTGAAGAAAATAGGGTGAGGCGAACCCAACGTTGGAAGGGTGTTTTGTCACTATCATACAACATGTCTAATGACATACAACCTCGTGTCATCATAAGACAGGGTTGTGCTCATCCACTTGCTGAGTATATCTATGGGCACTACCTATATAATCTTGGTGTTTGTTTGAAGTATAATTCTCAATTAGAGACAGTGGAGATAATGATAAGTCAAGAGAAGACTCACCATTGGGAAGAATATGATTGTAATCTTCTCGTTTTTCTTTGGGGTCTATTGGGTCAACCAAGGATAATTCTGTGGCCATATGATATCTATCATAACCTAGATGCGTGGCCTCCCATGTACGAAGGTTTCCTTGAGCACTTCCCAAAGATTCTAATTTCTAAAACAGTTTTTGACTATACCTTTATGTAAGGTGTTATTGTGAGGTGATGTCCACGGTTGGAACATGAGTCACATTTGGTATATATTTGTATCCAAACTCACAGCATATGTGTTGTTGTATTTTACACGACAATTATTGTAATAAAGTTGTAGTTATTTTCTGTACCATGTATTTGACGACTCAGAATGGGTTGGGTGGAATGGACCTATTTTGGGGTCGTTACAGAGATAAACAACGCTATCTCTCTCTTCATATTGCTCCACCAAAATGTATGACGAAGATCATGATATATTTTGGTACTTCCAGGATGGATTGCAAACGGTGTGTTGTGCGCCTCCATCATGATTTCATACTTTAAATTAGGGTTGTTAGGAACACAAAGTCTGGAGTTGACTCGAAGTATTCCTTCTTCATCGACTCTTGCTTCCGGCATAGAACCTTCTTGCACTTTCTTCCTCATACGCATCAGCTCCATATCTGTAGCTTGAGCAGCTTTAACTTTATCGATTAAAGTTGGTTCTACTCGTATATTCGCCATCATCACATGGGTCCCTGGAGTCTTTAACTCTATCTCCATCCTTTGCATGTCACACAAAATGGGCTCTTGTGTTGACAATATTGCACTCGTACTTGCATATGATCTTCTACTCAATGCGTCAGCTACCACGTTCGCTTTTCCAGGATGGTATTGAATGATATGATCATAATCTTTCAATAGTTCAAGCCAACGTCGTTGTCGCATGTTAAGTTCCTTTTGAGTGAAGAAATATTTGAGGCTTTTATGATCCGTAAAGATCTCCACCTTCTCCCCATACAAGTAATGCCTCCAAATTTTAAGTGGAAAGACAACAGCTGCCAACTCCAGATCATGAGTAGGATAATTCCTCTCATATTCCTTGAGTTGTCTTGATGCATAGGCTATGACTTTTCCATGTTGCATGAGAACACATCCCAACCCTTTGCTCGAAGCATCACTGTAGATGACAAATCCCTCCGAGCCAGATGGTATTGTTAGAACAGGTGCTGAAATGAGTCTCCTCTTGAGTTCTTGAAAACTCTGCTCACATTCTTCGCTCCAACCGAACTTTGTATCTTTCCGAGTCAGCTGAGTTAATGGAGTAGCGATTCGAGAAAATCCTTCCACGAATCTCCGATAATAACCAGCTAAACCAAGAAAGCTACGTACTTCGGTCACTGATTTAGGTTGCTCCCAACTTTGAATAGCTTCAATCTTTGCCGGGTCAACCGATATTCCACGACTTGATACTACGTGCCCAAGGAATGCTACCTCCTCCAACCAGAACTCGCATTTCTTCAACTTGGCATAAAGTTTGTATTCACGAAGCTTTTGGAGTACCAACCTCAAGTGTTGCTCATGATCTTCACAGCTTTTGGAATAAACAAGGATATCATCGATAAAGACGACCACAAAGTGATCCAAATATTCCTTGAATACCCTGTTCATCATATCCATGAAGGCAGCAGGAGCATTAGTCAATCCAAAAGACATAACTAAGAATTCATAATGCCCATACCGAGTTCTGAAGGCAGTCTTTGGAATATCCTCAGTTCTAACCTTCAGCTGATGATATCCAGAACGAAGATCGATCTTTGAAAAGAATTGTGCTCCTTGCAACTGGTCAAACAGGTCATCAATACGTGGCAATGGGTACCTATTTTTGATGGTGACATGATTCAACTCCCGATAATCAATACAAAGTCGCATACTCCCATCTTTCTTCTTCACGAACAGAACAGGAGCACCCCAAGGAGAAGTACTAGGACGAATAAAACCAATATCTAACAATTCCTGCAGTTGGGTCTTTAACTCCTGAAGTTCAATAGGAGCCATTCGATATGGGGCTTTGGAAATGGATTTTGTACCGGGTTCAAGGTCGATACAAAATTCAATTTCACGCTCTGGGGGTAGGCCAGGAAGTTCTTCGGGAAATACGTCAGGAAATTTATTAACAACAGAAATATCATTCAAAGCTGACGTATTTTTATTTAGATCTGTGACATGAGCTAAGAAAGCTTGACATCCGTTTTTCAATAAACGAATAGCTTTATGGCTTGAGATGACAGCGATTGATTTTAATGGTTTGGTTGCTTGAATTCGCATAATAGGTCGATTAGGAATATGAAAGCTAACAACCTTACGAAAACAATCAATTTTTGCATGATGAGTAGTTAACCAATCAATCCCTAGAATCACGTCAAATGCAAGTATTTTTAATGAAATCAGATCGACAGGTAATGTGTGGGTACCAACTTGAACCAAACAAGACTTATAAACCGTGGATGTAATGAAGGTTTCTCCCAATGGAGTTTCAACAGCTAAGTCAAAGTCTAATTTCCCCGGAATCAAATTTAATCGATGAGCGCAAGTAGGAGAAATAAAAGAATGGGTAGAACCGGTATCAAATAAAGTATAGACTTCGTTAGAGTTTATGATAAGCTTACCCCTGATGACCTCATTCGGGTTCCTTGCTCTTTGGGAGTTCACAACAAACGCTCTCCCTTGCACAACCGGTTTTGACTTTTCTGGGACGGCCTTTGGTGCCTCCATCCTAGCTGAATTTGTCTTCGGTAAACGATAAAATCGGGCTAAATGACCTTCTCTTCCACAATTATAACATGCTTTGGACGGCATCGCGCAGTTTGGACTGATGTGCCCCTCCCCTCCGCATTTGAAACATATGATAGGTGGTCGTTCTCCTTCCTTAACGACAGGTGCTGGTGCTGAGGTCTTTCCATCATTGTTGAATCTCCTCTTCTTGAAATGCCCATTCTTATTATTTTGGCCCTGATTACCACCGAAGTGGTTACCATTTCTGGCCTGTTGATTCGCTGCACGCTTGTTGTCACCGCTTCGATGACTGCTTTCACTGGTATTATTATTTTGCCGGCTGCTCTCTTTTGGTTGCGTTGTCTCATTATCGCGCTCCACCAACTGAGCCCTATTTACAACATCTGAATACAAACACAGTTTATGAGAAACAAGGTGTTGACGTATCTCCGGCTTCAAACCTCTTAAGAACATCCGCGTCATTCTTTCTTCATTATCCACCAGGTGGGACGCAAACCGGGATAACTCCGCAAATTTTGCTTCGTACTGCGACACGGTCATATTATTCTGCTCCAATTTGATGAACTCCACCTCCTTCATGTGACGAATACTCTCGGGAAAGTATTTGTCGTTAAACAGCTCTTGGAACTTCTCCCAAGACATCTTCAGTGCGACAGGTTGAGTACGCTTTATCGATTCCCACCAGTAATCTGCCTCTCCTCGCAACATAAAGGCGGCAAAGGGAACCTTTTGCTCCTCGGAGCAACCCAAGACATCAAATATCTTGGTGATCTGCTTTATCCATGTTTCAGCTACAAGTGGTTTGGGTTCTCCCTTAAACTCCGGTGGTCCCAGCTCCTTAAACTGCTTAGCGGTGACCGCCTGAGAGTTTCCAGTATTTCCACCTACGTTGTGGACAGGAGCCGCTTTCACCTGTTGTTGCATGAATTACATAAAACCTCTGAACATTCCATCATTCATCATCTGGTCAGTGTTGTTGTTTGCATTAGGATTGTCACCTTCCTGATGCACATTATCCTGATTATTGATACGTGGTGAATCAACAGTCGTCTGTGCTCCATTGCTATTCTCAACATTCTCAGATGTCATTTTCAGATACTGCCACAAAATAAAAGTTAATTGATATTTCATATATTATCCTTATATTATGACCGACCAATTAAATACCATGCAAATAAACTTAGGTAGGTCATACTAGCGAAGGAATTCCCCGTCCCTCCCCTCCTAGTTCTATTCTCACATCTTAGCCAGGGATCATATCCCTAAGCTCTGATACCAACTGTGACGCCCCCAAAATTAGGTATACATCACCCATCTTGGGTCGTCAGATACATAGTACAGAATACAAATATAACTTATTAATACAACTGTCGTGTACAATACGACAAAACATAAACTGTGAGTTTGAATACAAATATTATCTTCTAGAGAGTATTCATACTCAAAAGGAGTCCTCATTACATTTATTAACACACCATTACATAGAATAGTGAGGACTACTAACTAATACTATCATTCGGACTATCACTCCGTTCCCCGACTTGCCCCAGCTACGTTCTCATTTCCTGAAGAGAACAGTGAAAGAAAGGGTGAGCTCAACTAGCCCAGTAAGAAATATTATGACTAAGATAATGCAGAATAAATTATCATTAGCCTTCAACAATGTTAAACTGATAAAATATAATAGACATCAAGTTTAACTGTAGCGGAACATACAATCCATTAAGAGAGTCAAGTAGAAAATAAACTCTACTTTCTTTTATGATTTAAAAGATTTTCCAACACTGTGATCGCTGGGACTCAGCTTAATAAAATAATCCACATCATCGAATCACCCCTGCACTACGGCCAAGGATATTCGTATATTCATTAATGGTCATGATCATGCCAACAACTGTCCATCAATGCACTACGGGCCAATGAGGACTTTTACCACATCATTTGTAACATTACGGTCATGATTACACCGAATAATCCCTGGTCATAATCATACCAAGTCCATCTATGCACTACAGGCCATAGATGACTTTCAACAGAATATAAACATGAGGATGATGACAATGATATAAGAATTCAATAAAACAAGTTCAAGAATTAAATTATCCAAGAATTAACAACGTCCAAATTGTCAACATGATACTACTTTGTGGAGTAAAATTCAAGAATGCTTAGAAGATTATTTTCATGAAAAGAGACTGAATGAACCGCAATTATCAAGGATATTCCACAAATTTCATGGAGTATAGAAGTCAAAACTTAACCAACTGAGTATAATAAAGAATGGAATAACAAAAGAAATCACCATGCATGCGATAGACCGCACAGACAGGTTATTCTAACAGAATAATAAATAATGGAACCAGGTCCGGCGTAAATGCACAGACAGGATATTCCGACAGAATAATAAATAATGGAACCAGGTCCGGTGTAAAACACACAGACAGGATATTCCAACAGAATAATAACAAAAACGGAACCAGGTCCGGTGTAAAACACACAGACAGGATGTTCCAACAGAATAATAATAAAAACGGAACCAGGTCCGGTGTAAAACACACAGACAGGATGTTCCAACAGAATAATAGAAGAATGTCACCAAGTATAGGGTAGACCGCGTATACAGGTTATTCCAACAGAATAATAAGAAATGGAATAACAACAGTTCTCTTCATGAATAAGAAAGAATAACACCCCTTACCGTTTTAAAGACGAGCTGAAATAAGAAAGTAGTTAAGTAGCAGAATACTCTTCTTCTCTCTCGCTATAGTTTTTCTCTATAGTTTCTCTCTCTAGAGTTCAGTGAATTCGTAAGAAATAATGAAGGAATGAGCTGCTATTTATAGAAAAATAGAATGCATAGTAACTAATCCATGAACGGTCCAGATTGATTACTTTAATCTGACGGTCCATATTTAAAGAAAAATCTTTTAAATAAAATATAATATATTCTATTTATAGAATAACTTTAATAAAGTATTTTGTTTTATATAAAAAGATGTTTCTGTTTTATTACGTTAATAATACGAATAAAACAAAACGTCATTATCGCTAAATAATTCATATTATTAACTGACAATAATTGAATCAAACTGAGTAACTTCTCACATAAGCATTAATAATCAATACCGTGTGCTACTATGCAACCACACGTATTACTGTACTTTTACTACCGAGTAGTTCAACAGTAACAATGGTAAAACTTCCGCCGTTATTTTTAATAAAATATTTTTTGTCATTTTCTCAATCCGACAATAATTCCGTTGTGGGGTCCACCAATGATTGTGTCGTTGTACGAATATTCCCTGTTAAAACGAATATTCCCCGACCAATCGAATATTATATAACAACTTGCGTACTTTGCAAAATTTATAAATATTACCTACAACTATAACATTATATCAAATTAACGCCATAATATTCAAAAATGATATTTATAGAAAATTCATCTTTATTTATAAAAGTTGGGGTCTTACATATAGACTCGTTTTACCGCCAAGTATGTCGCGTGTTCATAACATTTTTAACGTATTGATGTTACGTAAATATGTGGACAACCCGAACCACATTATTGATTTAGAACCGGACGAGATATCGGATAATTTAACGTACGTAGATGTACCTGTTAAAATCCTGGAATGTATTCAACACTCAAAGGTTATACCTCAAGAGTTAGAATCTGACGAAGAGCCCTCATCTGTTCGGCATACCAGGTACGTATTTCATAAGGAGGGGAGATTGTGAAACCCTAGATTTTATGAATAAAGATTTAATTTTTTTGAAATATTTTTTTAAATATTATTGTGTGAATTTGAGATAATGTTATAGTTGTGGGTAGTATTTATAAATTTTGGAAAGTATACAAGTTGTTGTATTATATTCGATTGGTCGGGGAATATTATTTTTGTCGGAAAATATTCGTATGACGGCACAATTATTGGTGGACCCCACAACGGAATTATTGTCGGATTGAGAAAACGATAAAAATATTTTATGAAAATAACGGCGGAAGTTTTACCGTTAATACTGTTGAACTACTCGGTAGTAAAAGTACAATAATACGTGTGGTTGCATAGTAGCATACGGTAATGATTATTAAGGCTTACGTGATAAGTCACTCAGTTTTGTTTTATTGGTATTATTAATGTAATAAAACAGAAAAGCTTTTTATATAAAACAGAATACTTTTATAAAGTTATTAGTTTTATTAGGCTAATAGTAATTTTTTTTATATAAAACAATACTTTTATAAAGTTATCTGTTTTATTAGACAATAATTAGAATAAATTATATTTTATTATGCATAGTGTTTGCATAGTGCCTGCATAGTATTTGCATACTAAAATCTTTTATAAAGTTATTCGTTTTATTAGATTATAAATAGAATATATTATATTTTATTTAAAAGATTTTACTTTAAATATGGACCGTCAGATTAAAGTAAATCAATCTAGATCGTTCATGAATTAGTTACTACTTAATCCATTCTCCTATAAATAGAAGCTCATTCCTTTATTATTTTTTACAAATTTACTGAAACTCTAGAGAGAAAAATTATAGAGAGAAAGAAGAAAAGTATTCTGCTACTTCACTACTCCGATATCAAGTTTTTTTTACGGTAAGGGATATTATTTGTTGTACTCGTAAAATGTATTCTTTCTTTCTTATTCATGAAGAGAACTTCTGTTATTCCATTCTTTATTATTCTGTTGGAATAACCTGTATACGCGGGCTACCCTATACTTGGTGAAATTCTTCTGTTATTACATTTTTATTATTCTGTTGGAACATCCTGTATGTGCTTTACGCCGGACCTGGTTCCATTATTTATTATTCTGTATGAATATCCTGTCTATGCTTTACGCCGGACCTGGTTCCATTATTTATTATTCTGTCGAAATATCCTGTCGGTGCATTTACGCATGACCTGGTTCCACTATTTATTTTTCTGTTGGAATAACCTGTCTGTGCGGTCTATCGCATGCATGGTGATTTCTTTTGTTATTCCATTCTTTATTATACTCAGTTGGTTAAAACTTTGACTTATATACTCCATGAAATTAGTGGAATATCCTTGATATTTGCGCTTCATCCAATATTTTTTTATGGAAATATTCTTCTGAGCATTCTTGAATTTTACTCTACAAAGCAGTATCATGTTGACAATTTGGACGTTATCAGTTCCTAGATAAATTAATTCTTGAACTTGTTTTATTGAATTCTTATATCATTGTCATCATCCTCATGTTTATATTTTGTTGAAAGTCATCTATGGCCTGTAGTGCATAGATGGACTTGGTATGATTATGACCAGTGATTATTCGATGTAATCATGACCGTAATATTACAAATGATGTGGTAAAAGTCATCTTTGGCCCGTAGTGCATAAATGGACTTGGTGTGATTATGACCAGGGATTATTCGGTATAATCATGACCGTAATGCGATGAATGATGTGGTAAAAAAAAATTCTCATTGGCCGTAGTGCATTGATGGACAGTTTTTGGTATGATTATGGCTATGGATTCTCTTTGGCCGTTGTACAAAGATGAATTATTTTATGGCATGATCAGGACCGTTGATGAAAATATGATTATCTTTAGCCGTAGTGCATGAATAATTCGTGGTCGTGATACTAAAGAATATCCTTGGCCGTAGTGCAGGGGTGATTCGATGATGTGGATTATTTATTAAGCTGAATCCCAGCGATAAAAGTCATGAAAACCTTTTAAATCATAAAAGATAGTAAATTTTATTCTCTACTTGACTCTTTTAATGGATTGCTGGTTCCGCTACAGTTAAACTTGATATCTATTATTTTTTATCAGTTTAACATTGTTGAAGACTAGTGATAATTTATTCTGCACTATCTTAGTGTTAATATTTCTTACTGGGCTAGTTGAGCTCACCCTTTCTTTCACTGTTATCTTCAGGAAATGAGAATATAGTTGGGACGAGTCGGAAAACGGAGTGATGGACCAGATGATAGCATTAGTAGTCTTCACTATTCTATATAATAGTGTGATAATAATTGTAATGAGGACTCCTTTTGAGTATGGATACTCTCTAGAAGACAATATTTGTATTCAAACTCACAGTTTATGTTTTGTCGTATTGTATACGACAGTTGTATTATTAAGTTGTATTTGAATTCTGTACCATGTGTCTGGCGACTCAAGATGGGTGATGTATACCTAATTTTGGGGGCGTCACATTATCACAATAAAAACTTTAGAGTAACTGATGTTGGGTACCATTGTGTTACGAAATCTATAGAGTTTTCATAATAATATACTACCTCCGTTCCTAAAAGATTGTCGTTTAAGGTTTTTACACATGAATTTATAAGAAAGTATCATTTACCAAGACAAAATTTGCTTGAAATTCCATCACTACCCCTTTATGGGAAGTTGAAAATAATTAATACAAGGAAGAAAATTTCTTGGGACAATGAGAGAAGGTAGGGGTAATATAAGAAAGTAAATAATTTATTCTCCTCGAAAGTTGTAAACGATAAACTTTTTGAAACAAATTTTTTCTTCTAAAACGACAATATTTTAAGAACGGAGGGAGTATCTAATTAAGACTTTATTTAAAAACAATATGATGTACTTACAGATTCTGCCAAATAATTTTTATACAACTTACTCTCTCAAAGTAGAGTACTTTTCGTCTCTTTTTTGACAATTAGACATCTACAAAATAAATAAGTAGTCTCTACCTTTTTGGTACCCAAATTTTTTTAGATCCTTTTGGGTTAGTAACATATAAATCACATTTTTTTACCCAAATTTATTGTATTTTAATTTTATTACAATTAGAATCAAAGTGTCATTTCAAACCACATTTTTTGCATGTAACAAATGGTGAACAGTAAAGTTGTTTATGCCTTTATTTACTATTAATAATTTTAATATTATTATTAGATTTATAATCAACATTTGAAACATGATTATATCTAATTCCTTATTTTTTAATACTAGACTTTTGTGCCTCTGACATAAAAATTTATGTTCTCTTCTTTTTGCACAAATTTAACAAAATCCATTTTTTAAAAAACTATTTCTTTATTTGTTATATTATCATCATGTTGCATATTAATCATTTTTTGTCATTAAAAGCATCTATGCATGCATCTCTCATATTCAAATTTTCTTTTAAAACTTCATTTTCATTTTCGAGATATTATTTTTCTTTTCTTTCTTCAATGAGTGACTTAACTTTATTCATTAGCGCATTTATGCAATTCTTTAAATAGACAGGTTTCTTTTTGAGTTGTTAATTTTTATTTTGTAAAAACAAGATAATCAAACGTATTTATTTCAAAAATTTCATTAAAATGAAAATTGTTTACCTCAAGTTAATCATCATCTTCTAGTCCCATGAAATAGAGTGAACAATTTTTTTATCTTGTTTTATTGTTGTTTTTCTTGTTGGAGTTGAGCTACCCTTTTGATTATTCATTTGTTTCTTTCTTAGGAGTAGTCTCTCAAGTTTTACTTGAGAGCATTTTAATTTCATCATCGAAATCTTCGTATTGATCATTATGATTGTTCTCAACTTGAAGTGTTAATATCTTCTTTATTGGTGTATCCTCCTCATCATCATATCTCTTGAGTTGTTTTTCAAACTCATCAAGTTCACCAAAGAGTGTGAGAGTCTTCATAGTGTTAATTATTGGCGAGTCTTGGTGGGTGGTAGCTTTTGGAATAAATCTTTTTGGCATAATTCTCAATAGTTTTCTATTGATTTTCTTTTAATCAATTTTCCTCCTTAGCATGTTAAGTGAGTTCATTAGTGCGAGGAACCTCACTTGAGATTCTTTAATTGTTTTATCTTTCTCTAATTTGAATATTTCGTAGTCTTGTATTAGCATACTCAATTAATCCTTCTTAACTTTGGAAGTACCTTAAGGGCTAATCAAAATAATGTCTGACATTTTTTTGTTGTGTTGTACGATGATACTTATCAATTTCATCTTGGAGCATTCTGTGCAACGTGTTATTCATAGCTTTTGAGTCGTAAGACACCATGTATGATTGATTAGTGTCCATTTACATTAGTATTTTTGGTTTGCCATCATCGTGTCTTAGAATGATAGGTCTGTTATCAACTACCTACCATTCCCATGGATCCTTCTTGAGGTAGATTTTCATCCTAAACTTTCAATAGCAATAGTGGTTTGCTACTGTAATACCCTTCTTGAAAATTAAATTAGTGTGTCACAGGATCTTATCTTACAATTTGTAAAGACAAATATTAGTAGAGCCAAACTTTGATACCAAATGAAATTTTGTATGTGTGCACCTATAAAAGGGGATGAATAGGTGTGTCAATGAACTATGTCAAATTTAAAAATTTTCTGTTTCAGAAGTAATCCACACAAGTAAAATTTAGTTGTCTGTTTTAGAATATATCTGCTTTCAGCTGTCTGCTTTGAGTTATTCATCTAACTCTTTTTGTATTACTTTAGACAATGTAAACCATGATTGTAATCATATTTTGAGATTTTCTAATGAAGAAATCAAGCATAAAGTAGGATTAAATAAACTGAAAAGCAAAATAATAATTAATCACACATGCACACCAAGATTTATATTTGGTCCGACCCTTTAGTACTCTACTCTATGAACCTACATCCAAGGTCAGTTATCAATTAATACCCAACATGTTTCCTATAATATTAATAAAGTAATTACAATTATATCAATTCATTGTACAATAGAATTCAAAAAGCTTTGTAAGCACACAACTCCCTTGAAGAAATCTCCTCGCTTGAGCACTTTCGCTCCATTGAGTGCCACTACTTACTTGAACACATCTGTCCCTTTGAACTCTCCTCGTATAATATTAAAGGGAATCCCTTACTTCACTCTGAAACCCCTTTTAATGAAATTTTAGAATAAAAGGAATTCCAATTGAACTCTATAGATATTTAGTAAGAACAATATAAGAACAAGTGTAAGACCCCAAATTATTAATAAATAAAATTTAAATTCCCTCTATTTATTATTTTGAAATAGTAAGTGTTAAATTGATTAATGAGGTTAGTTATGGGTAAAATGCGTAAATATTTTAAATAAGCAAGTGGTTATAAAATATTCATTGTTGTCGGGGAATATTCGTTTGGTCGTGGAATATTCTTCCTGTCGGGGAATATTCGTACGACGGCGCAGTCTTTTGTGGGCCCCATAACGGAAAGCGATTGGATGAAGAAAACGACAAGTATATGTTTTTTATTAATAACGGCGTAGTTGTTACCGTTAATACTGTTGGAATACCCGGTGGTTAAAACACAGTAATACGCGTTGTTACACAGTAGCACACTGTATTGCACCAATTATTGATTCTTACGTAAGAAGGCACTACTCAATAATGGTTACAGTAATTACTGTTCAGTATTTTATTTTATTGATTCAATAATTGCTGCGTTGATATTTTATATTACTGTTGTTTCAATAATTGTCACTACACAGTATTTCCCATTATCAGATCAATAATTCATATTATTTGAATAATATTATTAGATAACATTATTGGCAATGTCTAGAAAGTTCTGTCTAAGGAGAGGTTTGGTCATCTAATTGCGCGCCAGTAAGGAGAAATCCTTATTGGAAAGCCCCCTCTTTCCTGGGAACGGCCTGGTTGTCATAAATGTGATTCTGTAATATTATTTGTAAATAATTAATTATTGATTCATATGATAAGGAAATATTTATTTTTGTGGATATAAATGAGGGATATATTTTTGTGGTTAAAAATGAAGGAGTTAATGTTGAGGTTTTTATCAGTATTTTTGTCGGAATGGAGGTATTAAAAATCAGGGTTTTTGAGATATTTTACGGGAGTTATAATTTTTAATCCGACCGTTGGATCGTGGTAATTTTTGGATATGTTATACATATATAAGTTGAGTATATGTCCACAAATTTTGAACCGTTAAAAATGAACGTATGATTTATTATGAATTTTACGAGATGACTGGTTCAGAAATTGTTGAATTTTCGGAGTTAATCATTTTGGTAGAAAATTCTAGAATTGGTGGGCCCCACTCTTGGTTGGTGAAGAAATGTGCTGAGATTTTTATTCAAATGTGGTGGGTGGGAATAGTAGCAGGTAAAGCCATCAGGTTGCAGGTTAAGTCTGCTTCGGCGTGCTAACATTTTCCTATAAATAGAGGGCTAAGTTAGAATTGAAAATCACACCAGAAACAAGTTTTCTCTCTTTCTCTCTCTAGATTATTGAGTGTATTTTGTGAGTATTTAGATACTTTGAGAGTTTCTATTCATCAGAGCAAGTGTCTTTCAGCCTTATACCGGTATTCCGACCAGAAGTACTGTCTGTACGAGGTAAGGGATGTTATTTTATTCAAAAATGATATTATTTCTTCAATATCATTATGCCGAAATATTGGTTGGAAATTTTTATCAAATTTGGAACTTTTCACGTCGGGGTTACTATTCATGAGTTACTATTCACGAGTTACTATTCACGAGTTACTATTCACCGAAAAATAAAATTTCTTCTTTTCGCCCAAAATATCTATTCTGGGTACTAGCTTTGATTGTATCCATGTTTTGATCATTCTTGAATTCTACTTCACTATGAATAATTATAAGGTATTTTTAGACATGAATAAATCGAAATACGAATCCTTAATATTGTTATTTTGTTTCACTGGATTCGTTTTCTTTAAGATATTTTTCATCATCCTCAGTCCTAAATGATGATATTACTGAATATCTTTGGCCGTAGTGCAAAGATGAATGATTCACTGATGAATATCTTTGTCCCGTAGTGCAAAGATGAACAGGTGTTGAGATGAACATGACCGACTGGTGATACAAATGAATATCTTTGGCCTGTAGTGCAAAGATGAATATTTGATTAAAGATGGTTATTGATTGTTGTTACAGGGATAAAATATTGATGATGGACTTTTAAATCTTAGAAGATAGTAGAACTCATTCTTTACTTGACTCTTCTAATGGTTTGCTGTTTCCGCTGCAGTTATTGATTTAAAACTTGTTGTCTATTGTATTCTATTAGATTTTTCCCTGTTGAAGACTAACGATAATTTGTTCTGTATTATCTTAGTCATAATGTTCTTTACTGGGCTAGTTGAGCTCACCCTTTTCCTTTTTGTTCCATTTTTCTCAGGAGGCGAGAATGTAGCAAGTACTAGTCGGGGTATGGAATGATGGTTCTAGAAGTTACTTTAGTAGTCCTCACTATTTTTGTGAAATAATGTATCAATAATTGTAATGAGGGCTTATTTGAGTGTGGATATTGTCTAAATGACAATATTTGTATTTAAACTCACAGTTCTTGTGTTGTAATAATAAAGATGTAGTTGTTTCTGTACCATGTATTTTGGCGACTCAGAATGGGTGTTGTATACCTATTTTGGGGGCGTCACAGTTGGTATCAGAGCTTAGGGATATGATCTCTGGCGGAGATCGGGGAATAGAACTAGGAGGGGAGAGACGAATCCTTCGCTAGTGTGTCCTACCTAAGCTTATTTATTGGTCAGTCATAATATAGGGGTATTATGTGATTTGTTAATTTATTTAATTAACCCTTGTTTTATGGCAGTATTTGAGAATGTCGACTGAGAATGTTAATAGTGGAGTAAATGAGACCGTGGAGACACCGGTGCTTACCAACGAGGAGAACGTGCAACAGGCTGGCAATGTTCCTCCTGTGAACAACACCAATGAGCAGATGATGAACGATGGAATGTTTAGAAGTTTTTTGCAATTCATGCAAAACCAGACAAGGGAGACTCGTGTTCAAAATACAGGAGGAAATGATAGCAATTCACGGTTTGTCACAGCCAAACAGTTCAAAGAATTGGGACCACCAGAATTTAAGGGAAAGCCGGATCCGATCATGGCGGAAACGTGGGTCAAACAAATTACCAAGATATTCGATGTCTTGGGATGCACGGAGGAACAGAAGATTCCATTCGCCACCTTTATGTTCCGTGGCGAGGCAGATTACTGGTGGGAGTCTGTGAAGCGTACCCATCCAACCGCACTCAGCATGTCTTGGGAGACATTTCAAAAACTGTTCAATGACAAGTACTTTCCTGAAAGTATTCGTCATATGAAGGAGGTAGAGTTTATTAGACTAGAGCAGAATAATATGACGGTATCTCAGTACGAGGCAAAGTTTGCAGAGTTGTCCAGGTTTGCACCTCATTTGGTGGAGAATGAGGAACGTATGACGAGGATATTTCTGAGAGGTTTGAAACCCGGCATACGTCAATATCTCATTTCTCATAAATTTTCTCTCTATTCAGATGTTGTCGACAGGGCTCAATTATTAGAGCGAGATAACGAGTACGGTCAACTGAGGGATCACAACCAGGATCATATCGGTGACAGCAGTCATCAGAACAATGATAACCAGCGGAGAAAGAAAAATACAGACAAGAACGGCAACCACTCTGGTGGTAATCGTGGCTATGAAAATAGAAGAAGCGAGTCGGGAGGAGATTTTAAAAAGAGGAGATTCAACAATGACAATACGAAGACGTCAGCACCAACAGCAATTGGTTCCAAGGGAGGAGAACGACCACCGGTTATATGCTATAAGTGCGGAAAAGAAGGACATATCAGCCCAAACTGCCCACAACAGTTTAAGGTATGTTATAATTGTGGAAAGGAAGGACATATCGCTCGAGATTGCACTGTAGCAAAACCAAGTCCAGCGGGGATGGTGACTCAAAAAGCTGTCCCAGAAAAGATAAAGTCAACGGTTCCTAGAAGAGCGTTTGTCGTGACTGGTCAACATGCGAGGAACCCAAACGAGGTGATCACGGGAGTTAAAGGTCCAACTACAAGAGTTGTTGGACATCGGTTTCATTCGTCCTAGTACATCTCCTTGGGGTGCTCCTGTTTTATTTGTAAAGAAGAAAGACGGGAGTATGCGACTTTGTATTGATTACCGGGAATTAAACCATGTCACTATTAAGAATAGGTATCCGCTACCTCGTATTGATGACCTGTTTGACCAGTTACAAGGAGCACAGTTCTTTTCAAAGATCGATCTTCGTTCTGGATATCATCAGTTGAAGGTTAAAACTGAGGATATTCCAAAGACTGCCTTCAGAACTCGGTACGGGCATTATGAGTTCCTAGTTATGTCTTTTGGATTGACTAATGCTCCTGCGGCTTTCATGGATATGATGAACCGAGTATTTAAGGATTATTTGGATCAGTTCGTTGTTGTCTTTATTGATGACATCCTCATATATTCCAAAAGCCGTGAAGATCATGAGCATCATTTGAAGCTGGTACTCCAAAGGCTGCGTGAAAATAAGTTATATGCCAAGTTGAAGAAATGCGAGTTCTGGCTTGAGGAAGTAGCTTTCCTAGGGCACGTGGTGTCAAAACATGGAGTATCTGTTGACCCGGCGAAGATTGAAGCAATACAAAGTTGGGAGCAACCAAAGACGGTGACCGAAGTACGTAGCTTTCTAGGCTTAGCTGGTTATTATCGAAGATTCGTGGAAGGGTTTTCTCGAATCGCTACCCCGTTAACTCAGCTGACTCGGAAAGATATCAAGTTCGTATGGAGCAAGGAATGCGAGAAGAGTTTTCAAGAGCTTAAGAGGAGACTCATTTCGGCACCTGTTCTGACAATACCATCTGGTTCGGATGGATTTGTTATCTACAGTGATGCTTCAGGCAAAGGGTTAGGATGTGTTCTCATGCAACATGGGAAAGTCATAGCCTATGCCTCGCGACAACTCAAAGAATATGAGAGGAATTATCCTACTCATGATTTGGAGTTGGCAGCAGTAGTTTTCGCGTTGAAGATCTGGAGACACTACCTGTATGGGGAGAAAGTGGAGATCTATACAGATCATAAAAGCCTTAAATATTTCTTCACCCAAAAGGAACTCAACATGCGGCAGCGACGTTGGCTCGAGCTGTTGAAAGATTACGATCATACCATCCAATATCATCCTGGAAAAGCAAACGTAGTAGCTGACGCATTGAGTAGAAGATCATATGCGGGTACGAGTGCAATGTTGTTAACACAAAGGCCCATTTTGTATGACTTGCAAAGGATGGAGATAGAGATGAAGGCTCCAAGTACCCACATGATGATATCAAATATACGAGTAGAACCGACTTTAATCGATAAAGTTAAAGCTGCTCAAGCTACGGACATAGAGCTGATGCGTATGAAGAAGAAAGTGCAAGAAGGTTCTATTCCAGAAGCAAGAATCGATGAAGAAGGAATACTTCGAGTTCACTCTAGACTCTGTGTTCCTAACAATTCTGATTTGAAGTACAAGATCATGATGGAAGCACACAATACACCATTTGCAATCCATCCTGAAAGTACCAAAATGTATCGTGATCTACGACATACATTTTGGTGGAATAATATGAAGAGAGAGATTGCAAAGTTTATCTCGAGGTGTTTAACTTGTCAACGTGTAAAGGCAGAACATCAAGTACCAAAGGGTCCATTGCAACCACTTGAGATTCCAAAATGGAAGTGGGAACACATTACCATGGATTTCGTTACGGGTCTTCCCACGGTTTCTCAAGGCATAAATGCTATTTGGGTTATTGTTGATAGATTAACCAAGTCTGCTCATTTCTTGCCGATACGAGAGACTTATTCCCTTGAACGTCTTGCTCGTATATACGTAGATGAGATTGTGAGACTGCATGGCATGCCAGTATCCATAGTTTCGGATCGTGACCCAAGATTCACTTCAAGATTTTGGGTTAGCTTGCAAAAAGCTATGGGCACAGATTTACGATTTAGTTCGGCATACCATCCTCAAACGGACGGACAATCAGAGAGGACTATTCAAACTCTTGAAGATCTATTAAGACTTTGTGTCCTAGATTTCAAAGGGAGTTGGGATAAGTACCTACCATTGGTGGAATTCTCTTACAATAACAGTTATCAGGCAAGTATAGGTGTGGCCCCATTTGAAGCATTATATGGACGAAAGTGTCGCTCTCCAATATGCTGGGACGAGGTGGGTGAAGCAACATTGTTGGGACCAGAGTTGGTACGCATGACTACAGAGAAGATCCAAACGATTCGACAACGTATACAAACGGCACAGGATCGACAAAAGAGTTATGCGGATCTTCATCGGAAGGACGTGGAATTTGACATTGGGGATCATGTATTGTTGCGTGTGGCTCCATGGAAAGGAGTTACAAGATTTGGGAAGAGAGGAAAGCTCAATCCACGATTTATTGGTCCATTTCAGATTCTTGACCGAGTAGGAAATGTGGCCTATAGACTTGCGTTACCTCCAAGTATGTCTCGTGTTCATAATGTTTTTCATATATCTGTGTTACGTAAATATGTGAAAGACCCAGACCACGTTATTGAGTTAGAACCGGACGAGATAGCTGAAGACTTAACGTACGAAGAGGTACCTGTCAAGATCTTGGATAGAAAGGAGCATGTCCTACGCACGAAGGTCATACCACAAGTTAAAGTTTTGTGGAGAAACCATGCTATTGAGGAAATGACCTGGGAGTTGGAAACGAAAATGAAAGCGAGGTATCCTCATCTTTTCGAAACACCAGGTACGTACGTCAATTTCGAGGACGAAATTTCATAAGGAGGGGAGGTTGTAAGACCCCAAATTATTAATAAATGAAATTTAAATTCCCTCTATTTATTATTTTGAAATAGTAAGTGTTAAATTGATTAATGAGGTTAGTTATGGGTAAAATGCGTAAATATTTTAAATAAGCAAGTGGTTATAAAATATTCATTGTTGTCGGGGAATATTCGTTTGGTCGTGAAATATTCTTCCTGTCGGGGAATATTCGTACGACGGCGCAGTCTTTTGTGGGCCCCATAACGGAAAGCGATTGGATGAAGAAAACGACAAGTATATGTTTTTTATTAATAACGGCGTAGTTGTTACCGTTAATACTGTTGGAATACCCGGTGGTTAAAACACAGTAATACGCGTTGTTACACAGTAGCACACTGTATTGCACCAATTATTGATTCTTACGTAAGAAGGCACTACTCAATAATGGTTACAGTAATTACTGTTCAGTATTTTATTTTATTGATTCAATAATTGCTGCGTTGATATTTTATATTACTGTTGTTTCAATAATTGTCACTACACAGTATTTCCCATTATCAGATCAATAATTCATATTATTTGAATAATATTATTAGATAACATTATTGGCAATGTCTAGAAAGTTCTGTCTAAGGAGAGGTTTGGTCATCTAATTGCGCGCCAGTAAGGAGAAATCCTTATTGGAAAGCCCCCTCTTTCCTGGGAACGGCCTGGTTGTCATAAATGTGATTCTGTAATATTATTTGTAAATAATTAATTATTGATTCATATGATAAGGAAATATTTATTTTTGTGGATATAAATGAGGGATATATTTTTGTGGTTAAAAATGAAGGAGTTAATGTTGAGGTTTTTATCAGTATTTTTGTCGGAATGGAGGTATTAAAAATCAGGGTTTTTGAGATATTTTGCGGGAGTTATAATTTTTAATCCGACCGTTGGATCGTGGTAATTTTTGGATATGTTATACATATATAAGTTGAGTATATGTCCACAAATTTTGAACCGTTAAAAATGAACGTATGATTTATTATGAATTTTACGAGATGACTGGTTCAGAAATTGTTGAATTTTCGGAGTTAATCATTTTGGTAGAAAATTCTAGAATTGGTGGGCCCCACTCTTGGTTGGTGAAGAAATGTGCTGAGATTTTTATTCAAATGTGGTGGGTGGGAATAGTAGCAGGTAAAGCCATCAGGTTGCAGGTTAAGTCTGCTTCGGCGTGCTAACATTTTCCTATAAATAGAGGGCTAAGTTAGAATTGAAAATCACACCAGAAATAAGTTTTCTCTCTTTCTCTCTCTAGATTATTGAGTGTATTTTGTGAGTATTTAGATACTTTGAGAGTTTCTATTCATCAGAGCAAGTGTCTTTCAGCCTTATACCGGTATTCCGACCAGAAGTACTGTCTGTACGAGGTAAGGGATGTTATTTTATTCAAAAATGATATTATTTCTTCAATATCATTATGCCGAAATATTGGTTGGAAATTTTTATCAAATTTGGAACTTTTCACGTCGGGGTTACTATTCACGAGTTACTATTCACGAGTTACTATTCACCAAAAAATAAAATTTCTTCTTTTCGCCCAAAATATCTATTCTGGGTACTAGCTTTGATTGTATCCATGTTTTGATCATTCTTGAATTCTACTTCACTATGAATAATTATAAGGTATTTTTAGACATGATTAAATCGAAATACGAATCCTTAATATTGTTATTTTGTTTCACTGGATTCGTTTTCTTTAAGATATTTTTCATCATCCTCAGTCCTAAATGATGATATTACTGAATATCTTTGGCCGTAGTGCAAAGATGAATGATTCACTGATGAATATCTTTGGCCCGTAGTGCAAAGATGAACAGGTGTTGAGATGAACATGACCGACTGGTGATACAAATGAATATCTTTGGCCTGTAGTGCAAAGATGAATATTTGATTAAAGATGGTTATTGATTGTTGTTACAGGGATAAAATATTGATGATGGACTTTTAAATCTTAGAAGATAGTAGAACTCATTCTCTACTTGACTCTTCTAATGGTTTGCTGTTTCCGCTGCAGTTATTGATTTAAAACTTGTTGTCTGTTGTATTCTATTAGATTTTTCCCTGTTGAAGACTAACGATAATTTGTTCTGTATTATCTTAGTCATAATGTTCTTTACTGGGCTAGTTGAGCTCACCCTTTTCCTTTTTGTTCCATTTTTCTCAGGAGGCGAGAATGTAGCGAGTACTAGTCGGGGTATGGAATGATGGTTCTAGAAGTTACTTTAGTAGTCCTCACTATTTTTGTGAAATAATGTATCAATAATTGTAATGAGGGCTTATTTGAGTGTGGATATTGTCTAAATGACAATATTTGTATTTAAACTCACAGTTCTTGTGTTGTAATAATAAAGATGTAGTTGTTTCTGTACCATGTATTTTGGCGACTCAGAATGGGTGTTGTATACCTATTTTGGGGGCGTCACAACAAGGTAATAAGAATCTTCTAGAAATTTTTCTGAGTATATCAATTGTTGTATAGATGATAGAGTTCTTGATATTAGCAACATAATCGTGTGTATATATATAAAACAGTAATGTCCAACTGTTAGTAAAAAATATGACTATTGAATTAAATCAAATTCTTAAATGATATGAAAATATTTTATCAGATTTGATATCAGTAACAAAAAAAAACGCATGGATAAATTTTTTGAGAATATAAAATCTGTTTTGAGAAATAGTAGACATCATAATACGTTTTTTTTTGAAACAAAGAGGAACCAATTATATTAAATCGGAAACGAGAATATCAAAAATAAATGGAGGAGGGACATGACCCCACTCCTCCGGACCAGACTGTAAACCAGGAACTTTAACTAACAAATGCGCTGCTTGGTTAACTGATCGTTTAGCAAAACAAATACTACTATTATTCAAAGCCGAAAGAGCATAAGAACAATCTCGAGTAATCAAACCAAACAAAGAGAAATCCGTAATTGGATGGGCTAAAGCTTGTTGAAAACAAATTTGGTATTAACAAAATATTTGGAGGAAACTTGATCAACATATTTGTAGGAACTGACTTGAATTTGGTTAATGTGTAATAAAAGTTCTATTATGATAAAATTACTAGAGGGTGAAAGAAGTTTTAAACCAATGAATCTTTTTAAAAATCAGGAATGTTTTAAAAGATTTCTATAGCAAATATAAAAAATCCTTGTAATTAATTGTTAAGGCTAGCTTACATTGATTTTCTTAGGAAGTGATTAGTATGAAGTTTATTTTGGAGTAAGTTGGTCAATTGACCAATAGAATGCTTATACGTAGGCGAGGTTGTATGTGTGTCAGTATTATATTGGTCAATGGACCAACTTACCAAAAAAATAACTTCATACTAACTGGATCCATTTTCGTAAAGATATAGGATTTCTTTGTCTTCAAAACTTCTACTTGAGCCTCTCACAATTTCCGTAATATTCCAACAATTTTATAATAACAATTCTTGAGAATTTTTCTGATCAATCTCTAAATCTATAACAACTTATATACGGATCTGATTAGTATGAAATTTATTTTTAAATAAATTGATCAATTAGCTAATAGAATGTTGACACACATAAAGTCTCGTCTGCGTGAATCGACTAACTTACCTAAAAATGAACTTAATATTAACCACTTCCATAAAATACTAGTACAAAAACTCAAATTGTTATTATTAAAACCAAAAAACATATAAACCAACAAAATGCTCAAGCTCTAATAATTGATTTTTTAGTGGATTAACAAATGTTTGAAGCTAACAAATGCTTTTCAAACGTTTAACAATTTTTAATCAAATATTTAATAATTAGTTTTGGTAGAACTACTGGTCCATAAGAGAAATGAAAAAGTATTCATTAGAGGGTAATTAAAACAGGAGTCATAAAATTCTGTAAAAAGGGGAAAGACATATTGTGGTGACAGGACCAAACCCGAAAATAAAACCGGAAATATTGGGAGTCGAGAAACACAGTTCTCAATATTTATATAGAGAGAGAGAAAGTGGGAAAGCGACTATAGAGAGATAGGAGGGGCCAACTTTGTTTCCTTTTTCATGATTCGGGCATCCATGGCAGAACACAGGAGCGTACACAGTACTGCTACTTTGCAAAGAGGGTAAAAAAAAGAAGGAACAAGAAGAAGAAGAAGAAAAGAGTCTAGAGAGAAAGAAGAGGAAAAACAAGAAAGTAAAAATTGAAGGGTATGGAGCTGACATGGTGATATGGAACTCAGAAGAAAGAGAAAAGAGTTGAAGAAGGGAAGAGTCATAATCTTTAGTAAAATGGGTCACTTTAGAGATTCATTTTCATGGCCTTAATTTTGCCCTCAAGTTTCAAAAGCCATCAAAAGCAGTTCATATACCTTCAAATCTGGAAAATTAAACCCCATTCTCAAAATAATAATTTTAATGGTATATGCTGTTTTATATGTTCTTTGATTTTTTGTTCTCTTTAGATGATTAATTGTGGTGTGAAGATTTTTAATTTGTTTTGGTTTTTGTTTTTCTTGTTTTAGATGAGAGGAATAGAATATAACTTGCAAGGAGGAAAAGTTTCAAGCTTTGAAGCAAAGTGCAAAAAGGAAAGAAGTTTTACCGGCATTCATGAACCCATCTCTGTTTTGGACACGAGGAGTCCCAGCCCTTCCACCTCCACATCAACTCCCTCCTCTTCTTTCGGCGGCAGCGGCGGCGGCAGCGGCAGCGGTGGAGGAAATGTCGTCTGCGGTGGTGGTGGCGGTGGATATTCTACTGACAATAACTCAGCTAGCTTGGTGGTAATTTCTGAAAACACACTCAACCGCAAAAGCCCTGTTTCTGTACCACCGGAGTCCGGCAATGTGCCCGACGGTTACCTGAAGGACGAGTGGGCCGCGGAGTTCCAACCCATTTCAGCTGTTGGACCTGGAAGCTCCCAAAGATTCGGTCTTGGAGCTGGATTAGATGATTGGGAGAGCTTGCTGTCTGAATCTGCAGCCTTAGACCAGTCTTTGCTCCGGTGGATTTCCAGCGATGTTGACGACACTCCGTTGAGCTTGAAAAAGATGCTGCTGGCCGGAAATGTGAACGAAATCGATGAGACTGCCGCCTTGGAACCCCCGGGTAATGAAATTTCTAGCTTGAATCCTTTGTTAGATGTTTCTAGTTCTGGGTTTTCTCTGAATCAGAATAATATCAACAATGGAAAAATTAGCTCAGGTTTTGCTCCAAATTCTTGTCGTTTGAACAACAATTGCAATCCACAAAACCCCAATTTGCCTTTGCCTCAGCAGTATCCACAACAGTTTCAAACTACATCAAATCTTGACATGTCGTCTGCGTTATTATTATGTAATAATACGCAGCAAGATCAAAACCATTATGAGCCTCAATTGAAGCGTCACAATCCGGGCATTGCAAACTACAGTACTCAAGTTGCTAAGCTTCCTGCTATTGATCAGGGATTCGAGTGTTTACTCTCCAAACAGCAACCACAAATGGGTTTGGCAAGCCCGTTCAATTTACCCCCTCCTTATCAGTTTCAGCAGAAGCCGTTTATTGTACCCAATCAACAGTCGGCCAGTAGTGACAGAGAGCAAATTGCAGCTGCACGCCACCAGCAGCAGCAATTTATATATGACCAGCTCTATGAGTCCACAGAGTTAATAGTGGCTGGGAATTTCTCACACGCGCAAGCGATATTGGCGCGGCTCAATCACCAGCTTTCCCCCAGCACAAAGCCTTTTCAAAGGGCTTCTTTTTATTTCAAGGAGGCTCTACATTTGTCCCTTCTTATGTCCAATCCAGTCACCTCTCTTCCGCCAAAAATTCCCACACCAGTTGATGGCATGTTAAAGATGGGTGCTTATAAGGTCCTTTCGGAAGTTTCACCACTTATTCAATTCATGAATTTCACATCCAACCAGGCCATTCTTGAAGCCCTTGGCGATGCTGATATCATTCACATTCTAGATTTTGATATTGGGTTTGGTGCACAATGGTCTTCTTTCTTACAGGAGCTTCCTAGGAAGGAGAGAGGTGCCCCATCATTGAAAATTACTGCATTTGCCTCTCCTACAACACACCACCCAATTGAGCTCGGCCTTATGTATGAAAATTTGACACAGTTTGCTAATGATACTGGTGTTTCTTTTGAGCTTGAAGTGGTGAATTTTGATTCTTTTGAGCCAAATTCTTATTCGTTGCCGCCTTCTCGATCCTCAAAGAATGAAGCAATTGCTGTGAATTTACCCATTTGGTCCTTGTCGGGTTATCTACCTGCCCTTCCATCTCTCCTGCGCTTTATAAAGAATCTATCTCCAAAAATCATTGTATCAATGGACCGCGGGTGTGAAAGGATCGAACTCCCCTCCCCTCAACACCTTCTCCATGAACTCCAATACTACGAGGTTCTGTTGGACTCTATTGAGGCTGCTAATGTGACTTCAGAAACAGTCAACAAGATTGAAAAGTTCCTTTTGCAGCCTAGGATTGAAAGTACGGTGTTAGGGCGCCTCCATTTCCCACAACAAATGCCCCCTTGGAAATCTCTGTTTGCTTCCATGGGCTTCTCACCCGTTGCATTTAGTAATTTTGCGGAATCTCAGGCAGATTGTGTGGCGCAAAGAACCCAAGTAAGGGGATTTCATGTGGAGAAGCGTCAGGCTTCTCTTGTGCTATGCTGGCAGCACCATGAGCTCATGTTAGCTTCAGCTTGGAGGTGCTGAGGAGCCACAAATTAATTGTCAATCAAGTAACCGACTCCACCACTCTTTGATACCAACTCAATAATTTTCAACTTATGGTGGTGGTGACTCCTCATTATGACTTCATTTTGTAATATTTCTTGCTTTTGAACTCTAATTTACTTATTATTATTATTATTATTATTATTATTATTATCATCATCATCATCTAGTCTTGACTCTTGACTCTTGACTCTAGGCAGACTATATTTCCTGTATGCAAAATCTTAAACTGCAGCAGTTAGAAGTCATGCATCATTTTGGACATATTTCTGCTCTGTATGATGATACGTTAATGGCGAAAAATTGAAGTTTTCTGGTAAATGGTGAAAACTTAATTACTTGACAACAAATGAGAGCTGGAATACGAGTAGGATTTTACAGAAATTAGTCTCTCCTACTTTTCTTTTTGTAAATGTGTAAAATTCTTTCAGATGCATGTTATATTTATTGAATCTAACATTTCCGTAAATGTTAATTCCATTACTTAATTGAGATTTCAATAATTTAGTTAAAACTGCACTCTATATATTATTTCCCATATAGTTGGGTGACAGACTTGTCCGCACCAAATATGAATTACAACTTGTATCGTACTATTATTTCTCTCTTCTTTTTTGACTGATAAGATAAAGTCAGTACTTTAAATCAAGAGAAATGATAAATTTACATATATATTTGATATTTCGATATGATTCTCTTTTCTTTTATATGAGTGTATATGTGAGAAAAAATCGCTTGAAAATATAAAAAATACATATAAAAGTAGTGCTCTCCGAAAACAACTGACGAGTCCATTTTGTTAAAAAACGACCTACTCCCATAAAATAATTGATAAAGATTTGGACAAAACCATACTAATTATTTTTTCATAAATAAATACTTGCGTTCCAAAACATTAAATTATTATTAAAATTTTAAAATCAATTTAAGATATTTTTATATAAAATGATAAATTTTATAAACTATCTGAATAATATTATTCATTGTAAAATTTATTATTTCATAATTTTTAATTAATTATCTTAATTTTGAGTTTAAAAATATTTTAAATTAACCGATATCTGTTGGGCCAAGTGGAAAGAGTTCGGCGCCCCTTAAGTAAAGTGTCAAGTTTGAATATTGTGAATGGAGAAAACGGTTTTAGGAAGAGCTCCCTTATGAGTCTCGATTTTGAGCTCCCTTATGAGTCTCGATTTTGTGTCTAATAACGGGAGGTGAGAACAAATGTATATATATAATTTAAATTAATTTTTAAAAATTAATAATAATCTTATAATTTAAAACGTTGGAAGTAATTTATGTCTTATTTATTTATTTATGATTGTGATGACAATAGGTTTGGACTTTCTGTCTTAATTGACGGTCTATCTAGTTTTATATTACTATATTTCTTAGTTAAATAATTGCTTATGGCTTGATTAGTGTTTGATTAAAAAAAGACAAAAGTTATAGCTAAAAGTGGGCCATACCCCAATCACCATGACAGGGCCCACCTTTAACACATCGGACTTTCTTCTGTATATAATTTTGAAATGAACCCCAAAGGGTGAATCCAATCATCTGCATAGCCATAACCCATAGGTATTTGAAATGGGAGTTTATTTTGGGACAAAGGACTATGAACACTCTTATAAGTAATACTCCATTTGAGGAGGAATACAGAGGCGAGAAGAGCAGGGTCGTGATCCATTTATTTGCGTCCCATAATTTTCTTCAAGTAGAAATCACCTATAGCCTCCTGCCTCAGAAAGAGGGAGCAGATGTTTGCAGACAAGAAGGAATTATCTCATTCATAGATTAGCGGGAATAATTTCTTTTGTACTCGGAGTGATGGATGATTTGTTCACTGAGAATTACTGTTTTTAGGTTCAAACGGAAACTAAAATAATTTGTTATTGACTAAATCTTTATATGAATTAAACTACGTCGTTTTGATGATTCTTTTAAAAAATAAAATAATATTAAAAGAGAGTGGTTCAACTTATTTTCTTTTATTTACAAAAATGTCATCCACGGCCCCACTTATTTGTAAAAAATCATCAAAACGACGTAATTTTAATAAATGTATGTTATTTAAGATATATGCATTAGATCCATTCTATACATATATATACATATGGCTTGACTTTCATATATTCCATTAGTTAAGCTCTTGACATGCCAAATTGTCAGTGAAGTATGTGATACAGAACAAAATTGAGCTACTTAAGAGCTCTGGAGTGATGTGCGTGTGTGAAAACTTAGTTAAATGCTGTACATTTGCAGAATAAGGACAATAATTGATCTCACTCTAGCATATATGTTATTAGTATCGAAATTATAACCAAGCTGTGTTCCAATTCCAATTATAGGCATTTGATTTCTACTCGATGGATATCTGAAAGCTAGGTGAACTGAAAGAAGCTGTGCTGCTATCTTCGGCAGAAGAACTGTAGTAGTCCAGAGGTTGCTTCTGCTTGCTCAATAAGCGCCAGTCATCAATGTGTGCCCTTTCATCTGGATATGAATCTGGAATTGCAAACAGTTCCAGATTTTTTAGTATCTCTTCTGTTTCACCAAAAAGAAGTATTGCATATCGAACACGTTCTTCTCTCTTTTCAACCGTGCTGCAGTTACATTGATTGGCAATCACACGCTTCAAGTTGGTAAGGCAAGCACTTAGAATATCAGAGATCATGACAGACAGCCTCTCGAACAATTTCTCGCTGTTTTCTCCAGCCTTGCTTTCGAACCCCTGCAGAGTTGTTTGACATATTCTGTACATGGAATTGGCAGCCAATGCATGTATTGGCCATCTGGAAGGGGTTTCACTCAAACATCCATGCATATCCCTCTTTTTGAATTCCACAAACTTGTTCTTCGCGACATTACTGAGGCCCTCGAGTATGTCCTTTGGGCATTTTCCTTCAAGACCCATCTTATGTAGATTCACATCTAGCCACTTGTGATAGAGATCAACTCCTAACCACACAATTTCTGCTGCTTTTCTGGTATTTATCAAGTCTCCTTTAGCATCCGACAGGTTATTTTCTATCACTCGTACGTATACGAGGCCTTCATGTACACTGCGGATCAACTGTTTAACTGCATGATGGTCAATGTTGGGAAGTGCTGCTGCAATGCTTGTTAATGTTACCACTGGAAGAGCCCAACAGTTAGGAGGTTCTTCAGAATCCAGAGAAGGAACCAGGTGGCTGTCAAACTCGCTTACCCCCTTGAGCTCTTGTGAATAATTAGATTTCTTCAAGAGTTGTATGAGTTGTTTTGGCTTCTTCTTTTCCCCCATACGAATCCAATGAAGGGTAGGATCGCTGTTGTTCTCCATCATCAGATCAACTAAAACTTCTTCTCCTTGAAGATGCACAACAAAACGGCTGAGGTCCATCTCTGGACTGGGTTGTCTCTCTGATCCTGAATCATTGCTTGAAAAGCTGTTATTGCATTTGAACAACCTCTTCAATCTGCTGCAGCTGCGCAAGCAAGCCAAGAATCGTCCCACAAGAAAAATGGAAATGAAGCGGACTAATTTGCTAACTAACACTATCCCAGACTGCATACCAATACAGAAGTCCAAAATTTGATTTTTCAAGTTGTGCACAAGTTTTCTGCTGTGCCGACCACAGATCCTTAAAGCTAATGGGCACTCTTTCAACTCGACCAGTTTCCGGTTCCAGTACTTTTCCACCTTAAACTCGGTTTTACTGGCCTTTTGTGCTTTCTTTGGGCACCTGAATTTAATGGCTGTGAACCATCTAAAAGCTGGGGCAATAGTACCTACTCCTACTGCTATGATTTGAGTTACAAGAATTGAAGTAGTCGACCACTTATAGTCAGAATCACCATGGCAAAACTTGAAGGACCGGGGCACAAAATAAGATCGAAGCATAGCTTCTGCTAAAATCACAGCGCTAAGTAGGCAGAACGCCCCCGATGCAGTGCATGTTGCTAGTCTTCCAATCACAAACTGGGGATTACAGGTATGAGCCATCATCCAATATTTAGGCAGATTTTCTCTCATTCTCTTATCTACAGGTACATCAGTGTTCTCGGAGCATTCCTTCACAGCTAATTTAAGTTTCTTACTATATTTTATCTCTAGGTAAACTTTAGTAGATGGAACAGCTAGAGCTGAAGAACTCAAGATTGCTAGCAAAATAAGCATTAAAAGCATAACCAAAGCATGCTCTTTCCAAAAAACATATATAACACCTGTGCCTAGTTGGATGCAGATATTGACAATAACAGTAATTACAAGAATTCCCAAAGCAACAATATTCATCATTAATTCTTTGTTCTCCATGGTTCCTAGAGAAGGCATAAAATTACCCATCGCAGTACAGATGAATACAGCACTGCTGAGTTTTGCAAGCTGATCTTGGGATCCAGGCATGGCGGTGTTCAGATCCACAGACAGTTTGACCGCCACGGCTATAAGGGTCAGAGTAGTTGCGTTGAGGGAGAAAAATTTGCAGGGGAACCAGAATTTTCGATATCGTAAGCCATGAAAGGTATCCATAGCCATGGCCATGGCACAAGCTGCAGATGCTGCTGCAACATAGATGCCAATCCATGGCATCGGCTCGTTGAATTTTGACTCATCCAGGTAACCTTCACTGGTACAGCCTAGCCTACCCATCTTCTTGTATGCTCTTATTCTCTCTTCCAAAAAGCGTCACTGGGAGCTGTTTTTTTGTGAATAAATTTGATGATTTTGGGTCAACTGTTGTTTAGTAAACTGTCACTTTTGCTCAACCAACAGTTGTATATAAATTGGTGGCTGTAAAATGAAGTTTAAAATCATTACCATCGAAAACTAAGATTCCCCCCCCCCTACTGAGTGGGGCTACATTATACATGACCAGGTCAAAGTAGAGGCGTAGAGCATTATTAGATTGATTTTTTGACTGCTATTGGGATTAGTATTCTCTCGAGAATTGCAGAATTTGATCCAATATTCTACACGAGGAGGACAATATAACATATGAATCTTGACCTACCTAAATATTCTCACTGAAGCATTCTACTCAATATCTATATGCAGCTCAGGAGAACCATAAGAAGATGTTTCCTTATTGTACGAGTGAATGAAAGGCTCGGAATACTTCTCCTTGATTAAAGAGCGCCACTCATCAATATATGTCACTTTATTAAGGTCGAGATCAGGAAGTTCATGTTTTTGGACAGTTTTCAGAATCTCTTCAGTTTCACCTAGAAGACGAGCAGCAAGCAAGACACTTTCCTCCCTGCTTTCTATAGCACTGCAAAAGCACTTCATTGTTATGACATGCGGTAAGTTGGTGAGGCATGCACCCAATATATCTGCAATCATAATAGATAATTGCTCAAACATATTTTCATCGGTTGTTTGATTATTGCTGCATTGGTAGTCTAGAAGTATAGTTTGGCTGATTCTGTACATCGAATTGGCAGCAATGACTTTTACTGGCCAGTTAAGAGGATTTTCCATTGGACCTCCACTCATTTTCTTCTTAAATTTCAAAACAGTTCTTTTAGCTATGTTATTCAGACTATGAAGATTCTCCATTGAAGTTTTCCCTTCGAGAGCCATTTTTTGCAGATCATTCTTTAGCCACCTCCGATAAAGTTCAACTCCCAACCATAAGAAATCTGCTGCAGTTCTGATGTTTATCAGATCTCTTTTTACATCCAGACTTTTCTCCGTAAGGCTGATGTACAAGAGGCCTTCTCTCACGCTGCGTATCAACTGATCAGCAATGCCCTTTTTAATATTTGGAAGCGCAATAGCAATGCTTGTTAAGGTCACTACTGGCAGACTCCAGCAATTAGGCGGCTCTTCAGAATGTAGGCGCTCAACTTTGTCATTATCGAAATCCACTACCCCCTTGAAGCTTGTAGATTTCTCTAAAAGCTCCATTAGATTTTTCGGATGGTTCTTTCTAGCCATCTGAATCAGCCTATTCATGGCATCAGAAATGCGGTTCAAGATTCTTGTTGGCAGTTCTTCCTCGCCTTCAAGCAGCAGAACATAATGGCTAAGATCAAGCGCTGTATCAGGCCTTGTTTCTGATCCCCTGTGATTGTTTGAGGCAGTACATTGAGCAATGAGCTTTTTCTTCAACATAGTGCAGTAGTAGCAGCATGACAAGACCGGACTCAAGAAGAAAATGGAGATTACCCGAACAGTCTTGCTTGCTAGCAGAATTGCGATTTGAACTCCCATACAGATACTGACAGTTAGATTTTTTGTATTCTGGACAAGTTTTCTGCATTTTCGGCTATGAATTTGTAAAGCTAGAGGTCTCTCTTTCCACTCTACCAGCCCTTGTATCCAATAGTTCTCGATTTTGAATTCTTTCTGGAAAATGTTGATGTTACCCTTATGTGAGCACCTGTAATCTGTGCCAATAAACCATCTAAATGCCGGTGCAATAGTACCCACTACAACCCCACCAGACTGAATTATGAGTGTTATAAGTGTTGAAGATTTATAATCTGAATTGCTACTATACCTAAACTTTTTGGCCCTGAAAAACAACCGGATTTCTGCTTCAGCTAAAATGAGAGCTGTGAGAAGACAGATTGCCCCGGCAGCAGCGCAGGTCACAGACCGTGCCAGCAAAAACTGAGGATTCCCCGTTTCCGCCATCATCCAATACTTTCTGACATCTCCAAATAGTTTCTCAACTCTAGTCCTTCCCCCAGCTTCTTCTTCAGGTACTTCTTGATCACTTAATGCTATGTTGTGCATTTCACCATACTTCCACTCTATATACTTTTTGGTACTTGGAACTGCCAAAGCTGAGAAACATAGAATCACCAACAAAACAATCATGAAAAGGGAAACCAAAATATATTCTATCCGTAAAGAAGAGTAAATTACACCGGTATTCAGTTCAATGCAGATATTCACAACAAGAGTGATTACCAGAATTCCCAAGGCCGTTACATTGGAGAGAATTCCCCTGTCATGGATGGCACCTAGAGAAAGAGAAGGCATAAAATTACCCATTACGATACACAAAAAAGCTGAGCTGCTAAGCTTCACAAGCTGATCCGGTTCGCTTGGCATTGAAGTGTTTATATCCAATGGAAACTTCATTGCTACTGCTAACAATGTCAAAGAAAAAGCATTGAGAGTGAAATATTTACATGGGAACCAGAATTTTCTTTGTAAAACACCCCGGATTACATCAGCCGCGGTTGCAAGGGAGCAGACTAGAGATGCTGCAGCGATATAGATACCGATCCACAGCATGGGGGTACTGAACTTTTCATCTTCATCTTCCTGTTGTTCATAATCTTTGTATTTGTTAAAGAGGTTCCAATAATGTGAACATTCAATGGTAGTGTAACATGACATTTTGCTTTCTTCATTTTGTAATGTAATGCCTACTTAATTGTACCTGTATAAAGAGTTCTCATGGTGAATCAACGTTAGGAAATCTCTCGGCAACACAAGTTTTACTGTTATATACAAAAAAATTGTGGTGGATAAAACGGAATCGATTATTCAAGTGTGATCTACCAAGAATTCTTATTTACTATTCTCCAGAATGGTTATGGATAGTTTTGCACTAGGAATAAAGACTGTTGACATGGTCCTTTGGGAAACTGTTATTAATGTCATGATAAGGCATGTAATATAAGTTTTAGAAAAGTGTTTTTGTCCCTTAATATAAGTTTTCAAGCATTAATGGCTTAGTTTCTAATATTACTTACCCCAAGTATTAAATATAATTTTAGTTCTCTCACTATTTTAGTATTTTTTGTCCAATAAATAACTCTCTCTTTTTCCAATACAAGGACAATATAGATAATTGATATTATATTTAATATTATACAATCATTTTTTTAAAACTTGTACATAACTCTAAAACGACTTATATTAAGAGAAGGATGAAGTACTATTTAATGGTCAAACTTTACTTTTACTTTATGATTTGATGTGCCATAGACTTTTCATTTGAATTTGTAAAAATTCTTATGGTGTAGAAATTTGCATATTACACTAACACGTTTATGAATCGTGTTCGTGCCAAAAATTGGTACATGTTTAAAGTAGTATTTATGTCACGAACCCGATTTATGTTTATGCGCACTAAAGATGTATGAAAAATTAGCTTTTATTTCTGCTTTGTCAGAAATTATAATTTTATAAGAAATCAGGAAAGAAATTACCTTTTTCTTACTGATAAGGAAGCCAATTGAAAACCATAAACCGTAACACAATTTTGATGATAGTATAAATTTATTTCACTGCCATTCTATCACTATAAAAGAAACATATCTTAAAGCTTACAAATTTTACAAATGGGAAGGATGAAGGGAGTAAAAAATTGCAAGAAACACATGGACTTGCTCGAGTGAATGATGCCAATATATAGTATCAAGTCTTCAATAACCCAAGCATAGACTGCAACCAAATGCAATGCCATTGTATTGATAGGGCTTAAAAAGCACTGCTATCATGGATCAAAGGGCAAAAAGCATTAGATCAAAATGAACAATCACCAAATAATGAAAACTAAAAAGGATAACCAGATATACAAATATTATTTAGGTTATATACTGAGATTGAGCCCTTAAGCCGCCACAGTCGCCGGCGGCGTCAACGCCTCATGCTCCTCCATAATTAGCGGGAAAGGCCCAGTAATAGAAGAAGATCTGACTAGCTTGTTTGAACTTTTTTCCATAAAGGTTAATGTTAACCAAATTGTTGTTTCCACTCTTTTTATAATTATTTTGTAGATGCACTAATCTTGTAATTGCTTTTTAATTGTTGTATAGTAATGTAAAGAACTCTTTTAATTTTTCGTTGAAAGGATATGGAATATTTTCCTTAATCATTTTCATTCATTTCATCCGAATATATACAAAGTAGATGCCTAACTGATGGCTTGAATATAGGCTATAAATTAGTGAGCTATAAATTAGGAAGCCTAACAAATGGCTATAAAATAGTAGGCTAATAATATACTGCCTAACAAATGGCTATTAATTAGGAAGCTAATAAAATATACTTTGACTAAAATATTTACAATATATTTAACACACCCCCGTAGTCGAAGCGGGAGGCTTACGGACGCTGAGACTGTCCCGAAACTCTTCAAATAAAATTAGCGGAAGACCTTTGGTGAAGATATCCGCTATCTGATATCGTGATGACACATGAAGAACACGTACTTGTCCGCGTGCAACCTGCTCTCGGACAAAATGGATATCCATTTCAATATGTTTTGTACGTTGATGTTGAACTGGATTCCCTGATAAATAAATAGCACTCACATTGTCGCAATATACAAGGGTAGCCTTTTTAACCGGACAATGCAACTCTAAGAGTAGGTTCCGAAGCCAACATGATTCGGAGACCACATTTGCCACGCCACGATACTCGGCCTCGGCACTAAAACGAGACAACGTAGGTTGTCGTTTTGACGACCAAGAAATCAAATTGTCACCCAAAAATACACAGTATCCAGAAGTAGAGCGTCTCGTGTCAGGGCACCCACCCCAATCTGCATCAGTGTAGGAGACCAGAATAGAAGTAGAAGATGCATATAAATGAAGTCCGAAATCCAACGTACCCTGAACATACCGAATAATCCGTTTGAGAGCTGACATATGATCAACCCTCGGATCATGCATATGGAGGCAAACCTGTTGTACGGCATAAGAGATATCTGGTCGTGTAAAAGTGAGATATTGTAGCGCCCCTGCAAGACTTCGATATAGAGTAGGGGCATCAAATGTAGCACTCGATGTAGCACCAACCTTGGATTTAGTGTCAACCGAGGTAGTTGACGGCTTACACGAAGACATCCCTGCACGCTCTATTATTTCTTCAGCATACTTGCGCTGTGAAAGAAACATACCACCCTTATGTCGAGTCACCGCAATACCAAGAAAATAATTCAGAGAGCCAAGATCTTTCATAGCAAATTCAGAACTAAGAAGAGCCATGATAGAACACCGCAGAGCATCAGAAGAAGTAGTGAGAATAATATCATCAACATATAATAAAATGTAAGCCATATCCGACCCTTTGCTGAAAATGAATAAAGAATTATCACACTTGCTATTAGTGAAACCAATAGACAAAACATAATCAGCAAAACGCTTATACCAAGCCCGGGGTGCCTGCTTGAGCCCATATAATGACTTACGTAAGAGACATACATAATCTGGATGATCACGATTTCTGTAACCCAATAGTTGATGCATATAAACTGTTTCCTTAAGCTCACCATGAAGGAAAGCATTTTTGTAAGACCCCAACTTTTATAAATAAAGATGAATTTTCTATAAATATCATTTTTGAATATTATGGAGTTAATTTGATATAATGTTATAGTTGTGGGTAATATTTATAAATTTTGCAAAGTACGCAAGTTATTATATAATATTCGATTGGTCGGGAAATATTCGTTTTAACAGGGAATATTCGTACAACGACACAATCATTGATGGACCCCACAACGGAATTATTGTCGGATTGAGAAAACGACAAAAATATTTTATTAAAAATAACGGCGGAAGTTTTACCATTGTTACTGTTGAACTACTCGGTAGTAAAAGTACAGTAATACGTGTGGTTGCATAGTAGCACACGGTATTGATTATTAATGCTTATGTGAGAAGTCACTCAGTTTGATTCTATTATTGTCAGTTAATAATATGAATTATTTAGCGATAATGACGTTTTGTTTTATTCGTATTATTAACGTAATAAAACAGAAACATCTTTTTATATAAAACAAAATACTTTATTAAAGTTATTCTATAAATAGAATATATTATATTTTATTTAAAAGATTTTTCTTTAAATATGGACCGTCAGATTAAAGTAATCAATCTGGACCGTTCATGGATTAGTTACTATGCATTCTATTTTTCTATAAATAGCAGCTCATTCCTTCATTATTTCTTACGAATTCACTGAACTCTAGAGAGAGAAACTATAGAGAGAAACTATAGAGAGAGAGAAGAAGAGTATTCTGCTACTTAACTACTTCCTTACTTCAGCTCTTATTTAAAACGGTAAGGGGTGTTATTCTTTCTTATTCATGAAGAGAACTGTTGTTATTCCATTTCTTATTATTCTGTTAGAATAACCTGTATACGCGGATCTACCCTATACTTGGTGACATTCTTCTATTATTCTGTTGGAACATCATGTCTGTGTGTTTTACACCGGACCTGGTTCCGTTTTTATTATTATTCTGTTGGAACATCCTGTCTGTGTGTTTTACACCGGACCTGGTTCCGTCTTGTTATTATTCTGTCGGAATATCTTGTCTGTGCGTTTACGCCGGACCTGATTCCATTATTTATTATTCTGTCGGAATATCCTGTCTGTGCGTTTACGCCGGACCTGGTTCCATTATTTATTATTCTGTCGGAATATCCTGTCTGTGATTTTACGCCGGACCTGGTTCCATTATTTATTATTCTGTCGGAATATCCTGTCTGTGCGGTTACGCCGGACCTGGTTCCATTATTATTATTCTGTTAAGAATAACCTGTCTGTGCGGTCTATCGCATGCATGGTGATTTCTTTTGTTATTTCATTCTTTATTATACTCAGTTGGTTAAGTTTTGACTTCTATACTCCGTGAAATTTGTGGAATATTGTGAGACCCCGAATTTTATGAAATAAAAGTATTCAATTTTTCTATTTTGGTAAATGGTTAAATTGATAAAAGGTTAAAGTTAAGGGTGATATGTAAATTTTTTTTTTAAAGTAAACAAGTTGTCATAAAATATATGGTCACTATTCACGAGTTACTATTCACGGGTTACTATTCACCCAAGTTACTATTCACTCTAGTATCGTTCACTCGAGTATTTGGGACACTTTTTGTGTCAGAGTACTATTCATGAGTTACTATTCACGAATTACTATTCACAAGTTACTATTCACCTAAATTACTATTCACTCTAGTATTGTTCACTCGAGTATTTAGGACACTTTTTGTGTCGGAGTTACTATTCATGAGTTACTATTCACGGGTTACTATTCATCTAAATTACTATTCACTCTAGTATTATTCACTCGAGTATTGGAGACACTTTTTGTGTCGGAGTTACTATTCACGAGTTACTATTCACGAGTTACTATTCACGAGTTAATATTCAGGAGTTACTATTCACGAGTTACTATTCACCCGGATAATATATTTATTTTCGGTCCAAATCATTTTTGGGTACAATATTATTCCATGAGGAAATGTGCTAATTTTTCAGATCGTTGGTTGAAATTATATTAGTAATAATTCATTTAAATATATTATTATAATATTATATTATAGTAGTATAATGTGATTATACGATAGTATGTTTTTTTTTATAATTTGAATGGTAGCATTATTATAGTAAATTCATGGTATACAAGTAAAATGAGGTGAAAGAGAATAATTTGAATTTGAATTCTGATGATGTAAGCGATTATGTCATCAGAACGATGAGGTAAGCAATGATGTCATCAGAAGGATGATGTAAGCAATGATGTCATTTGATCGATGATGTATGCAATGATGTCATCTGATCGATGATGTAAGCGATGATGTCATAAATTATGGCGAAAAGACTATTTTACCCTTACTCTACCAAGCTTATAAATAGAAGCTCATTCCTTCATTATTTCTTACGAATTCACTGAACTCTAGAGAGAGAAACTATAGAGAGAAAGAAGAAGAGTATTCTGCCACTTAACTACTTCTTTATTTCAGTTCTTCTTTAAAATGGTAAGGGGTGTTATTCTTTCTTATTCATGAAGAGAACTTATGTTATTCCATTCTTTATTATTCTGTTGGAATAACCTGTATGCGTGGTTTACCCTATACTTGGTGGAATGACCTGTATATGCGGTTTACCCAATACTTGGTGATCTTCTTCTGTTATTCCATTCTTTATTATTATGTTGGAATAACCTGTTTATGCGAAGTACCGCATACTTGGTGAAATTCTTTTATTATTCCGTTCTTTACGATTCTGTCGGAATATCCTGTCGGTGTGAATTTCACCTGACCTGGTTTCATCATTTATTATTCCGCATTTATTATTCTGTCGGAATATCCTGTCGGTGTGAATTTCACCTGACCTGGTTCCATATTTATTATTCCGCATTTATTATTCTATTGGGAATAACCTGTCTGTGCGGTCTCTATCGCATGCATGGTGAATCCTTCTGTTATTCTATTCTTTATTATTCTGTTGGAATAACATGTCTATGTGGATTGCCACATGCATGGTGAATGATCCTTTATATTCATTCCTTATTAAATTGTGGAAATGATCTGTATACGTGGATTACCGCATGGCTGGTGAAAATCCATTTGCAGTTTCATATATTCTTTATTATACTCATTTGGTTAAAGTTTTGATTTCTATACTCCATGAAATTAGTGGAATATCCTTGATATTTGCACTTCATCCAGTATCTTTTCATGAAAATATTCTTCTGAGCATTATTGACTGTTACTTTACAAAGAAGTATCATGTTGATAATTTGGATATTATTAGTTCCTGGATAAACTAATTCTTGAACTTGTTTAATTGAATTCCTATAACATTGTCATCATCCTCATGTTTATTTTATGTTAAAAGTCATCTTTGGCTTACGTGTATAGATGGACTTAGTATGATTATGACCAGGGATCATTCGGTATAATCATGAACTGTGATGTTATAAGTGGTGTGGTAAAAGTCCTCAGTGGCTTGTAATGCATTGATAGACAGTTTGTGGTATGATTATGACCAGGGATTTTTCGGTATAGTCGTGATCATTGATGATTTAATGAATATCCTTGGCCCGTAATACAAGGATGATTAGAAGATGTGGTTTATTTATTAAGCTGAGTCTCAGTGATAAAAGTTGATGAAAATATTTTTAAATCATAGAAGATAGTAGGTTTTATTCTCTACTTGACTCTTCTAATGGATTGCTTATTCCGCTGCAGTTAAACTTGATGTCTATTGTATTTTATCAGTTTAACATTGTTGAAGACTATTGATAATTTATTCTTCATTATCTTAGTCATAATATTTCTTACTGGGCTAGTTGAGCTCACCCTTTCTTTCAATGTTCTCTTCAGGAAATGAGAATATAGCTGGGACGAGTCAGGAAAAGGAGTGATGGTCCAGAAGATAGCATTAGTAGTCCTCACCATTCTGTTAAATAGTGTGACAATAAATGTAATGAGGACTCCTTGAGTATGGATATTGTCTAGATGACAATATTCCTATTAGAACTCTCAGTTTATGTATTGTCGTATGTTACACGACATTTGTATAATTAAGTTTGTATTTGTATTTTGTATTATGTATCTGACGACCCAAGATGGGTGATGTATACCTAATTTTGGGGGCGTCACAGTTGCTATCAAAGCTTAGGGATATGATCCCTAGCTGAGATGTAAGATAAGAACTAGGAGGGGAGAGACGGGGAATTCCTTCGCTAGTATGACCTACCTAAGTTTATTTGGTATTTAATTGGTCGGTCAGAGTATAGGAATAATATGTGATATGTTAATTAACCCTTGTTTTGTGGCAGTGTTTGAAAATGGCATCTAACAATGTTGAGATAAGCATTGGAGCAAAATAATATAACCATATCGCAGTACGAGGTTAAGTTTGCAGAGTTATCCCAGTTTGCATCCCATTTGGTCGATAATGAGGAGCGAATGACGCGAAAGTTTCTAAGAGGTTTGAAACCCTATATACGTCAATACCTCATTCTCATGTTTATATTTTGTTGAAAGTCATCTGTGGCCTGTAGTGCACAGATGGACTTGGTATGATTATGACCAGGGATTATTCGGTATAATCATGACCGTAATGTTACAAATGATGTGGAAAAAGTCCTCATTGGCCCGTAATGCATTGATGGACAGTTTTTGGTATGATTATGGCTATGGATTCTCTTTGGCCGTAATGCAAAGACTAATTGTTTTATGGCATGATCAGGACCGTTGATGAAAACACGATTATCTGTAGCCGTAGTGCATGCATAATTCGTGATCGTGATACTAAAGAATATCCTTAGCCGGAGTGCAAGGGTGATTCGATGATGTGGATTAATTATTGAGCTGAGTCTCAGCAGTGAAATATTAATTCATAGATGTGGTAAAAGTCATCTGTGGCTTACGTGCATAGATGGACTTGGTATGATTATGACTAGGGATTGTTCGGTATAATCATTACCGTAATTGAAAACACGATTATCTTTGGCACGTAGTGCATGGATAATTCGTGGTCGTGATACTAAAGAATATCCTTGGCCTGTAGTGCAGGGATGATTCGATGATGTGGATTAATTATTGAGCTGAGTCTCAGCAATGAAATATTAATTCATAGATGTGGTAAAAGTCATCTGTGGCTTACGTGCATAGATGGACTTGGTATGATTATGACCAGGGATTGTTAGGTATAATCATGACCGTAATTGAAAACACGATTATCTTTGGCACGTAGTGCATGGATAATTCGTGGTCGTGATACTATTAAGCTGAGTCTCAGCATTATTAATTTTACAGTTGTATATCCTTAGTCTGTAGTGCGAAGATTAACTGTTGATTATTGGTTATACAGTTGTAAATCTTTAGCCGTAGTGCAAAGATGAATTTATTAGTATGATTATGAGCAGGAATTGTGATTTGGTATAACCATGATTTTTGATGTTTCAGGTGAAGATAGGTGATGTAAATTTTCTTCTTCCTGGGTGCGAAAAGTAATTCAGAATCACAATTATGATTATGAGTTATTTATATGATTGTGGACAGAAATTGTTGATTGATGTTATAGGGATATGGTCACTGACGGAGATATTAGTCTAGAAGACGAGTAATATACTTCGCTAGGGTGTGACTTACCTAAGCTGAAATTGTTTACTTAATAAGTGGATAAATTGTGGTATGTCGATTAACCTTTGTTTTGAAGGTATATTCTAGAATGATATTCGAAATACAGGAGATGAGAAATGGAAAAATCATGATAGAGCGAAATTATCCGGAAAGGTATAATCCGAAAAGAAAGTAAGGTATTCTCATCTCTTCGAATATCAGGTATGTACGTTAATTTCGAGGGCGAAATTCCATAAGGAGGGGAGATTGTGAGACCCCGAATTTTATGAAATAAAAGTATTCAATTTTTCTATTTTGGTAAATGGTTAAATTGATAAAAGGTTAAAGTTAAGGGTGATATGTAAATTTTTTTTTTAAAGTAAACAAGTTGTCATAAAATATATGGTCACTATTCACGAGTTACTATTCACGGGTTACTATTCACCCAAGTTACTATTCACTCTAATATCGTTCACTCGAGTATTTGGGACACTTTTTGTGTCAGAGTACTATTCATGAGTTACTATTCACGAATTACTATTCACAAGTTACTATTCACCTAAATTACTATTCACTCTAGTATTGTTCACTCGAGTATTTAGGACACTTTTTGTGTCGGAGTTACTATTCATGAGTTACTATTCACGGGTTACTATTCATCTAAATTACTATTCACTCTAGTATTATTCACTCGAGTATTGGAGACACTTTTTGTGTCGGAGTTACTATTCACGAGTTACTATTCACGAGTTAATATTCAGGAGTTACTATTCACGAGTTACTATTCACCCGGATAATATATTTATTTTCGGTCCAAATCATTTTTGGGTACAATATTATTCCATGAGGAAATGTGCTAATTTTTCAGATCGTTGGTTGAAATTATATTAGTAATAATTCATTTAAATATATTATTATAATATTATATTATAGTAGTATAATGTGATTATATGATAGTATGTTTTTTTTTATAATTTGAATGGTAACATTATTATAGTAAATTCATGGTATACAAGTAAAATGAGGTGAAAGAGAATAATTTGAATTTGAATTCTGATGATGTAAGCGATTATGTCATCAGAACGATGAGGTAAGCAATGATGTCATCAGAAGGATGATGTAAGCAATGATGTCATTTGATCGATGATGTATGCAATGATGTCATCTGATCGATGATGTAAGCGATGATGTCATAAATTATGGCGAAAAGACTATTTTACCCTTACTCTACCAAGCTTATAAATAGAAGCTCATTCCTTCATTATTTCTTACGAATTCACTGAACTCTAGAGAGAGAAACTATAGAGAGAAAGAAGAAGAGTATTCTGCCACTTAACTACTTCTTTATTTCAGTTCTTCTTTAAAATGGTAAGGGGTGTTATTCTTTCTTATTCATGAAGAGAACTTATGTTATTCCATTCTTTATTATTCTGTTGGAATAACCTGTATGCGTGGTTTACCCTATACTTGGTGGAATGACCTGTATATGCGGTTTACCCAATACTTGGTGATCTTCTTCTGTTATTCCATTCTTTATTATTATGTTGGAATAACCTGTTTATGCGAAGTACCGCATACTTGGTGAAATTCTTTTATTATTCCGTTCTTTACGATTCTGTCGGAATATCCTGTCGGTGTGAATTTCACCTGACCTGGTTTCATCATTTATTATTCCGCATTTATTATTCTGTCGGAATATCCTGTCGGTGTGAATTTCACCTGACCTGGTTCCATATTTATTATTCCGCATTTATTATTCTATTGGGAATAACCTGTCTGTGCGGTCTCTATCGCATGCATGGTGAATCCTTCTGTTATTCTATTCTTTATTATTCTGTTGGAATAACATGTCTATGTGGATTGCCACATGCATGGTGAATGATCCTTTATATTCATTCCTTATTAAATTGTGGAAATGATCTGTATACGTGGATTACCGCATGGCTGGTGAAAATCCATTTGCAGTTTCATATATTCTTTATTATACTCATTTGGTTAAAGTTTTGATTTCTATACTCCATGAAATTAGTGGAATATCCTTGATATTTGCACTTCATCCAGTATCTTTTCATGAAAATATTCTTCTGAGCATTATTGACTGTTACTTTACAAAGAAGTATCATGTTGATAATTTGGATATTATTAGTTCCTGGATAAACTAATTCTTGAACTTGTTTAATTGAATTCCTATAACATTGTCATTATCCTCATGTTTATTTTATGTTAAAAGTCATCTTTGGCTTACGTGTATAGATGGACTTAGTATGATTATGACCAGGGATCATTCGGTATAATCATGAACTGTGATGTTATAAGTGGTGTGGTAAAAGTCCTCAGTGGCTTGTAATGCATTGATAGACAGTTTGTGGTATGATTATGACCAGGGATTTTTCGGTATAGTCGTGATCATTGATGATTTAATGAATATCCTTGGCCCGTAATACAAGGATGATTAGAAGATGTGGTTTATTTATTAAGCTGAGTCTCAGTGATAAAAGTTGATGAAAATATTTTTAAATCATAGAAGATAGTAGGTTTTATTCTCTACTTGACTCTTCTAATGGATTGCTTATTCCGCTGCAGTTAAACTTGATGTCTATTGTATTTTATCAGTTTAACATTGTTGAAGACTATTGATAATTTATTCTTCATTATCTTAGTCATAATATTTCTTACTGGGCTAGTTGAGCTCACCCTTTCTTTCAATGTTCTCTTCAGGAAATGAGAATATAGCTGGGACGAGTCAGGAAAAGGAGTGATGGTCCAGAAGATAGCATTAGTAGTCCTCACCATTCTGTTAAATAGTGTGACAATAAATGTAATGAGGACTCCTTGAGTATGGATATTGTCTAGATGACAATATTCCTATTAGAACTCTCAGTTTATGTATTGTCGTATGTTACACGACATTTGTATAATTAAGTTTGTATTTGTATTTTGTATTATGTATCTGACGACCCAAGATGGGTGATGTATACCTAATTTTGGGGGCGTCACAGTTGCTATCAAAGCTTAGGGATATGATCCCTAGCTGAGATGTAAGATAAGAACTAGGAGGGGAGAGACGGGGAATTCCTTCGCTAGTATGACCTACCTAAGTTTATTTGGTATTTAATTGGTCGGTCAGAGTATAGGAATAATATGTGATATGTTAATTAACCCTTGTTTTGTGGCAGTGTTTGAAAATGGCATCTAACAATGTTGAGATAAGCATTGGAGCAAAATAATATAACCATATCGCAGTACGAGGTTAAGTTTGCAGAGTTATCCCAGTTTGCATCCCATTTGGTCGATAATGAGGAGCGAATGACGCGAAAGTTTCTAAGAGGTTTGAAACCCTATATACGTCAATACCTCATTCTCATGTTTATATTTTGTTGAAAGTCATCTGTGGCCTGTAGTGCACAGATGGACTTGGTATGATTATGACCAGGGATTATTCGGTATAATCATGACCGTAATGTTACAAATGATGTGGAAAAAGTCCTCATTGGCCCGTAATGCATTGATGGACAGTTTTTGGTATGATTATGGCTATGGATTCTCTTTGGCCGTAATGCAAAGACTAATTGTTTTATGGCATGATCAGGACCGTTGATGAAAACACGATTATCTGTAGCCGTAGTGCATGCATAATTCGTGATCGTGATACTAAAGAATATCCTTAGCCGGAGTGCAAGGGTGATTCGATGATGTGGATTAATTATTGAGCTGAGTCTCAGCAGTGAAATATTAATTCATAGATGTGGTAAAAGTCATCTGTGGCTTACGTGCATAGATGGACTTGGTATGATTATGACTAGGGATTGTTCGGTATAATCATTACCGTAATTGAAAACACGATTATCTTTGGCACGTAGTGCATGGATAATTCGTGGTCGTGATACTAAAGAATATCCTTGGCCTGTAGTGCAGGGATGATTCGATGATGTGGATTAATTATTGAGCTGAGTCTCAGCAATGAAATATTAATTCATAGATGTGGTAAAAGTCATCTGTGGCTTACGTGCATAGATGGACTTGGTATGATTATGACCAGGGATTGTTAGGTATAATCATGACCGTAATTGAAAACACGATTATCTTTGGCACGTAGTGCATGGATAATTCGTGGTCGTGATACTATTAAGCTGAGTCTCAGCATTATTAATTTTACAGTTGTATATCCTTAGTCTGTAGTGCGAAGATTAACTGTTGATTATTGGTTATACAGTTGTAAATCTTTAGCCGTAGTGCAAAGATGAATTTATTAGTATGATTATGAGCAGGAATTGTGATTTGGTATAACCATGATTTTTGATGTTTCAGGTGAAGATAGGTGATGTAAATTTTCTTCTTCCTGGGTGCGAAAAGTAATTCAGAATCACAATTATGATTATGAGTTATTTATATGATTGTGGACAGAAATTGTTGATTGATGTTATAGGGATATGGTCACTGACGGAGATATTAGTCTAGAAGACGAGTAATATACTTCGCTAGGGTGTGACTTACCTAAGCTGAAATTGTTTACTTAATAAGTGGATAAATTGTGGTATGTCGATTAACCTTTGTTTTGAAGGTATATTCTAGAATGATATTCGAAATACAGGAGATGAGAAATGGAAAAATCATGATAGAGCGAAATTATCCGGAAAGGTATAATCCGAAAAGAAAGTAAGGTATTCTCATCTCTTCGAATATCAGGTATGTACGTTAATTTCGAGGGCGAAATTCCATAAGGAGGGGAGATTGTGAGACCCCGAATTTTATGAAATAAAAGTATTCAATTTTTCTATTTTGGTAAATGGTTAAATTGATAAAAGGTTAAAGTTAAGGGTGATATGTAAATTTTTTTTTTAAAGTAAACAAGTTGTCATAAAATATATGGTCACTATTCACGAGTTACTATTCACGGGTTACTATTCACCCAAGTTACTATTCACTCTAATATCGTTCACTCGAGTATTTGGGACACTTTTTGTGTCAGAGTACTATTCATGAGTTACTATTCACGAATTACTATTCACAAGTTACTATTCACCTAAATTACTATTCACTCTAGTATTGTTCACTCGAGTATTTAGGACACTTTTTGTGTCGGAGTTACTATTCATGAGTTACTATTCACGGGTTACTATTCATCTAAATTACTATTCACTCTAGTATTATTCACTCGAGTATTGGAGACACTTTTTGTGTCGGAGTTACTATTCACGAGTTACTATTCACGAGTTAATATTCAGGAGTTACTATTCACGAGTTACTATTCACCCGGATAATATATTTATTTTCGGTCCAAATCATTTTTGGGTACAATATTATTCCATGAGGAAATGTGCTAATTTTTCAGATCGTTGGTTGAAATTATATTAGTAATAATTCATTTAAATATATTATTATAATATTATATTATAGTAGTATAATGTGATTATATGATAGTATGTTTTTTTTTATAATTTGAATGGTAACATTATTATAGTAAATTCATGGTATACAAGTAAAATGAGGTGAAAGAGAATAATTTGAATTTGAATTCTGATGATGTAAGCGATTATGTCATCAGAACGATGAGGTAAGCAATGATGTCATCAGAAGGATGATGTAAGCAATGATGTCATTTGATCGATGATGTATGCAATGATGTCATCTGATCGATGATGTAAGCGATGATGTCATAAATTATGGCGAAAAGACTATTTTACCCTTACTCTACCAAGCTTATAAATAGAAGCTCATTCCTTCATTATTTCTTACGAATTCACTGAACTCTAGAGAGAGAAACTATAGAGAGAAAGAAGAAGAGTATTCTGCCACTTAACTACTTCTTTATTTCAGTTCTTCTTTAAAATGGTAAGGGGTGTTATTCTTTCTTATTCATGAAGAGAACTTATGTTATTCCATTCTTTATTATTCTGTTGGAATAACCTGTATGCGTGGTTTACCCTATACTTGGTGGAATGACCTGTATATGCGGTTTACCCAATACTTGGTGATCTTCTTCTGTTATTCCATTCTTTATTATTATGTTGGAATAACCTGTTTATGCGAAGTACCGCATACTTGGTGAAATTCTTTTATTATTCCGTTCTTTACGATTCTGTCGGAATATCCTGTCGGTGTGAATTTCACCTGACCTGGTTTCATCATTTATTATTCCGCATTTATTATTCTGTCGGAATATCCTGTCGGTGTGAATTTCACCTGACCTGGTTCCATATTTATTATTCCGCATTTATTATTCTATTGGGAATAACCTGTCTGTGCGGTCTCTATCGCATGCATGGTGAATCCTTCTGTTATTCTATTCTTTATTATTCTGTTGGAATAACATGTCTATGTGGATTGCCACATGCATGGTGAATGATCCTTTATATTCATTCCTTATTAAATTGTGGAAATGATCTGTATACGTGGATTACCGCATGGCTGGTGAAAATCCATTTGCAGTTTCATATATTCTTTATTATACTCATTTGGTTAAAGTTTTGATTTCTATACTCCATGAAATTAGTGGAATATCCTTGATATTTGCACTTCATCCAGTATCTTTTCATGAAAATATTCTTCTGAGCATTATTGACTGTTACTTTACAAAGAAGTATCATGTTGATAATTTGGATATTATTAGTTCCTGGATAAACTAATTCTTGAACTTGTTTAATTGAATTCCTATAACATTGTCATCATCCTCATGTTTATTTTATGTTAAAAGTCATCTTTGGCTTACGTGTATAGATGGACTTAGTATGATTATGACCAGGGATCATTCGGTATAATCATGAACTGTGATGTTATAAGTGGTGTGGTAAAAGTCCTCAGTGGCTTGTAATGCATTGATAGACAGTTTGTGGTATGATTATGACCAGGGATTTTTCGGTATAGTCGTGATCATTGATGATTTAATGAATATCCTTGGCCCGTAATACAAGGATGATTAGAAGATGTGGTTTATTTATTAAGCTGAGTCTCAGTGATAAAAGTTGATGAAAATATTTTTAAATCATAGAAGATAGTAGGTTTTATTCTCTACTTAACTCTTCTAATGGATTGCTTATTCCGCTGCAGTTAAACTTGATGTCTATTGTATTTTATCAGTTTAACATTGTTGAAGACTATTGATAATTTATTCTTCATTATCTTAGTCATAATATTTCTTACTGGGCTAGTTGAGCTCACCCTTTCTTTCAATGTTCTCTTCAGGAAATGAGAATATAGCTGGGACGAGTCAGGGAAAGGAGTGATGGTCCAGAAGATAGCATTAGTAGTCCTCACCATTCTGTTAAATAGTGTGACAATAAATGTAATGAGGACTCCTTGAGTATGGATATTGTCTAGATGACAATATTCCTATTAGAACTCTCAGTTTATGTATTGTCGTATGTTACACGACATTTGTATAATTAAGTTTGTATTTGTATTTTGTATTATGTATCTGACGACCCAAGATGGGTGATGTATACCTAATTTTGGGGGCGTCACAAATATCCTTGACATTTGCGCTTCATCTAGTATCTATTCATGAAAATATTCTCCTGATCATTCTTGAATTTTACTCCACAAAGTAGTATCATGTTGACAATTTGGACGTTGTTAATTCTTGGATAAATTAATTCTTGAACTTGTTTTATTGAATTCTTATATCATTGTCATCATCCTCATGTTTATAAAATGTTGAAAGTCATCTGTGGCCTGTAGTGCATAGATGGACTTGGTATGATTATGACCAGGGATTATTCGGTGTAATCATGACCGTAATGTTACGAATGATGTGGTAAAAGTCCTCATTGGCCCGTAGTGCATTGATGGGCAGTTGTTGGCATGATCATGACCATTAATGAATATACGAATATCCTTGGCCGTAGTGCAGGGGTGATTCGATGATGTGGATTATTTTATTAAGCTGAGTCTCAGCGATCACAGTGTTGGAAAATCTTTTAAATCATAAAAGATAGTAGAGTTTATTTTCTACTTGACTCTTTTAATGGATTGCTTGTTCCGCTGCAGTTAAACTTGATGTCTATTATATTTTATCAGTTTAACATTGTTGAAGGCTAATGATAATTTATTCTGCATTATCTTAGTCATAATATTTCTTACTGGGCTAGTTGAGCTCACCCTTTCTTTCACTATTCTCTTTAGGAAATGAGAACGTAGCTGGGGCAAGTCGGGGAACGGAGTGATGGTTCGAATGATAGTATTAGTTAGTAGTCCTCACTATTCTATGTAATGGTGTGTTAATAAATGTAACGAGGACTCCTTTTGAGTATGAATACTCTCTAGAAGATAATATTTGTATTCAAACTCACAGTTCATGTTTTGTCGTATTGTACACGACAGTTGTATTAGTAAGTTATATTTGTATTCTGTACTATGTATCTGACGACCCAAGATGGGTGATGCATACCTAATTTTGGGGGCGTCACAATTTTTGACATCTAATTGATGAATCGGCCATGCTTTCGAAAGAGAAAGACTAAGAACAGTGCGGATCGTAGCCGGCTTCACTACCGGACTAAAAGTCTCACCACAATCAATGCCAACCTGTTGTGTTTTTCCATCACCTACAAGACGGGCTTTATGCCTCTCAAAAACACCATTAGATTTGACTTTGTGAGTAAAAATCCACATAGAATTAACATGTGGAGGACGGGGCACCAGCTCCCACGCCTTATTTTCAATAAGAGCATTATACTCATCATCCATGGCCATTTTCCAATTCGGATCACGAAGAGCCGCGATCGGATTTCGAGGCAAAGGAGACCTCCCAATCGCGGTATGCATGGAATATTTTTTATTGGGTTTAAATATCCCATGCTGGCTACGGGTCACGACTCTAGACTGTTGGAGAGGAATATTAGGAGGAGTAGAAGTGGAGGGACCGGAATGTGATTGGGCTGTAGGGATTTGAGCAGAACTTGGGCCACGAGGGAAGGACGGCCCAACAGGTGGTATGGCCTGCTGAGACCGGGACACGGAAGGAGGAGCCTGCGCGCTGCTGGGCACCAGTTGCTGGGCCAGTGGCGGACTGAGGGGACCAATAGGGGAGGACAGACGGAGCCCGTTTGGCGAGTCGGGCCCAATTGGCGAGTTGAGCTGAACAGAAGGGATTGGAGTAGATTGTTGAAGATGGTGAATAACGTAAGGTGACAGACCATCCTCAAGAAAATCATATATGTAGGAATTGGGGGAATGTACATTAGCAAAAGGAAAAGTATGTTCATCAAACAAGACATGGCGATAAATAATAATTTTACGAGATGACATATCATAACACTTGTAGCCACGATGGTTGGTTGGATACCCTAGAAAGACACAAGGAGTAGACCGAGGTTGCAACTTATTAATAGTTATGGATGGAATGAGAGGGTAACACAAACACCCAAAAACCCGGAGATGACTTTAAGAAGGGACCCTTTTGTAAAGAACCTCAAGAGGAGATTTGTTGCCCAACAATTTACTCGGAAGTACATTAAGAAGATAGGTTGCCATGTGGAGAGCATGATGCCAAAAAGAGGGAGGAAGAGATGCATGGGCAAGAAGAGTGCGAGAAATATTGTTTATAGTCCAAATTTTGCGTTCGGCTGTCCCATTTTGAGAAGAAGTGTGAGGACAAGAGAGGCGGAATGACATGCCATGAGTTTTACAAAATTTCCAGAAAGGACCATTATCAAACTTCCTACCATTATCACATTGGACATTTTTGATATTACGCTCAAAGTGAGTAGAAATATGGGCGTTAAAGGCCAAGAAAACGTCATACACATCAGATTTTTGACCTATAGGAAAAGTCCATAAATACTTAGAAAAATCATCAAGAAATAAAATGTAATATCGATGTCCTGAAGAACTCAAAACGGGAGAAGACCAAAGATCACTATGTAAAATATCAAATGGCATAATAGTACTCGAAGATGAAGAAACAAACGGCAACTTAATATGTTTGCCAAGTACACAAGAACCACAAATACGAGAACTAGAAAGTTTATTACAATCAATGCTTTTATTTTTTCGAAGCACATCTAAGATAGGAGACCCCGGATGACCCAAACGATCATGCCAAAGCGTAGGAGAGATGGCTGCAAAAGTAGAAGAAGAAGCTCGATTGTTTAGAGAAGATGAAATTGGATAAAGGTCGTCTCGGCTATCACATCTCATTATTGGCACCCTCGTCCGATAATCCTTCACAGAAAAACCAAAAGGATCAAACTCAACAGACACAGAATTATCCCTAGTAAACTTTCTAACAGAGATGAGATTTTTAATAAGTTTAGGAGCATGAAGAACATTGGTAAGGGAGAGGGAGTGGCCTGGGGAAGAGAAATTCGTGTGACCATAGCCCAGAATTGGAATAGTATGACCATTACCAACAATAATATTATTAGTAGGATGATTGCTCAAATTAAAATAAGACGATAGATTACCGGTAGAGGAAGTCATGTGAGATGTAGCACCGGTATCCATGTACCATGACGGGTCGGGTTGGTGAAGAGACATGGTGTGCATTGCCGCCTCGATATCCGTAGGAGCATACGAACCGGACTGCCCAACAGGATTAGGCACTGTTGTTTGCTGCACATAGGCGTGCTGAGAAGGTCTTGGGCCTAACAGACCACCTTGGCGCTGGTGAGGAGCATTGGGCCTGGCCCATCCTTGAGTTGGGAATGGACAAGGAGGAATGGACCAGCCCTAATTATACCATCCCCATGGAAATGGTTGTTGATGTTGTTGCCATTGCGGGGAAGGATAAGTCCCACCGTGGCCACCAGAAAATTGCCCCCGGCCACCGCCCTTGCCACCGGCTGAGTTGCGGCCATCGCCGGAGCCTGCATTCTTCCGACCACCACCATTATTGCGCCGGCCACCAAAATGTGGCGCACCATTCTTACCTTTCGAATGACCCGATTTCTCAGAGTTTGTCGGACCATCATAATTCGAAGAAGCCATCATAGCAGACTCAGTGGCTGCTTCCTTAGCCATCCCGGCCTCCTCAAGAGTGAGCATGGAGCGAGCTTTGTAAAAAGGAGGAAGAGGGTCGCTTTGACGGATCAACGTACCCACTCCACGGTAAGGTTTGGTAAGACCCCCAACCAATTGCAGTACCATTCTACTATCGGACACCGGAGCCCCAACGTTCTTCAATTGATCCGCGAGAGATTTAAGACGTTGACAATAAGTTGAGACATTCGGGAAATCCTCCATAGAAATGGTGGAGAAATCCTGTTCCAAGGCAACGGCACGGGAATGTTGATTGTCTTGGAATATATTACGCAGTCTATCCCAAGCATCCTTAGCCGTTGAGTCGGGCTCAATAATGGTGTACAATAAGTCATTAGAGATGGTAGCATAAATCCACGAAAGAACCGTGGCATCTAAAGTGGACCATAGCTCCTTCTCGGTCTCGGTAGAAAGAACCTTCTCTTTGCCTTTGGCCGGAGGAATGATATGATCAAGCACTTTGTGAGATCGTGCGTGAATCTTGAAGAGTTCCGCTCACGTCGAGTATTGAACGTTTTCCATTTCAAGAACAATGGAAACATGGTTTTTGATGTTCGATACAGCAAGAGCCGGATGAAAAGATGATTTATTTTCAGCCATTGAGAAATACCGAAAAGAGGTATAGGGAGGAAGACGGTGGGCAAGGAAACACAGAGCTAGGGCAAGCGGAAGATAGAGAAAGAAAACCCTAGATGCTCTGATACCATGAAAGGATATGGAATATTTTCCTTAATCATTTTCATTCATTTCATCCGAATATATACAAAGTAGATGCCTAACTGATGGCTTGAATATAGGCTATAAATTAGTGAGCTATAAATTAGGAAGCCTAACAAATGGCTATAAAATAGTACGCTAATAATATACTGCCTAACAAATGGCTATTAATTAGGAAGCTAATAAAATATACTTTGACTAAAATATTTATAATATATTTAACATTCGTCCCCTTCTATCTCTAATGTTTTATACATTCTTTCTCTCTCAAAAAAATGTTACACTCTAAAATTTGTAGGTTTTCTCTTTCTAAAATTTTTAGATCTTCTCTGTCTAAAATTAAGTTTGATTTTTCAAAGGCAATTATTTTTCTCTGGTAATTATTTTTTAATTGTTGTATAGTAGTGTAAAGAACTCTTTTTGTTTTTCGTCCCCTTCTATCTCAATGTTTTATACATTCTTTCTCTCTCTCAAAAATTTTACACTCTAAAATTTGTAGGTTTTCTCTTTCTAAAATTTTTAGATCTTCTCTGTCTAAAATTAAGTTTGATTTTTCAAAGGCAATTATTTTTCTCTGGTAATTATTTTTTAATTATTGTATAGTAGTGTAAAGAACTCTTTTTGTTTTTCGTCCCCTTCTATCTTAATGTTTTATACATTCTTTCTCTCTCTCAAAAATTTTACACTCTAAAATTTGTAGGTTTTCTCTTTCTAAATTTTTTAGATCTTCTCTGTCTAAAATTAAGTTTGATTTTTCAAAGGCAATTCCAGATTCTTTTAAATTCAAAATTAGTATGATTTATTTAACTTATAATTATTGTGATGAGTAATATTTTTTGAATAATTTACAACTTTATAATTGGTTTGTCTAAAAATTAAATGTACTCTCATATCAATTTTTAACATGAAAATATCTCAAATTGATAATAAAATTAATTCTATATTTGGAGCAGAGAGAGTAAATTAGAAGCATTAGTGACGGAAAAAATCTAAAACAATTTATTCACTCTCTCACTCTAAAATTTGTATATGCAAACTTGAGTTCGATTTGGTTCGAGTTCAATTGGATTATATTGTCTTGTCGAGTCGAGTTCGCACATGGTATCACGTTCAATTACTCGATCAAATATATTATCAAACCATGTGGTTCGGTTCAACTTGTTCGCGAACAGTTAGGATTCAGTTCGGTTCGAGTTCGATTCGAGTGATTCACGAGTAGCTCGTGAGATGTTCGAGTATTTATAATATTTGGCCTAATTTTTGCTTCAGTGTGTTGATGATGTTTGCGAACATGGTGCTTGCGAACATGATGTTCAACTGTGTTCGTGAACATGATGATGTTTGCAAATATATTGTTTGCGAACTCGAGCATGTTCACGAACAGTTAATGATCTGAACTCAAACATGAATGTTGGTTCGATCGTGTTACTTAAACATGTTTGTTCGACTTATTGTGTTCGAATTCGGTTCGAGTTCGACAAAGTTCGGATCGGATCGGATCGTTTGTAACCTTATATAAAAATAAAAAAAATTAGAGAGAGAAGGTAAATGAAAAAATTGTAGATAGAAAAAATGAATAAATAGCAAAAGAGAGAAAGTGAGACGATGGGAAATAAATTTTAGAAATAAAGGGTGAATAAATTTGTTAACACGAAATATAAAATAAATTAGAGAGACAATTAATTTAGCAGATGCTAATAAATGTATAAATACTTAAAACCTATGTATATGAAGAAATAAATTGAAACAGCTTAACGCATAAAAGTCTCTTTCTCTCTAATTCAGTATTTATTATTGCTAAATGTTGGATGAAAAAGATATAGAAAAAATAATAATAAAGTGTAACTGTTAAAAATAGTACTATTATTTATTAGTTATTATTATAAGCAATACAAAAAATTAGACTAATATATTTTACGAAGGGGGCACTATTTTTACGCAAATTTTTTATATTTTCATATGTTTCCTACTCACATGAAAATGAAATCTATTGTATACTCATGTGAGAGAATATCATATAAAAATATCAAAAAATACGTATAAAAATATCAATTCTCGTTTATGAAATGTATAGCTGGTGCTTTAACTAGACATAGTTACAGTACAGAACACATGCACCCCAAATTCTCAATGGGAAGTACTATTTCTACATGTAATTTTGATATTTTTATATGTTTTTCTTTCACAAGAGAGTAGGACAAGTCTCTAAAGAGAAAAAATATCAAAAATATCAAAATTTCAAAATTACAAGTGAAAATATCATTTCCTATCCCCAATCTAGGCTTTCATGTTTTGCCTCAAGTTTTGTTCCCGTTTTAACTTAATTAGTAGTCGTATTTGGAACTTGAAAGGAATAAAAATTGGTCAAAAATATAGGTCTAAACTTTATCAACTCATAAGTTCTAGTTAAAAGTGGGTTGACCCAATAGTTTATTAACCAAATTGTCAAGTCTTGAATTATTCTCTGTCCCATAATAAACGTCTTAATTTGACTTTAATGGTCAAATTGACTATTTTTAAAAATAATAAATTTTTAAAATTATCAAAAATATACGCCAAGTGATTATAATTATAAAAAATTACGGAGAATTTATTACTAATGTCAAGTTTTGGAATTTAAAAATTCTATATAAATATTTTAATTAATAATTTAAAAAATAATTAATTTAATCATAAAAGTCAAATTATAATATTTATTATGAGACTGACAGAGTATTAGTTAAAAGTGGGTTGACCCAATAGGCTATTAACCAGCCCAAAAGTTATAGTTAAAAGTGGGTTGAATCATATGATAGTATCTTGAAGAGAAAGAAAAACCCTGATAAACAAATAATAAACTAAGGAAGAAGCAATATAGAGAATTAATGGCGTCTTTGCTAATGGCTGTGAAGAGAGCCTCTCCGTCTTCAACCCTTTACACCAAATTCCTGATCATGAATCCTAGGGTTCTTCTTCCTCCTCCATTAACAACAAGTAATCATCACCGTTCATTCTCAATATTCAGTAGTGCCTCTAAGGATTACAACCTCGATGACAAGTGTACTATTAATGCTCATGGTGGCTCTTTTACACGAACTGACGAGTTCCCGATTCAGCGAGGTATATATATATATATATATATATATATTTAATCGTATAACTTAAAATTGAGGTGATCCATGAAAATTTTATAATTAGTATTATTTTTTGTATTTTTGAATGTTAGTTAAACTAAATTTATTCTAATCAGCGATGAATTTCACAAATTGATGTAAAAAATAAAAATGGGACTAGTATATATACCCTGTATTATAATTACAATTATTGCATATATTGTAATAATGACATGTGATTGTCAAATTTATTCTGCCGCACACTAGCAAAATTAACCTGCCCTATTTTAGCTTATCATCAGCGCATGGCTGCTGTCTGCGTGGTCGCTCCCCAGTTGTAACCTTATCTTAAAAACCCAGTATAATTTTGCCCTTTTTGACAAACTTATGGATTTTTTCTATAATTAATGGTGCAATATTTTGTTTTGTTGTTGTTGTTTTATTTAAAAGGTATTTGTGATCAATATATGCATAACCCATTTCAAGTATCGGGTCCGAGAGGAGCGTACGAGGTGAAGAAAGTGGAAGAAGGTTTGTTTGTGAGAATGGAGTTGCCTGGTATCGAGAAAGATGAGGTTAAGATTTGGGTGGAAGATGGTAATTTGTATGTAAAGGGGGAAGGTAAAAAAGAGTCCAAGTATGAGGATAGCGGGAGGACTTATAGCGGCAGCATGGAGCTCTGTTCCAATGGCTTTCAACCAGAGCAGATCAAGGCTGATTTCAAGAATGGTGTTCTCAGGATGATGATTCCTAAGACCAGGAATTTCCAAGAGTCTCGTGGTGTTCATGTAGTCGTCATCTGATTTCTCATTTCAATTTTTGTTTGATTTGTTTTTCGTTTAAAACATCAGATCAATGTTTGTTAAGTATTATCTTATGAGATTAAAAAATTGTTTGCAACTTTGTTGCGCACAATGTTTTGCCGCAAGATATAACAAAACTCTTACAGGAATTTGGAATCATGTGTTACATATTATGTTGCTATGTATTACTTATTTTTTTGGTACTTTAAATTCTTGTGCTACGATAAATTAATGATTTAAGGATATTATAGACAATTGAATACTATATTTAATGCTTTCCAATCATTATGATAATTCTTGTGCCCATCTCTAAAACGTCATTTAAATAAGGACAGAGGGAGTACAACTTTAATTCTCTCACTATTTTTTGCCCAATAAATAACATTTTCTTTTTCTAATACAAAGACAATATAAATAATTAATATTATATTTAATGTTATACAATTATTTTATTAATACTTGTGCACAATTTTAAAATGACTAACGGAGGGAGGGAGAGAGTAATATGTTTCAACTGCAACATGATGACATCCTGGATTTACACATTCTAATTTGGATGCACCATTTGTATATGTAAACTCAACAACACTGTCAAAGCAAACTAAATTTGAACATGTGCAACCAGTTTCCGGAAAAACAGAATGCATGTTAATAAAACAACAAAATTAAGTTAGCAATATTTGCAGGTGTCAGCAACTACAAGAACCATAACCCCACCTAAACACAATAAAAAAAACCTCTCTCAATAAATTGTCATCTGTTCTACATCATTTTTTTCTGGCTGTGAAAACTAACAAGAATTTTGTTGGGATTTGGAATGCAACAGATGAAGACTTTAAGCAATGGTTAAGCCTTCTTCATGAGATACCCCAAAACTATACCAAGTAAGCCAACAATGATCACCAACATGATAGAGACACCGCCTTGACGTTTGGTGACATTAGCACGCCTCATGAGTTCCTACAAATCGCAGTCCATAGGTTAACCGTTGCATATATCAACATATAGCAATATAAAGAAAATGGTAAAACTTTAAAGAAAAACATCATCAAATAAAGAGCATTTTATTCTTGTCGTCAAATCTGTGGCTGCTGTGTATATCAGGAAGGGTATTAAGCTGCATGTTTAATGGCTAGTGTTGTCCTACAGTCCTAAGGTGGAGCGCACCACATTCGGACCAATAATATTACTAGCAATGCTTTTATTACATTTCCTGTATACCTATGAGCAGTAAAATTTCGTCATCCACCATAAATTAAATGTACCGATAATTTTGTTTTTATAAAGGATATTATCAGTATTGCAATATAAAAAATATTTCTATATATCAAAAGTGAAACTAGGTAAGGGGGGGGGGGGTGGGAGAAAGAAAAACAATCATGCAGAAGAATATCAAAACTATAGCAAGATAGCATGAAACTGGGTGCACAGAATGACAGAAAATGTAATAGTTACAGAAACTTGTTAAGGTAATTAGTCTCACCAATTCCTGACGAAGTTTGTTACTCTGTTGAACTGCAGCAGATTTTTCTTCAGTTAACTTCGAAATAAGAGCTCTTACCTGAAAAATGATTTAACTTCGGAGTAGAAGCACACTCTAATAGAGCAATTACAAGTATCCAAGTGTTGTGTGTGAGAAATGATACCAGGAAACAAATGACGCCTATCAAAGAGAGATTCAGAGACTAGACTAGCTAGACAGTTGAAAACCAGCTCTAAAAGTTACAAAAACAACCATCTAATAATAGCTTCTGCACTGATGTTATGCATAGTTGTTAAGGCGTCACCTAGGCGTCCAGGCGGTACAAGATAGTCAAGGCGAAGGTGCGCCTTGGTCGATGGCTGAAAGGCGAGTGCCTAGAAAAAAATAGTCGACGACTTGGACAACGCGGCGACGCCTTCGACGCCTATCTGGCTGATCGAGCGACTTGGTATCTGGGTATGGATCGACCCAAATCTGAAGTGGCTAAAAAAAAAGCGACGTCGCACTCATAAAAGGAGAGAACCAAACTGAAGTATCCCTAGTCGAGTCTCTCAGAGTCAGAAGATTGAAGTCGAGGACTCGAGAGAACTATTCGAAGATCAGAAGTAGCCCTAGTGTGCGAAGTGAAGTGCGAGGCCGAAGAAGAAATCGAGCGAGAGGCTGCGCCGCTGCAAGTCGCTTAGTGCTGAGAGAGACTGCGACTGAGCGAACGAGAGACTGCTTAGCGCTTACTGCTTTGGTTGAGAGCGAGAGACTGAGATGCGATCGGTAGGTATGTCTGATTGTCTTCTTCCTTTTTTTTCTTTCTTCCCCTCTTTAGTCTTTACTGCTTAGTGCTTGCTTTGGCTGCTATCTATGATCTATCAGTATATGAGTCGGTTTCTCCACTTGGCTGAGTTAGCTTGGTGCTTTCTTTTTTGTCCGACTGTTGGCCACTTGGTTTTTTTATTTTTTTTGCAACCCTTCATCTTTCTACTGGTTGGGTCGATATATATGTATATATATATAAATTTATATATATATATATATATATATATATACATACAATATATTTGCTGATAATGAACATAAACTAGACTTGGGTGGTGTTTAATAACTTCTAAATGTTATTGAATGATGCTGACGGAATAAGTAGTAGTCATTTTAAAACAAACAAATATTGCATATAGCAACCAATAAGAAAATTTAATGATATTAATGTATTAAATGCGAGCAGCTTTTAAAGAAACTTTGAAAATCAATATTATATGACTGTAGTTAGGTAAATATCAATATTCATATTGATTAATATATTTTTATTTGATAACATATTTGTGATGGTTGGTTGTAACTTTATTTTCTATTTGGTGTTTGTTGAATTCTTCATTTCTTTTACTAATTTTTAATATCAAGTATTTTACTTTTGGATTGTTATTGCTAATTATTTATATAATTATGCCTTTAATGTTATTTCATAGTGTTATGTTTTGAGTTTTAATGTATATGAAATCTTATTGCCAATATACTTGTTAAGTAATATAAATTATATATAAATTACATATTGTAAACGACTTGTCGCCATAAGGACGCCATGACGGTCGCCTTGTCGCTTAGGCGTCCAGGTAGTCGGCTACTGGCATAACTCCCCGTGGCGCCGTGACAACTATGATGATATGTTAGCTATCAAATGATTGACTCAAATTTTATATTCTTCTTCTTTTTTGTTTATAATTATGTCAAGTGATCAACACGTTTAAATGCAATAACTTAATGACACCCTTTCTTTTTAAGTTAAGGTGATCTCTAGAATTACAGCACCAAAGTAAACTCCAATCTTGCACCAATTCTGTACTGACAAACTCATTGTCGTGATCAACTTTGGAAAGGCTAGCGGATGGCAAGTAAGATGTGTCATTATTTATCTGTAGATCTGTAGAACGGTGGTTCAAAGATGCTACATATAGGTAATATGCATAACAATACATTTCCGAAGTTATATGGTAGCAGAGGAAGAGTTCCAAGATTCAAACTATTAAGCTAATGATATCCGAATCTTGAAAAAGAATAATTGTATGCTTCAACAAATTGAGAACTGTGACAAACAAAACCATTTTACTCATTAATTAAACTTCTAATAAAAGCAGATTATTTTTCAAAAATATCAAGAATTGCTTAAAAAGAGCCATTTACATGCACAACATACCTCTGAATTAGGTCAGGTGATCTAGCTAGTTGTTTAGCATAACTTTTGGTCGTGATCACACAAACATATATTGATCCAGTAAATAACTCTGGGGTTAGCAACTCAGCCCCAAATTTGGCTAGAGCAAGATTCTAATTTAAGTTCAGTAGCTATATCTGTACAGATACAACATATTATGTTGGATATTTTCAAATCTAAAAAGTATTTAATAAATATATTATATGCAGTTTATATAGCCAACAAATGAAATGGTTCAGTTAAGAAAAAAAGAATTGTAATATTAAGAACTTGAGTTCAAGTCATGGCAACAACATTAGAGTTCCCAACTCAATTCGGATGCGACGAAAATTGCAAATTGCAGAGTACGGCAAACACAAACAGGGTTGGGATGCCAAAATTGCAACGAGAATATCAACATACCTCTTCAAAGGGGTGTTTGGAAACCTATAAATAGGTTCCAAGTCTACCCAAAAGAGGCACTTCAAATCAATCCAAATCCTTCTCAATTTTTTTAGAAAAATTATCATTCTAAATAATTTTTCTTATAATTTTCTTCTCTCATTTATAGTTTTGCACTAGATTTGTTCCTACACAACAAATTCTAGTACAAAATAAAATTTGGGCATGTCTTATCTTAGGAGACTAATTCACAGCAACTCTGTGTAGCAAAAGTAAAGGGCGAATATAGTCTTAAAGAAAGAGTGGTCAACCATTCGATTCAGGCGGTAATATTGTTGTTCTATGTCATCTTACAAAGCGAGTTACAACAATCTTAAGACTATATTAACAATGGAGGACAACAATGCAAAAAATAGCTTGAATCAGATTAACAAACTCGAGAAATTTGATGGATTATTCTTCAGACGTTGGAAAAGCAAACTGTATTTTTGCTTAACGGCATTAAAACTCTCATGTTCTGAATGAAGAGAAAATGGAAGAAAAAGAAAATGACACACCGATAGAAATGAAGAGTCGAATAAAATGGGAACAGGATGACTTCATGTGTAAAGGATACATTCTAAATGCGTTATCCAATTCATTGTACGATGTGTATAAAGCAAAGTTCATAGAAAAAGATGGCAAGAGAATTATGGGAGAATCTCGACAAAAAAATACACAAGGACGTCATAAATAAAAAATTTCTAGTAACTTCATTATTTGATTATTAAATGATAGATAATAAATCTGTTATTCAGCAAGTACATTAACTTTAAATTATTATATTAACAATCTTAAGACTATATTAACAATGGAGGACAACAATGCAAAAATAGCTTGAATCAGATTAACAAACTCGAGAAATTTGATGGATTATTCTTCAGACGTTGGAAAAGCAAACTGTATTTTTGCTTAACGACATTAAAACTCTCATGTTCTGAATGAAGAGAAAATGGAAGAAAAAGAAAATGAGACACCGATAGAAATGAAGAGTCGAATAAAATGGGAACAGGATGACTTCATGTGTAAAGGATACATTCTAAATGCGTTATCCAATTCATTGTACGATGTGTATGAAGCAAAGTTCATGGAAAAAGATGGCAAGAGAATTATGGGAGAATCTAGACAAAAAAATACACAAGGACGCCAGAAATAAAAAATTTCTAGTAACTTCATTATTTGATTATCAAATGATAGATAATAAATCTGTTATTCAGCAAGTACATGAACTTTAAATTATTATGAATCAAATTGTGTCGAAAGTCCATAGCTTTGAGAAGGGTTTCAAGTGTCGACAATCATTTCAAAGTTACCATTTTCGTGAAAAGATTGTTGAAAAGAATTGAAACAAAAGAAAGATGCAATGACTATGCAAGAACTTTCGTTTACATCCAGAGCACCACACCTAAACCGAAACCCGATGCAATGACTATGCAATAACTTTCATGCAAGAACTTTCGTTTACAACCTATCGGAATACCGATGCTCTGAACAAAACATATCTCCACACCTAAACCAAAACCCCATCAATCCGACCTTTCGTTTACATCCAGAGCACCAATTTAACAATTTGCTCTTCAACTTATTCTCTTTATCACCTTTAGCAGATCTAAGATTGGATAATGATGACTCTTGTGCTTTTGCCGAGCTTAATCTCAGATCTTTAAATGACCTTGGAAAATCTGAGCTCTCCTGTAACCTAGCAGAACTAAAGGAGCTTTAGAGAAACTTTGGGGATAGGGAATGAGCATAAGGATAGAGATTCAGGGACCTTCAGCTCAATCTCTCTCTCTCTCTCTCTCTCTCTTCTGAGCCATAATTTTGGTATGGTGGGGGTGAGGGGAGAGAAGATTTCTGAAGAAGAAATAGTGGTTATTTTTTGTAAATGAAGAGGAAATGAAATGTTTATACTAAATTATATGAATTTAATATAACATTACAAATTTAACAAATGTAATACGGATTTAATAAGTCAAATACGGTAAAACCGTATGTTTGACCATATATCGGTGTCACGTCAACATTCAGGCGTGCTTTTTGGCCGGAAAAATTTTGGGGTCACTTTTGTTTATTTAAGTATACTTGGAGTATGCTAATGTAAGGTTTTAAATATTAGGATCACAAGTGTAAAAATGGTCACACTTCAAGGAACACAAGTGTATTTATCCCTTAAAAATCATATGACCCTGATTTCTATCATGTACCTAGTAAAAGGAAACATGGATGATATTGTTTATTCTAGTGTTTTTGTAACTGAGCATGATTCTAGTGATAGAGATCTATCGACTTTTAGAGAAGATATGTCCTCTCAAGATTCAGGTTTTTGGCAAGAAGATATTAATGATGAAATGGATTCTATCATGGGTAGCAAGACTTGGGTTTTGGTGGATTTACTTCATGGTTGTAAACTCATTGGCTGTAAATGGATCTTTAAAATGACAAAAAAATTAGATGGATCCATTGATAAGTATAAAGCTAGACTGATAGCCAAATTCCTTTTTTAAGCAAAAAAAGAAATTAATTACTTTGATACATATGCTCTAATTGTAAGAATTAGCACCATTAGGTTATTAATTGCATTAGCATCAATTCATAAACTTATACACCAAATGGATGTTAAAACTGCTTTTCTAAATAGTGATTTAAAAGAAGTTTATATGGAACAACCAGAAGGGTTTGTTTTAAAAGGCCAAGAAAGAAAAGTTTGTAAACTTGTTAAATCTTTATATGGCCTAAAACAAGCACCTAAGCAGTGACATGAAAAATTTGATCAAATGATTGTTTCCAATGGATTTAAAATAAACGAATCAGATAAATGTGTTTATTCTAAGTTTAGTAAAGATTTTGGTGTTATAATTTGTTTATATGTTGATGATATGCTTATTTTTGGTACTAGTGAAAAAATAGTATTAAAAACTAAAGCATTCTTGTCTGCTATCTTTGATATGAAATATATGGAGAAAACTAATGTAATTTTAGGTATTAAAATTGTGCGGTCTCAAGATACAATTTCTTTAACTCAGTCTCATTATATTGAGAATTTGTTAAAGAAGTTTAATCACGAGAATTGCAAGATAGACTATACCCCATATAATCATTTTGTTAAGTTATTTCCAAATAAAGGGAATAACATATCTCAGTTAGGGTATGCAAGTGTAATTGGTAGTCTAATGTATGCAATGCAGTGTACTAAGCCTGATATAACATTTGTGATTGGAATATTGAGTAGGTTTACTCATAATCCAGGTCAGGTTCATTGGGATGCAGTATCAAGATACTTAAATATTTTAAAGGCACAATGAGCTATGCATTATGCTATACAGGATACCCAGTTATGGTAGAAGGATACACGGATGCAAATTGGATAACGGATTTGGATGAAATAAAGTCTACAAGTGAATGGATATTCACTTTAGGAGAAGGGGCAATTTCTTGGGGCTCCAAGAAACAAACCTTAATAACACATTCAACTATGGAATCCAAGTTTGTTGCATTATTAGCTGCTGTAAAAGAAGTCGAATGGCTTAAGGATTTATTATTTGAGATGCCATTTTGGCCCAAGCCAATGACAGCTTTCTTAATATATTAATAATGAGGTAGCATTATCACGGTCTTATAATAAGGTTTATAACGAAAAGTCTAGATATATAAGTTTAAGACATAGTTATATAAGGGAGCAAATCAATAAAGGGGTTGTTACCTTTAACTATGTCAAGTCAAAGAAAAATTTGGCCGATCTTTTTACAAAAGGCCTAGGATGTAATATGAAAGACTTCCAAGGAGAGTTTAAAGCCTTTAAATGAGAGATAACCTATAAGTGGAACCTAACTAAATAATAGAGTAATATCTAGTATATTAGTCAATGTTCGAAAAAGCTAAAATCGGTACGAGGCGTTTTTCTCTGGGCTATGCGAGGCGTAACCCTCGAGGCGGAGCGAGATGGAAGCCTTGATTTAAAGACCTAAAAGTCCCCAAAAAATTATGAAAAAATACTAATAAAACCATAAAATAATTCATCATTACAATTAAGGTGTCATATTTCCATGCTGGATCTTTCATACCCATAATCTTAATTCACTGTAAGTGTGTAATAAAAAACCAAATATAAGAATACAATATATGTTAACCACAACATATATAAAATATATGTTAATATATCATATATGTTAATACTTAATATATAACAAATATATGGTAATAAGTTTAAAAAAAAAACCTTAATAGGAATTAAAAAAATTCAACAGAAATTAAAAACATTAACAGAAATTAAAAAAATTTAACAGAAATTTAAAAACCTTAACAGAAATTAAAATGTTTTAACAGAAATTAAAATTTTTTAACAGAAATTAAAAAACCTTAACAAAAATTAAAAAAGTTTAACAGATATTAAAGAAAAAGAAAACAGAAAAAGAAAAGATAAAGAAAAAGAAAACAGAAAAAGAAAAGATAAAGAAAAAGAAAACAGAAGAGGAGAGGAAAAGACAGGCGAAGTTGGAGAAGGAGAAGACAGAGAAGAAAGAGGAAAAGGAGAAGAGGCAAAGAGGAGGAGAAGACAAAGGCGAAGTCGGATAAGGAGAAGACAGAGAAGAAAGAGGAAAAGGAGAAGAGGTGATACCTGTTCAAGTCGAAAAAGGAGGAGAAGACGAAGAGGCGCGAAGAGGAGAGCAGCCAAATCTCGGTAAGCCCAAATGAAATATTAAACCAAATCTGAAATTTAGGATTTTTTTTAAGCCAAATTGAGGCGCACGCCTCGCGACGCCACGAGGCTTACGCCTCAGTCGAAAAAGGCCCAAGTCTCACCAATTCCAGGAAAGGCGTCTGCCTTGCACCATTCTTCTCCCGCCTCGCTGCGAGGCGCGCCTCGAGGCGCACGCCTCGAGCGCTATTTCGAACCTTGGACATATTAGTTCAATGAAAGAATATTTATAGTAATAACCAGTTATACACTAGACAAGTATGACGAAGAAATTCTTCAAAACCATCTCAAAGTTGGTGTATGTTTGTCTGGAGAACAAAGAGGGTAGGGTAAATCTTTAATGAATCTATGTTCGGTTTAGAGGATGCATGTCATACATGTGCATCTAATTAGACTCACCTATGTAAGTGAAGGAAGTGGGGCCGTTTTTGCGAGACTTGAGGCTTGTCTATAAGTCACTTACGAAACCCAAGAGATAAACACAAGGCTATAAATGTGTTGGGTTTCCTTAAACTAAAAGGAATATAGTATATGTCTATTGAGCAAGATATTACTTTAAGATTTCTTAGTTCAAAGCTAACGCTGCTAAGAATTTGAATATATAATAATATAGATTACATAAATATTCAAGTCGAAAAAGGATTACGTAAAAGGATTACAAGATTATAAAAATAAGGGACGATTGTTGGATATTTTCAAATCTAAAAATTATTTAATAAGTATATTATATGTTGTTTATATAGCCAACAAATGAAATGGTTCAGTTGGTTAAGAAAAAAGGAGTTGTAAAGTTAAGGACTTGAGTTCAAATCATGGCAACAACATTCTTATAATAATTTTTTTTAATTAACTAATTATTTGGGCCAACGCTAAGATGCCAACGACAATTTAATTGCAAACAACATATAATATATTGCAACGAACCTCTTCAAAGGGATGTTTGAATATCAACATACCTCTTCAACGGGGGTTTGAAAACCTATAAATAGGTTTCAAGTCCATCCAAAACAAGCACTTCAAATCAATCCAACTCCTCAAATTTTTTTAAAAAATTATCATTCTAAATAAATTTTTTTTGTTATAATTTTCATCTTTCTCATTTATAGTATTGCACTACATTTGTTTCTACACAACAAATTCTAGTACAGAGTAAAATCTGAGTCTGTTTTATCTTAGGAGACTAATTCGCATTAACCATGTGTAGCAAAAGTAAGGGGTGAATATAGTCTTAAGGAAAGAGTAGTCAACCATTCGATTCAGCCGGTAATATTGTTGTTCTATATTATCTTACAAAGTGAGTTACAACATATCAAGCAAGTATATGCAAGGGATTTGGGTAGAGAGAATTTTCTTTACCTCTGAAGATTTGTCATGAGAATCGACAAAAGCTCTTGATACCTGTAAGCACCAATAAAAAGATGTTCGATCACTATTATTACAAAATAAGAAGGGATTATGGGAATAAACAAAATAAATCAAACATTTAAGGAGCTTAAGGAGCCCAACCTCAGAACTGCTTGTATTTCCATTCTCCGAGTGTAAAGTCCTTGGCGAAGATCCTTCTTCTGATCCCTCTGTCACAGGTGATGGTGGCTGGGGTGGAGAAACATAGACCACTCTCAATTTGCACTCCTCCACAACATGCCCAGCCTCCTTAGAGAACTATAAACACAGCCTATATAAATATATGTCTTAAAAAAATGCAGGGGTTTTACTGAACTACAAGCTTCTTGCATTTCATATCTTAAGTGCATCAGAAATTAAAGTGGGGAATTCCAAAGTGAAGCCAAATATAAGCCAAAACCCCAAAACTAATTAACTCTAACAAACTTGCTACTATAACTAGGATGATATATAGACACACCATTTCAGGGGTGATGTCCTTTGCAGATGCTCCAGTGCTTGCAACTACACTCTGAAGGAGAAACTTGTCCTTGCATTGCATGTCAGAAGGAGCCTCTTTCTGTGCTTGCATTGTAACTGTAGCATAAGAAAAAAATGATATACTAGCCAAGAGATAATAACCAATATCCCCATTTGGTTGCTGGATTAGAAAACAACTGAAATTAAGAGTCGAAAGTCATTGTAACGAAGCAGCATAGGAGCTACTTTGGAATGCCCATGTTAGAATGTAGTCTTGTCAGTTAGTTTTACAAACGAAATATTCTTTAATCACGGATGAAGTGTTGTCAACGCGTGATTGGGAAACAAGTTCTACCTACTTCAGCTTATAAGTTGGATGAAGGATTGGTGTACAAGGAACTTACTTTCATGGTCCGAATTCCAATCCTCCAAAACCACTTTGGGAAACATATTCATCTATAGTATCTCTCACTATTTTTACATTTTTCTGTAGATAATATCACAAATATATATATATATATATATATATATATATATAATTATCGAATTCTACTATTATGCAATTTATATCCATGGGGCCTAAAGCTCCACTCATAAAACAGTTTCCACTGAAAAATCCAATATTAATTTCCTTTGAAAGACAAAAACAGCGTAATGAGACCCGCATTTAGTTTTCTTTGTTATCTGAATTCTTAGCAATCAAAATATGAAAAAGGAAAATGCTAAAACAAAAGATTGGGATAATTTTATTTTTTTTACCTATAACATCACATGTTGATCCAGGTAAAACAACACCTGTATTCGGACGAACACAGTACTTCTTCGGATTGGTTGTCTTAACCTGAACAAACAAATTCAGATTTTTACAAACACATTTCTGATTTCCAAAAACAAAATTAATAATAAGCATGCAACAACAAATCTATGATGGAAAAAGTGATTACCTTGAAAGCGACATGATTATCGGTCTTATTCGACAATTGAAGCGAAGAAGAGATCTGCTTCTTGAGCTCGACTGCCAAATTAATTAAGAAAAAATTTGAAAAAAATAATAGAATTATGAAGATTTAAAGAGAAAAAAAATCATCTAAACAAAAAAGAGATCGAGATGACTTACAGGGGAATTTGAGTTCTACAGGTTCAATGTTGAGAAGCTCTCCAGTGCTCATTTTCTCGATTGAATGAAGATTGATTTGCCCAAAATCAATGGAATTGGAAATGGAAATGGGATTTTGATTTGAAAAAGGAAATTCGATTCGACGGTGATCTGGGAATATGTGTTAAACAGAAAAAGAGTTGGCTTTTTTACTACGTATGAAGGTATGAATTATGATTTTGTTTTTTAAAAACGTTTTCTGGAAACAAATATATAATCGGAGAAATGAAGGTCAATGTCGCCTGTCGGGAGTGGACAAAACTTATTAGTAACTTTCTTTTAATGGTATTTTCCATTTTTATTTTTATTAAAGTCTGGAAACAGCAATTTTATTTTTATGAATAATTTTGGTGTTCCCCAAGTATGGTAGTATTATTCTTTCCATTTTTTTTCTATTAATTTTTTAAAAAAATTATCCAAGTGAAAATTGGTAGTGAAGTAGTAAGGTGAAAATCTGAACAATAAATAAATTAAAATATCGTAATTCCATGTTCATATGAACATGTTTTTATACACATGCATGTCTTCTTTGTATGACAACAAAACTATGTACTCATCTAATGAATTGTGTGAAACCATATGTACCCAAAAAAAACATAAGAATGCCTCAAATAAATTTATTAAATTATATATATATATATATATATATATATATATATAGATATAAAATTTGATTATTTTAATATTATTAGCATACATTTAAATAATAATTATAATATCAACATTTTACTTTCGTTACATACTCCCTTCGTCCCTAATTATTTGACGTTTTAGAGATGGACACAAGAAAATAATTAAAAAATATTAAATATAATACTCAATTGTCTATAATACTCTTAAATCTTTTATTGGGATAAGAAGAGTTTTGTTAGGATAAGGAGATAAAAAGAGTTTAAAGTATAAAAAAATAGGTAGAGTAATAAGGAATAATTTTGAAAAAATTGTCATTAATTCTCCTAGATTTGAACAAACATCAAATAATTAGAGACAAATAAAAAACTCTAAAACGTCAAATAATTAGGGACGGACAAAGTACATTAATATTTTGAGAAAACCTAATCAAGATGCATTATAAATGCAAAACACATTAATTATATACATTTATCTGTAATTTAGAACATTTACTCTTTTCTAACTGAATTGATAGAAGAAAAATTTTAGATATCCAAGCAAACCAAAAAAAATGTTGGGAAACAATACCCAAATATGATCAGAAAACATTTTGGACTTGTAATGAGAAGATGATTCTTTATAGGGAGCACTATTTCTACAATTATTTTTAATATTTCTACATAATTTCTTCTCACGTGAAGATAGGACCCACTATATACTTATATGGGAGAATAACGTGTGGAAATATCAGTTCCCTTCTTTATAATCTTTACAATTTCCCACTTGTCTTCTTAATTATTTATATAACTAGTCCATAACAAAATAAAAAATTTAATGCAAACAAACATGGCATAAATTTGGGAATTTAGTCCTAGTTGTGCTTGCCAATTAGTTCAACTTTTAGCTCTTCCATGTGCTCACCAAGTCCTCTTAAAACCTGAGTACAAAAACAAATAAAAACATTTGAAGACTTAACTATCAATATTCCCAACAATATAAGAATTTTTTGCTACTTTTATGCTCACCACTTTGGTATCCTTGATCCAGGCTTCCAATGTCTGGATTTGCTGCGACACAAAAAATCGTTGTCGATTATATTACAGCATATTGGCATGTAGATTTCCAGCAACAAGAGGCATATACATAATAACTAGTAGTACTAACCATATTGGCATCTTTTAGTGCAGCTTCAAATGCCTGGAGTTTCTTTAACACGGGCATATTGACAACTTTAGCGTCAACAAGTTGTGTATCTTCTGGCGGACTTATATCATAGACATCTTTAATTTGAATGTTATCCTGCAATGAATGATGTCATAACTAATACCAACAGTGAAAGCATTTTGGTTGTTGGCAGGGAACACGAAACAATTTATGACACAGGCAACAAGGATCAATATCTCATTTAGGAACTGTAACTTTGCTCAACTTGGAAGTAGGAAACATTTGGAAACCAATAAATGAATAATCTGGAAATTGCTTGTGCAAGCCACTTATCTAAACAGCATCAATAACTAAGATTGCTTACAATATCAGAAGGCACGGCTTCTTTAGCAGCCACGCCACTCCTTTCTCCATTACGATTATCTTCTTCAGCATCAACTATCCCCTGGAAATGGAAAATATAGCAGCAGCTTCTAGATTTCATTTAAAGTCACCACACAATGTCTGAAGATCTATCTGCACTAGTTTTCTCGTGTTGGATAAAGAATATTCATCAAAGATTTAAGATGATTACCTGAAGCAGTTCTGTAATTTCTGTATCATTCCAGGGTCCCTTATCACTTGAAAGGCATCCCCCATACTCCGAACATGTGCAGTTTCCTCCCATGAAACTTGGCAAATTACTGTGGAGGTGATTGATGATTATTAGTCCTTACACAAACTGAATTTTGTAAAGGCAGATACACACAATCAAAATAAATATCATTAAAGTCAATTGTATAAACATCCTCGTATACACAGTTACATATTCAGCTATTCACAAATAAGTACATAAATAAATATACTTCAGATGTTACCTTGGGTCAATAACTTCAAGTAGCTTACTCCTGTAGTTGCTTCCTAGTACCTGCAAATTGTAGTCATCCAAGTTCAAAATTCACTATCCAAAAACAAACAAAAGAAAATGTAAAAAAATAAAATAAATAATATGTTTACTTGAATCTTTGCAAGTGTTCGGGCTTCGAAAAAAGCTCTGAGCACTTTCCAGAGGACTTTAAATCCAGATCCAGCATTGATGACAAAGAGTCGATGCAGAGTCTACAAATAAATTAATGACCTAAACTTTTAACACATGTTAATTGCAGAAAATCAACACGTTCACTTCTCTGGTATACCACCAGCATTAGTGAGGACATGAAATCAAAATTAGCCGAATGCCATACAAATTAAAGTGCTTAGGAAAGTTTAATATATGGGTTCCTAACTTTTAAAACCACTATAAGAAGTAAACAATAAGGATTAGTAGTCATCTACAAGGTAAAAAGAGTACTGGAGAAACAAAACTGTTTATACAGATTTAATGTACTACAGATAAACAGCACAAAGATTCAGATTATCCAAGAGAAAACTGATTTCAGGCTTCCAAATCCAAAAGGTCAAGCGGAAAAATTAAAGTGGGATGTAAAAAATCTATGCATGCATATACCATCAATATTGATCCAGTTAATTAGCGTGACTGGGGAAGGTCAGGCACCATAATTTTAGTTTCAGTCCTTCGAGGAGCTAAAAAGCTGCTCCTATCATCACAAACAATTATCATAGGCATCACGCCTATATCATGGTTTGATTTATTTAAACTTCATTATCACTGATGCTCATAATGAGATAGACCTACAAGACAGGTTTTTGCTCATATTTTCAGACAGACACGGTACCTTTTGTGAAAGGTAGTTTACTCTAATTTTTAAACTTGTTAAGCAGCTTCTTGAGTGAGTAGATGCTTCCTAATTTCCATATATAAGGAACCCAGCAGCCACAACACTTTCTAGTTTCTATATGCCAAAATCATAATTGTCTGATTGTCTCCAGCATCCATATCAATACCCAGAGTAGACTGGAGCAGTGAAACTCATTCTGCCACCTACATGTCTGAACCTATGCAGTTGATTTTCAAGCCTTTCCATGTAGCAAATTTTTTCAAGCTGTTCCTCCTTAGAGGGAAATAATAGCGGTTAAAAAACAATAGAGATATTCCACATACCTCAGGATAATAATTGCTGTCGATCTTCTGAATTTCCATAAAGAGATTTCTAGCAGGTTTTGAGAAGTTAGCCATCCCCTACACAAAGGAGATAGATCCAGTTAGTTTGGAACTTTTTTGCACTGATTGATATCTTGTGGATCTTTTTTATGCTGTGTGGCAACAAAAACATCTTCTATTCGGAATCCTAGTGAGACACATGGTTCAAACATGATTACCGGTTCAGGAACAATAATTCCATCAAGTTTCCCTTACTTGATCGAGCAACCAAAAATTCAGTTATTTCAACTACATCAAACGATCTTTCAAATTGGTGAGTCAATGTTAGAAGCTTCTAAAGGTAATACTACTTTTTAAATTGTGTTCTACAATTAATGACCCCATTCTAGAGATGGTAATCTCAGGTGGTCGATTGCCAGTGGCAACTCCAACTAAAAGGTATTATACATGGTTCAGTGCTTTCTATGAAACTGATAGCCATCTATGAGTTGGCAAGAAATATATCCGGGAAAGATTTTTCTAGTTTAGAATGCTTAATTACATCAATCCTCGTGTCATGTACTTCTTTCACTTGAGCAATATGGTATACTAGTAAGCTTCTTATTTTTGCCAACATAACCCCAAAAAACCGAAAGTGAATGTATTAATTTTGTGTTATTACAACCAATTAAGAGGATGCATGACAACACAAACACCTTGAGAATAAGCAAAATATGAAGGGGATATACAGAGATATCAGCATATCAGTCATCAAATCATAACGGCAAGAACAACTTTTTGATTAATTCCAGCAGAGAGGAAACGAAACATCTCCTTTTAATACATATTCCTAGCTAAAAGATGAATATCAAGAAATAGTTGTATGTGGACTTGGGTGATCCTAACTAGGCTTCCGGAGCCTCTTTGATGTAAGCCCCTCTCCACCACCAGCAAAATAGACAAATAAATCAACAATATTTTGCAACAATAGATCCATAAGAAATATAACTTCTAAAAAAATTATAAACTATGATATAAAAAGGTCTAAGCTATTTTCAAGTCATGACTTAATGCATAATCGCTAGCACATGAATACAATGTGCATTTGTAAAGCATGATTATATATAACTATATAAGTAAAGACGTCAAGCTTTACTGTTTGAAATTCATAAGCTTGAAAAATTAAGAAGAATTAGTAGACATGCAGCTCACCACGCCCTTCACATCTAAGATAGTCGTAGTGGAAGCTATATGGTTCCTTGCTGCAATTGAACATGACGGGAACCTCCACCTTAATGTTTTCTCTTGTTCGGATATGTGATACTTCAAGAATCTTTCAATAGAAGTTATTTGCAGGAGGGCATTAAGATCAACCAATCCAATCCTTTCTATGTATATCGGCCTACCACATCTATCAACTCCATGAAAACCATGAGCATAACATCTCTTGACGTCTCCACGTTCTTCAAATTTGAATTCCTGCGGTATATGCTGCCGAATGAAATTCAAAAATATTGGCAGGAATGTTTTATCACAAGGATTGATAATGAACAGAAGACAATATAGGCAGAGAATAAACAAGTGTTAGTAAACTTATATTCTTTTAGGATATGCACTTTGTTGCTTTGATGTGCTAATGTACAAACGTAAATACATGAATATGCTTTTTCAGCGAGGCATCACCTCCTAGGATCAGCCACCATCATTTATATGCCTTGGCTAAAATGATAACTATCGAACATATCATGTACCCTACATAAAAGCTTTTTAGGTATATAATTGCAACGCGTTTTGATGAATATATACAGAAATAAAATAGGAAAATGACAGAAATGCTAAAAGCTATGCTAGCCGCATATGTCAAAAGTATTCCAACAAAACTACTATATAGTTAGGTATTGAGAGAGATTCACCTTGTAAATTGCATCAACACCAAATTCCTCTCTCCACTTGAGGTAATTTAAAAATGCTTCTTTTGCTTTTATTAGATCAAAATCCCTCATACGTAAAAATCTGAAATCATAAAGAACACCATCATAGAATGCATTGACATCCAAACTACATAAAAACATAGCTTTCACACTTCAGGTAAACTAGTGGTGCTCATGGTAAAGAACTTAACAAACTATATAGAAAACAACTTTTATCTACTCTGAGAGGAGACAAAAACCATCCACTTATTGATAGATTACCAGTATAACATACCGTAATAGGGTGTGATAATCATTGTGCTTCGGCGGAAGCAGACCGTCAAGAAAAAGCATTTCACGAAAAGATTCCACAAAATGCTCATCTTTGGAATCACGAGGTCCTTCAAGAACATGTAGCAAAGTTTGGCTCTGTCCTATTCTCTTCACTGTTCTATGAAACTTTAGTGGGTAAGATAGCATTGCCTTGAAGTTTAAATTTGACCAAGAGAACCACTTGTACTTTTCTTGAGAGGGTAACTGGCTTGATTTTTTCCTGAAAACTCGACAGGTTGCTTGATTGTTTCCCTCCAGCATAAATCAACACAACTGTTTCCCTGATATCAGCTAGTAGCAAATTAACGGTGGGAATGTTATTGCATAAATGATCATGTCGATGAAATTTTGGTCATGTTAATGAGAAATGATCAATTTCTGAGGTCTTTTGTCATGTATTTCAAATAATTTATCAAAAGGGGAAAAAAATAAAAGGAATAAGCACCATCTAAGAACGCAAAAACCTTAAACTGGTATAAATTAGTGACAGAGGAATTTAAATAGGAAGCCACGAACTCTAAAGAGGATAGAGAGAAGATATAAACCCCCAATAAAGATTTTGATTAAAAGTCCATAACAGTTGAAGAACTTGTGAACTGTAATCAATCAGATAATTCTAAAAATAATTGAATTATGCAACATAGGGAAAAATAAAACGTAATGTAGCAAATTCAAAGAAAAAATGGACAAGGATCCGAGGCAATCGAGGACATAGAACTAACCGGATAGCACATTTTAATGCAGCAAGATTAAACAAAATTTTGAAACAACAACACAATATAAGAGCCTCATTGAATGGAAAAATAAATCAAACCCAAATCATAAATCAAGTGGCAGAATCAACAGGAAATATTTTTAGTGCACAAATTTTCTTCTAAATTTAAAGGAATTAATGTCAATCGACCGTATGAATTCCGATGGAGAGAGAATAGAATGAACATTAAGATGGATGTGGAAGCAACGAATTGGGTATTAGATGCCATGCTTTAGCTATCCAATCACGATTCAAAGTTCTTCGAATGTTTGAATTTGAAGAAACCGCGAAAATTGAAAATTACCAATTTTGCACAGCTTAAAAGCGCTAAACGGCTAACCGATTGATACGTTTGTAAATCATAATTAAAAATTAATTTTTATAGTAATTTAATATGACATTAATATTAATTATTTCAATTTCAATTTCAATTTCTGAAATACTTTTAAAAACTACTTCGTCCGTTCTTTTTTATTTGTCATTTTAGAGGGTAAAATTTATTCTTTTTTACTTGTCATTTGTAGATTTTAAGGAACCATTAATGATTTAATTTTTTAAATTATATCTACATTTATCTTTCATATTTTTTAATGAATTTTAGAAGAATAACATTAAATATTTTTAATTATTTTGATCAATTAAATAAAATATTAATTATATTTTTTAATCTTTATATTTTATCCTAAAACATTACGTAAAAAAAAAAAGGGAGAAAGTATAAATTCTATACAGCAGTCACAATGTTCATTTAAAAGTGAGCATGGGTTACATAGTAAGCTCAATGTTCGAGTCATTGGGCTAAGAATTTACCACCCTTAGCTCGCTCAAGTATATTATTTTCTAATTAATTTATACAAAAATAAATTTATTTTAAAAATAAATTCTGAAAATTTTAAATTGAAATAAATAAATGTCTTTTTGTACAGTAAAATAAAGGAGTTCAAGTCACCTTAATCAGACTAGTTACGTGCACGCGCGCACACAATACATGTGTGATTTAAAATAAAACTTTAAAAAAAGAGATAAAGAGTTGTGGGAGAGATAAAACATGCATGAAAAATTAAATAACTATCTTTTTTAGAGAATTAATTGAAATGAAAAAGATAAAAACGAAAAACAAAAAAGGTTTCACAAAATTATTTTCACCAAAAAAACATTTATTTATTTCACCACCTTTATTATTAGATATTGTTTGGAAAGTTAAGAATATTATATGACAGAATTTGAAGGAGTAAACACTACAATTAAACCAAATACATCCATTCATTCATTGTGATTTGTGACATATATATATATATATATATATATATATATATGCAGTACGACTATTGCATTAATAATAAGACTAGGTGGGATGGATGTACATTGATTTTGCACATAGCAATATGAAGTACATTATTAAATTTAAAATCTTAAAATGAGCAAACAGTTCGGACTCGATTCATATTTGTTCGATTAAACGTTCGATTCGAGCTCGACTTGGAATATAAATAATTTAAATATGAGCAAATTTTAAAGTTCGATAAATTATTCGAACCTCCTTATATTATAATTTTTTATTGATACTCGGATCATATTCGTTCAAAAAATTCAAACTGCTCGGGATCGGTTCGAGATCGTGCTCGACTCGGTAACTAAATGAGACTCAATCAAACTTTATTTTATATTTTATATTCTATAAATTTTATTAACCAAATCTAAACAACTCAATATTCGGCTCGATTCGATTCATTTACACACTTAATTAAATTGATCATCTAATGCCTAAGTCCTAAATTAATATTGGATCGCCTAATCATGCACACCTAAATGACTAGATATATGGTTGTTATATTTAGAGAATGAATATTTTCATAAATAAATTTGATAGTTTCACAACCTTATTTTTACATGAATAGTAAGTAGAGTTAACTTCATGTGAGAGTAATAGTGTAAATGATCCATGTCTGGCTGAGTATTGACTTGTTCAGATTTCGTTCATAAAATTTATCGAGTATAAAATAATATTTGATTGAGACTTGTTTAGCTATCGAGTCGTGCCTGAGCAAGTTGAACTTTTCGAGCGAATATGATCTGAATATCAATAGAAAATTACAATTTGAAAAGATTCGAGTAATTCAACGAATTTTAAAACTTATATATATTTGAATCATTTATATTTTGAGTCAAATTCGAATTGAACGAATATGAATCAAACCCGAACTATTTAATTTATTTTACAATCTTATTTAAAAAAAAACCTTGTCAAGTTATTAAATTTATTTATAAAAATATCAATTCTCTGTATTTAATTGCTAACTTCATGAGCATTGACCTCATGTTAAGCTCCTCTATATAGCATACACAACACACATATTATTCTATCATTATTAAATTAATATCTTATTACTTTTAGGACAAACTTAAAATAAATTATTTATAAATTTTATAAATATATTATATAGGAAAAAGGAGTAATATAAAAACAACAACAATTAGAGGATAAATATGACATCTTATGCGTGTGTCAAAGTTCAATAATTGCAAAATAATTTTGTAGTCATATTAGTTTAGTAGGCCCAACCCCAGTCTCCTACGGATGGATTTGTAATGAAAATGCAAGCTGGAAACTATAGGGAAAAGAACCATAACCCATAAATGGAAAGGGACCCTAGGAATTTATTTTCAATGCCATAATAGAACAAACATTTGTACTCTATGTACCTCCAGCCTCAATTATATATACAATAAGAAAAAGTCTAGGGGGACCGTGTATAGCGACCGGACTTGGCTACCGGTTCAATTTTATTTTATTTTATTTTTTAAATATCTCTCAAATAATTTATAAAATTTATTGAAATTGAAATTTTTACAAAAAAAAATATTTTGAATGTCATTTGGATATATATAAAAAATATGCATGTACAGACTGTACATGCATATTCTTTACATGTATCCAAATAACATCCAAAATATTTTTTTCTGTAAAAATTTCAGTTCCAATAAATCTTATAAATTATTTAGGAGACATTTAAAAAAATAAATAAATAAATAAATTGGACCGGTCGCCATACAGGGTCGCCCCAGAACTACTCATACAATAATATTACTGTCATATAAAAAAAAAATCACATGATGCTCACATATATATATATATATATATATATATATACACACACACACACGGAGAGTCTCTAAAGCGAACCAAAGACGAACCGTCGTCTTTGGTGTCTACGGTGACGGTTCGACCCGTCGCCAAAGACTACATGGCTATGGCGACGGATCGAACCGTTGCCATAGATACCAAAGACGACGGTTCGTTTTTGGTTCGCTCTTTAAGGTTCGCTTTAGAGACGGACCGTATATATATATATATATATATATATATTGTATATATATATATATATATATTATAAATATATATATTGTAGACTCCTATTTGACATGTGAAATTCACAATATATATATATATATATATATTTATATATATATATATATATATATATATATATATATATATATATATATATATATATATATATATGATTTATTCAAAATACGACAACTAAAAGTGGGCCTGCAAAGGGGCCGAACCAATCGCAAACAAACAATTTATGGCTCATCTTAGTTTTTCTCCAAAAATCAAACTGCCATTATGGCTTATGCCTATACATTTTTGTTAGTATATGAGATTAGATAAGATTATAAATATAGCTCATTATTCTACTTTTTATAAAAAAGTGTTTTGGTACTGATATTTATGGCTACTGAAAACATATTAACTTATGAGCCTTAGATTTCTGGCCAATCAAAACCAACTTAAAAATAATGGCCCCTTAGAAATAAAGAAATCATATATTCACAAATAATAAAACAAAATTATAGTTTCAGATGAATACTAAACAAGATATTAAAGAATAAAATGTTGTGATTTTTTTTTGTAAAAATAATAATTCACTATATATATATATATAATGTGAGACAAAAAATTGACTCTTTAAAATTATTATTCTTTTCATTTTTTCAGTCACGTCGGGAGAGTGAGCACGAATATACGATCCACCCCTCGTGTAAAAGTGGAAACCAAAAGAAAACGTGGACAAGAATTAAAAAAAATAGCACACGTGTGTATTATCGATTGGCGGGAGACAGCTAGCTATGACCTGACCGTACACACACTCCCACCCACCCTCTTTCTTTTTTGTTTTTTGAAAAGACAATGATATTTCCACCACAGGAAATACTATCTCACCACCTATACATATTAGTAGTACATACTAGTATAAATAATATATACTCCTATATATTTCATTTAAGTTGAAAGAAATCAACGCTGCGTGTGTCGTCAGAGGTTTAAGCGCATTCTTATGTTTCTGGCGGCGTTATTGTCATTTGTGCCACGTCCGTCTCAACCCCACTACATCTCCAGCTAAAGCTAATCTAGCTGTCCAAACTTCAAACAAAACAGAGTTCAAGCTGTTCTTCTCCCTTCCAACAACACCCACCACCAGCCACCAACCATATTTCTTTCTCTTTTCCTTCTCATATCCAAAACGAAAACAAAAAATATGCACCCTTTTTTAATCTCTCATGCTTTGTGAGATTCATTTATCAATTTTTATGTTTTATAAAAATTATTTTATTATTGATAGTAATATAAACTATTCTTTTTTTATTTAACACCATTTAAGAAATAGCTTCTCTCACAACGCATAAATAAAAAGCCTATGTCACGTTTGAATTAAAAAAATAAAATAAAAAAAAGAATGAAATAAATATAGTGATCATGTTAAAGGATATATCATTTTAATAAAATATAAATTCATTACATCCCTTTATTTTTTTTATTTCATGTGAAAAAAATGAAATAAAATTTATTCTAATAGAATGAATATATGTGATAATTTTATCACATACGACAACAATTAACACTTTAAATATTTTAAAATTCATTCATTTAATTCCTTCGATATAGACGCAACACTAAACTTCAAATTTCTGCCTCCTTTATTTTCCTACTTGCTACATACCACACTCTGATTATTTTATTAATTTTACTGTGATGTACATGAAATATTTACTCAATTTACAAAAGAAATGCTAAAAAAGCCCAAAAATGTATCTTTTGACAAACCATGCTAACAGACGGAGACCCTTCATATTTCATGCATCCGACCCATATCCATTCAAAATCCTCACGTGCGGTCAACTCCCTATTACCAAACCAACACGCACGCCTTGAGTCAACCATATAGTAAAAAGTTAACCGCACGTGGAGTGAACTTAATCCTCGTCTTAACGATTCAAAGTATCCCATAATGCTGCACATTTTCTCTTTGCAAATCCAACCCTTCTATTCTCTAAATCGTACATTACCTCTAATCCTTGCTGTTGATAATTCCCCAGCAATCCAGCGGGTCCACCCGAGTCCGGAAAATCACCACCGTTCATCAGCATCATGCACCCCACATTCCTCTTTCTCTTCCCACCATCACCACCGTCCAAAAACTCGTAAAAATAATTCCTCCTAGGCATCACCAGATTAGAATTCCCCCCAAAATGCAACACCAATTGTGGCACACCCCCAACCGAGTCAGCATAGTAACACGGACCGAGACCAGTCCGGTCCTCCACGTGACTCGCCCGTTTATAAACCACCTCAACTCGGCGGCTGAACTCAGCCACTACGGATTTATACAATTCCACCGGCAACATGCTAAAAGTAGTCCCTGAGTCAACCACCATCCCACCATTCCCCCTTTTATCAACTGTCATCAAACTCTTCGGCGCCGGTAACCACCGTTTCCCGACAGAAACTCCCTCTAGACCGACTAAATAAAAGTAAGGGTGTTTTGGGTTATTTAGCAAAGGAGTGTATATAAAATCCACTCCCTTTTGACTACCAACTCCAACCTGTCTCTCTTTCTCATCAACTGAGTACCGGCCCAGAATGAGTGGACTCGGCCTGCGAACTCGGTCAGTGTCAAAAGAGTGAGAAACTAAACAATAAGAGAACTGGTTACCTAGATGAGGATTTGAGGTGGCGAGCTGAGCCGGCAATGAGAGCATTCCTCGGCCAAAGCCCGCCACGCCAATGGGTTCAGCCAGTGCAGAGTGGGCGCACCCAAATGTAAAATTTTCAAGATTTAGCGACGGTGATGACATGGGGATTAATAAATTGTCGCTATAAAGCTTAGCGACAAAGCTTCCGTCGCCGTATGCGTAATAAAACGGCGGGCAAGAAAATGAAGCGCAGTCGGATATTTCAATGGACTCTAACGGGCAGCGAGCCATGGCGCAGAGGTCAGAGGAAGGGAGGTGGGAGTGGGCGGCGGAGCATGCACGTGACTTGCACGTGACGGAGGTGGCGGTGGAGATGTTGAGAGGGGAGGGGTTGGAGATGGTGGAGGGGTTGTATTTGCCTTCGCAGAGGATGCAGTCGAAGGGGGAACAGGGGAGCCAAACGACGTTGCTGCCGGTGTCCATGTAGAGGGAGATAGTTTGGGAGCCGAGGGAGAAGGAGAGAGTGTAGTCACTGCCGTGGGAGAGTGGGAGAGAGACTTGGCGGTGGCTTTGATGGTGGTTGTGGAACCTGGTGGCGGAGCGGGTGGAGGTGGATTTGAGGAGATGGTGGGTACTGTTAAATTGGGTTTTGGAGAGAGAGTGGGATAGTGGTAGGAGCAGAAGTTCTGAGGATGAGAGAGTAAGGTGGTAAAGTAAAATAGTGAGCAAGATGATCGAGACAGAGGAAGCCATTACTAGCTGAAAACAGAACAAAAACAGAGCACCTTTGGTTTTTATAAGGTCATATAACAGCTTGAATATATGTGTATATGTGCATACATATATTGAAATATATGGAGTATATATATTTATATAGAGAGAAAGATTGAAAGGTTTGTAGGGAAAGAGAGTGGCTAGGGGGAGGGTTTTAGGTGGAGAGGACGAAGGTTCTAATTAGGCTTGGCCCGATTGGATGATTATATACTTCTCCATCCGTTCTTTAATACATAATTTTAGACTTATTCACAAGCACTAACATAATAATTGTATAGTATTAATTATAATATTAATTATCTATATTATCTTGTTATTTATTAAATAAAAAATAATAAGATAATTAAAATTACATTTAATACATGAAATAATATTAGAAACTAAATAATTAATACTTATTTGAAATTCTCAAACGACTGATATTAAAAAATAAAAACATTTCTTTAAAACGACTTATATTAAGGAACAGAAAGAATATATAATTGGGAGATTGTATTTTGATTCTTTTGAGAGATTTATCGCTTCAATGCTTACTTTGTACGTAGTCGACTAGGAGTAGAAGTAAACGATCACTCGAAAGGAGGAAGAAATCTGTGATGCGGCGCACATTAGAGTGGAGCATCCACTCTTTCAAGTACCTTGTCCTTCCATGATCCATCTTATTTTATCTATAGAAGGTGAATATAATTACAAATTATGATTCCAAGTAGTTAAAAATGGTCAAATGGACCGTCTATTTCAGCAATTTATAACTAAATAGTATTAATATTCAAAGTTACCTTTCGAATGACCATTTTTTTTATATAAAAAAATAAAATTTAAATATTATATAATTACACAATTATAACTCTCATTCATACAAATACAACTATCTAATTTAAATCATTTGAAATCCAAACCAAACAATTGCAATAGTACAATCACTCTAGATTAGCAGCAAAAAAAAGGCACTAAATTTATGTAAAATCAGATAAAGAAATAATATTTAGTTCTTTCTCACATTAATGTTAAATTCGTGTATCAAATATACATTTTTTTTTGTGAGGAATAATTAATCTGATCTAGACAGCTATACACATCCCTGCTTTATTTATTTTGTGGCAAATTCATATTGCCTATTACCTATTGGTAAGTGAAAAATATTAAGTTGGAGTAGGAGTATAAAACAAGAAACAGTTTATCATGTTAAGAGGGTGCAAAAGACTGGCCAGTCCAATGTATTTTGACTATTTTCCATACAAGCAAAAGCAATAACTAAGAACTAGTACAAGCCAAGCAAAGCAAAGCTTAAAGTCTGACTGATTCATAGTTTCACATAAAGCTTCTGCAGTTGATTTCAAAGTTCATTAACGTCAAAGTCAGCGGTTCATGTGCTGTACTCGAGAGCTATATACTCTTCTTTAATTTACCAATTTATGAGAAGCTCAGATCGTTTACTTGCATTTTAGTGAAAGAGATTGGATTATTTTGGATTGTTTGTTTTTGTCTTAATTTTGAAATGGAATCTTGGCCTCTAAAACGGTCACCTTTTTCAGTTCTATTCTTTTTTTGGACATTAGGAAACAATAATACCGGCCCGAGTCGCTCAAATAATAACTATTTCCCCCAATTATCTTAAAATTAAGTGTACGCAGGAAACTCCGTACTATAGCTAATGTAATGCGTTTAAAAAGTCAAAACACTATAAACCAACAGTATAAACGCCCATATACAAACCCTAAGTTAGAACTTCTAAATAGTACTAGGCTACTAACCGGTGCTGGGTTTGCTAATGGTTAATGAGAATTAGGGTGGTAGCATTGGTTATTAAAGTTATAAAATGAGCAAATAATTAATTCGGACTTGATCCGTACTTATGAACAAATTTTAAAATTTGATAAATTATTCAAATCTATTCAAATTATAATTTTCTATTGATACTCAAATCATATTCGTTCAAAAAATTCAAACAGTTCGTACTTAAAAATTCAAACAGTTCATACTCAATTTGAAATCATGCTCTATTCAATAACTAAATAAATTTTAATCAAACATTATTTTATACTAAATAAATTTATTAAATTAAATTTAAATAACTCAATACTTAACTCGATTCATTTACACCATTATCGTGAAGAAACACACTCCTCTCCACTTGTTAGCGACCCCTCCACTAGTTGGCGAGACTTCAATTTTCAGCACTCATTTTCTCATATATATAAAAATTGTATTATAAAGAGAAAAAAAAGAGAGTTAGCATTATGGTTATTTACGAGTAAACACACAGGTAAATCAGTAAAGTGATAGAGTTAAACCAACAACTCTCTTACATGCCGCCAGCTCATCAAAAAAGCAAAGCAAAGAACTTGATGCTCACACGTGTCACTTAAACCTGCTCTGAGCCTTCAACACTACGTGCCAAAAGCAATCATCACCGGTGGGGTCTTTGTTAGGCACCTCACCCTTACATTACCAATTAAAAATCCAACTTATTTTTTTTCAATTGTAAATAGATTATAGCGAGCCCCCCCCCCTCCCCCGCAGCCTATCATTTCAATTGATAGGGACTAGAGGCCCAGAATTGCCGACCTAAACCCATCCACCATTAGACGTGCCTCGCCCAATAAACACTACTGCAAACCGTCTCATAAAAAATAATCTCATTTATAAAATTTACAAATTTTAAAAATATTCTCTTATAATTATTTTTATACGGAACAAATATTTAGTTTAATTATAATAACATGATAATAAAAATATAGTCGTTAAAAAGTACATTGGTGCCGTCTTTAAAATGACATTCTTATTGACACTTAAATAATGAAATTTTTAAAAATACTCCACACCTCCCCTATAGATCCAATTAGCATGAAGTCATGTCCAATACAATACTGACACATAAATAAGAAGGGTAATCTCTCCGTCTGCATGTCAACACTGTATTAATCATGAAATAAACTTACCATTCATACCGACCACTCTCCTCCTCCATATTCATAATAGAAGAATCCCAGCTTGCCTTTGTGATGTTCTAACACCTCTAATAAAACCAATGACCACTCTTACATCAGAGCCATAACAACTACACTACTGTAAACAATAACAAGCCAACTTGGGCGGAGAGAGAGAGAGAGAGATTCTAATCATGATTGCCATACCTAAAGCTAAAAAAGTCTTGCACTAGTCCTTTTCCATTACTATATTTCTAAACATGACCAACTTGGAACAATCAAATGTACTAAATTTAATATCATAAACAAAGTAACTATCATTTGGTTGTTTCCATTATCCCTTTAACAAGTAATTTACAACAAATTATTCTACATGTATTCCGGTCCTTCCTCGCTTTCAGGTGTATAAAGGAAGGGGGCTAAGGATAAACTTATCTATTAAACCTGTACCTAATTGATGGTGCACCTACCAAAAAATGCTGTCTAATTTCAAAAAAGTACCATCCTCCACACAATTTGATAAATTGTGTTAATCAGGATCAACTAGCTACCAATTTATGATCTCTAATTTACTCCCTCCGTCCCTATTTAAATGGTCTTTTATAGATGAACACAAGAATTAAGATAATGATTAAAAAGTATTAAATATAGTACTCAATTGTCTATAATACCCTTAAATCATTAATTTATCATAGCACAAGAGTTTAAAATACCAAAAAAATAGGTAGAGTAATGAGGAGTAATTTTGAAAAAATTATCATTAATTCTCTTAGATTTGAACAAACGTCAATTAATTAGGGACAAATAAAAAACTCTAAAACATCATTTAAATAGGGACGGAGGGAGTATGCTGCAACGGGTGGATAATAGAGTTAGGGAGCACTATTTCTACATGTGATTTAGATATTTCTACATAATTCCTCTAACATGAAAGTAGGACCCACTATATGCTCATGTGAGAGAGGACCAAATGAAAATATCATCCCTAAATCCCTAAAGTTAAACTCGTTGTTTTCACTGTATATGTAACCACAAGGAAGAAAACTTCATTTACAAATGATAAAAGATGCAGAAAACTATAACTAGGAGAAATTATGCAAGTGTAATATAGCATGGTATACTCATATTAATGTTAATAGTTTCTGATTAACAAGTTCGGTACTTGCTAATTACTAGTTTCAGAGTTCTTCATTGGTTTTCTGTCTGTCTCTAGTGATGTCCCATACGGTGTTAGACTGGACAATTGAATAGACTCTGTACAAGTAAATAAGCTGACAGGTCCATAATAAAAAGATAGCATCACCCGTTCTATGGACTTGCCAGTTCATCCCTCCAGTGCATATGCATAACTACCAGGGCCAACCTTTATGTCACACCCCTAACAACTGGCTTCCCCATTACACTCCCCCAAAAAGGGTAAAAAAAAGAAAAGGACAAAAATGAAAAATATAGATAAACATTACTACTAGTAGTTTCTATTGTCTAATAAAATGTTATGATATACCGTCGTCTTTAATTACAAATATAACAGTTACGTATTTTAACCTGCTGTAACAGAAAATTAACCCATGATTCTTTATTAGCATTCCACTACTTTATGCTCAATTTATGACAACAATTGTGCATGTAAAAAATTAAAAGTAACTATACTCCAGCTTATGTTTAGATTAGGTTTCTTACTAGCAGTTTTAGGAAGTTCATTGCCTTGGTGACTCACAAGAGGTTGGCGTGAAACATTCTGAAGTTCTAGTCGTAGTCTAATACTCTAATTGTGATTCATTGCTCTTCAACTTTCCTAAATGAGCTCAATGGAAACTTGATACAGCATGAAAATTTTACAGGAATGACTTAATCAGAAAACCAAATTTCTAAATATGACCACATATTTAATAAGTAATATTTCAGACTATTTGAAGAAAGGCCTTCAACGTCTTTTGGAGCAAAACCTAGATTATAACCATATGACAATTATCTGAACATGCATTTTTTAGAAACTCAACAACGCTTTTATCTCAAACTAGTTGGGGAAGGCATTATGCATGTTTTAGCAAAAAAAATAATGTTTCAGCAACTAACATGAATGGAGATTTAGGGAGTGAGCGCGACGAGGTAAAAAGTATAACTGAAAGAACATGAGGTTATCCAAATGCAAGATTCCACTCCCACTCCCACTCCCTCTCCCTCTCCCTCTCCCTCTTAAAAAGGAAAAAGAAAATAGAGGGAGAATAAAGAACACAATACACATTGAGAGAGAGGAAGATAGACTTTTCCATTCCTACCAAAACCCGAAAGTTATGCTTCAGAACTTTCAGCTTAAAAGAGCCATTCAGTTTGGAACACAATTACCTGAAATGAGAATGCTAACATGGAGTGTCAACCATCTTGAAGAATTAAGAGATGAGGCCTCCCTGCATGTATGATATACAGATAAAACAAAGGACTTGTCATAAGTTGCACAATTGCCATTACAATCTCTACAAAGGCTTATGAAAGGGCAAGCTGACCTTTCATATAAAGCTGATGCTTAAATCAAATCACTCATAATAAAATCCAACTTGCATTTGAAAATGTTTAAAAACTAGTCAGCCAAAGACTAATGGATACAGTTAGACCCGTGAAGGGTGAGCAGATCATGGCTTTATTCTTTCCAACAACTTCTCAACTTTAATGAATCCACCTAGATGTCCCAACGGCATGTATTTTATGAGCTTCCATCTGTTTAAGCACTCAATATTATACCAGGTATTTCTGCAACTCTTGGTACAATAAGTCTTTAAGAATGGGTAGCAAAACTGAAATACAAAAGCATGTTATTAATGTCATGCACCACATACCTGGGTGTGAAAGGAAGTGCCAAACAATGGAGGTGTAGGTGATTGACACTGTTCAAAGGAGGCTGATGAAAACCAAATCTGACAGAACCAGAAATTGAATCAAAAACTTGTTACAGTAAAATTGCGTGCAAAGAACTAAAATAACAAAATTTCAGATTCATGATTAGTTAGACTACCAATAACATTAAATAATTATTATGAACAAATATATTTAGTTACTAATATTTATATTGACTATATTAAACATCATCAAGAGATTCTTAATTTATTAACTAATTCACTCAGGGTCAAAGGTAGGATTTAATTTTAAAGAGGAAAAATTTAGGAATCTTAACAAAAGGGGAAAATTTACTATATATTCTCACAAAAAAAAGTGGGAAGAACTCTAAATTAATATAATTTGAGGACCTTGTAATGGAAAACATTTTATGTAATAACAATAATCTTCAAAACTCACGAGGCAACGGCCTTCCCCCCCAACACCCCCCACCACACAAAAGGGCATGTGCTTTCGCCCTTAAATCCACTAGGTTTAGAAGACTAGTGAAGTGCATTTCCTTTGAGTTTGCATGAAATGAACAATCTCTCCAAAGTAAAAACCAAACAGGAATTGCAAATATAAAATTAAAGCTACTTCAAAGGCCCATCAGTTACTGAACAGTTAATGGCATCAAAGATCGTAAGTGTAATAACCCGGATTTTTGTTAATAATTAAATATTAATTTTATTTTTCCTAAAAACATAATTGAATTGGAAAAAGTTTCTATTTTTTTTGGCTTGGGAAGTTAAATTTTTTAGTAGATAATTTAATAATTGATTTCATTAAAATTAAAGAGTCCATTAGGGTTTTGATAACTTCTATTGTTTCCTTGTTAGAGATGTAACCCTAATTCTATTCTAATTTGATTAGTTGAATTCCCGAGTATAATAATTATACGCACTGCATACCGTTAAAAAAATCATAATTAATTTATCCGATGTCGGAATTGAGTGAATCCAAAGCCTGTTTCTTCAGTTTTTCGTTCTCTACAATTATGAAGAGGAAGATAAGTTATTTGGCGTCATCTTCATGCCTTAAATTGCTGAAAATCGCAACCTGTCCTAATTCCCGTTACTATTTTCAGCCCTAATTTTGAAAATTTATAATTCAATCCTATTAACTTCAAATCGAGTGATTCTTGAGCCTATTCCGTGTATCTTTTCGAGAACTACAACTTTTATAAAGATGTGAAGAGATTTTGAAGACTCTAGAAGACCTGAAAGTTAAATTCTTTCCTACTGCATATTGAAGAAATGCGAAAAAGGAAGGTAAATATTATTTTATATTTTGATTTTAAGTTTAGTTACGAGAGTTTTTAAATTAGAGATTATTTTTTATCAAAATAGAGACATAGAATTAGAAGTCATGATAAATGAAAAAAGGAGATAAATTTATATAAAGGAATATATTGATTGAATGTAAACGTTAAAATATGAAAATCAATTTATATATTTTAAGGTCTATTGTGTGGGTTATATCTCTTAATCCAACTGTCGGATCGTTATAATTTTGGATATGTTATACATATAAAACCTGAGAATATGTGCATCAATTTTTAACCGTTAAATATTAAAATATGATTTGTTATGAATTTTAAGAAGTGGTTGATCTGAGATTTTTCAAGCAGATTTTCATAAATAAGTTCTAATATTTTAAAATGTATAACATAATGATTTTAAATCCGATTTGGGTGATTCTAGAAGCTAAATTGGAGTATTTGAAGTCAAGTTTCTGTTAAAATTAATTTATTTGATAAATAAATTTTAATTAATGGTGATAAGACCAAAATAGTGGATAGATGTCTTACAAATAAATTGTCATATTAGGGTTTTAAGATTTTTAAGTTTTGCTACTAAATTTTAAGTTTTTGAGTATTAATAATGATCTAAGGTGATAATTAAAGGCACCTTCAATGAATTACAAATTATTATAAAATTATTAGTTTAGATTATATTTAATTCGAGGTGAATATATTTAGGTGGTAAATAATATTTCGTATTTGTTATCATTGACATTTGAGGGTAAGATTTTGTAGAGTGTTTTATAAGTGATTTTGAGTATCAGGTACGAATTCCGTATTCCATTCATTTGATTATTGTTGTATTCTTTATATCTCGTGATTTATCGTCATTCGTTACATTTATCTTATATTTCTGTTGGCAATCTTAAATAAAAGTTTGATCTTTGATACATCGACTTTATTATGTAATTTGAACTATTTTTCTTCTATTGTACTGTTAATTGTTCAAGATTTGGGTACTTAATTGTTTCGTTTATAATCAAATCCTTGTTTTGCTTTGGTTTGGTCTAAATGTTCCAAACTTCATATTTTGTAATCTTTTGAATTTATTCTTCATGCATAGAACTTTATTGATCTTTGTAAAGTGATACATGTTGTTACACTACTTTGAAGGTGTTTTGTTTATGATTTAATTTGGTTCATGTTTAAAACCCTTTTGTTGTTATTATGTCGCATGTGTTGTAACATCATATCTTTGTATAATAAGCGATAAAGTATACTTGAGCTATAATTACATGTATGAGTACCACAGGCATGTCCTCTTGACACCGATTCATGACACTTTGTGGCAGTGTGATCAGTCTACGACGTATCCTTTTAAATGTTACTCTCATAGTTGTTACGGCGCCACGGCAAGTCATGACAGTAGCCGACTGCCTCGACGACGCCTAGGCGACAAGGCGTTTACAATGTGCAATTTATATATTATTTATTTTACTTAACAAGTATATTGGCAATAAAATTTCATATATATTAAAATTCAAAGCATAACACTATGGAATAACATTAAAGGCATAATTATGTAAATACTTAGCAATAACAATCCAAAAATAAAACACTTAGATATTAAAAATTAGTAAAGAAATGAAGAATTCAACAAACACCACATAGAAAATAAAGTTGCAACCAACCATCATAAATATGTAGTCTAATAACTAATAAAACACCACCATAGCAAGTCAAAATAATGTCTAGACTCTCTACACTAGTCTAGAAATATCGTTCAAGCAAAATCATCATAGAAGAGGTCATCTCCATCTATTCCACGAGAACTACAACTACTCTCATTCAAAGGCATAAGTGGTGGTCTTTCTCCAAAATCATCCTCCACATCTTCATCATCATTTGGAATTCTCTCTTCTTCATCAACTTCATTATCGAAATCAGAACCCATCAATCTCGATTCCCTTTAAGTTGAACCACCACCACGTCGAGAGTACGTCATGAGATTATCACTAGTATTAGCACGAGCCCTTCTTGAAAGATTGCGACCCTCAAGCGTGTTGGATGCACCGGTTACTCGATCCATATCATTCCATGTAAGATCCTCCCCGGGATGAACAACATCGACCTCATTATCGATCCATTCATTACCCTATTCAAAGTCATAAATGGCTAATGGATCAAAATTATTTCCAAGTTCTTGCCTCTTTTGGAACCTTGAGTAGATCTTTCAATTGTATTGGACATACACCAAGTCACTCAATCATTTGTGTTCCAATCTATTCCTCTTCTTCGTATGAATCTAAAATAAATAGAACAAACAATAATAATATTAATGATAAAATTTTAATTATATAAAAAATAGTTAGTATTACTAGTGAATGTCTTATTACTTTTGAAATTTGGACTAACAATAGAAAGTACTTACAAACTCAAATATACTCCAATTGTGCTCGCAACCGGAAGAAGAAAAACAGAGGCTTAGAATTCTTTTTGCAAACCAGGATAGCTCAATAGCCCGCGCTCCAAAAGCATTCCACCAATCAACTAGCAAACATTTAAAATAAATATAAATATTTTTAAAAGGAGAAAAGGAAGAATGTATATAGATTATAATTATAATTTAGCTTTTATATCTTTATATATATTTTAATATACTTATGAAGATTCTTTATTTTTCGTTGCATAATCACCATTTCTCTTGCAAAAGTATCTCGAGAAGTATCATAGTTGTCAGCTAGATTGCTTATCTTGTCTAGCAAATCTAGATCGGGCACCATCTTTGCAAGAACGTCATTGAAGTCATCTCGTAAAGCATTAGCAAACAACCGACGTTCTTCTTAGATATCAAAGTACTTGCCCGGATTGAGAAACAACGTAGTCCCATATAATTTTTGCTCCATTTGATTTTCCCATCGCCGCTCAACAATTTCAATCACCTTCTTATACAGTCTTTGTTTGTTATCAAATGCATCTTTGATTTTTTTTCTTCGCGCATTCCATCGCAGCAATAACTTCTGGCATAGCAGGCTTCTCATCACTATCAGCAATCCTCAAGACTATAAGTGATTTTGACGCCCTAATACAATCCTCAACATTATGCCAAAATGTTGTTAAAATAACATTATTACATACTTTCTTTCCCGCTTCAGTAGCCGACAACTTTGATTTTGACCAATCCTCACTTATGAACAAATGCCTCAATACATCTTTATTCTTGTACAAACTCTGCAAGGTGAGAAAAGCTGTAGCAAATCTAGTTACTACGGGTCTCACAAGATCCCTCCCATTTATTTTCTCCCTCATCATACTAAGAAGAGGACCACGCCTATAAATGAATGTTGTGATTCTTCTTGCATTTGTGATTGTGGGCTAGAATTGGTTCAACTTGCTTATGGCCTCTAACATAAAGTCAAGGCAGTGAACGGCACAAAGTGTTCAAAACAGCGTAAGTCTCCTCTCCATTAGTATATGCCCCGCTGCCTTGTAATTAGAGGCATTGTCTGTGACCACCTGAACAACATACTCGGGGCCAATTTCCTTAATCTTGCTATCAAGTAGATTTGCCAACATTGTGGCATCTTGCGACTGACTGGAGGCATCAACAGAACCCATGAAATAAGTCCCCTCCGGACTATTAACAAGGAAATTCAATAAGTGTCTTCTCCTCTTATATGTTCAACCATCCGACATGAGTGAGCAGTCGTATTCCTTCCAAGCAACTTTATGTTTCTTTTTTAAGTCATCGGTTTTCTTCTTTGTGTTCTCAAGTAAAGGAACTCTCAACTCAGTGTTCTAAAAATCGGCCTAGGCGGCCGCCTAGGCGCCGTGCCTAAGGCCAAATCGGTGAAAAAAGCGTTCCAGCCAATTAGACAGCGCCTAGGCGGGAAGGCAGGTCTAGGCGGAGTTTTTTTTTTTTTAAATTACTACCAAAACCAGATCTTGATATATTTATTTTTCTAATGATTTACCATATTCTTAATGCAATTTGTAGCATATCAAATCACAACAAGAAGTGAATAAGATCAAGTCAAAATGGATAATTTTATTATAGTTGTAATTTTTTGAACTTGTACCAACTTGAAATTATATAAATGATGATACATTTGTAATATTTAGTTTAATTCAATATAATTCTTAAATTTATGTTTAGTTTCTAAAGTTTTAATATTGAATTGAATTCTTAAAATTTTAAATTTTATTATTTAATACCAATTTTGTTTATGAATAAAACTAATACGTCGAAGTTATGTTAGTCATACTTAGTATATGGTATTTGTCATTTTCTTTAAGTCCTCAATTTTAAAAATTACACAAATTAAAATAATTTCATAATTAATAATATCAAATGTCTCATTCAATAAACTTCACACTAATTTTTAAAAATAACATTTATTTAAATTTTTGAGAGAGAAGACGTATATAATTATATATATGAAGATATCAAGATACTACTTACTAGTTATTACTTACTAGTAACACTAATTCTATAATTTAATTATTTCAAGCAATGGATATATATCTTACTACTTAAGCGTAATTACTACCAATTATATAATTTAATTATTATTTTATTATAGATTATTTTGCTTTATATTATTATTTTGTTAGAATAATGTAAGATAAAATATAAAAATTGTCTTAAAATAAAAAAATCTCGCCTAGGCCCCCTGACCGTCCGCCTAGCGCCTTTTAGAACATTGTCTCAACTCATGATACGATGGAGGCTTGAAACCCGACCCATATTGCCCTATGAACTCGACCATTACTTTAAATCTCCTTGAATTTGCAGTATTGAATGGTATGCCACATTCGTAGAAAAAGTCGGCAACGTGTATTTGGACTCTCTCCTTTTCCTCCGGTGTCCTCAAACGACTTTCAATACTTGTTTGGCTCAAACGCTTGCTATGCCTCTCCTCTACAACTTCTTCGAGAGTCTTACAATTGCTTCAATCGTCTTTGTTGGAGCTTTTGGTTATGGCTTTTGGAATTGAAATACATCTTTCTGCCTTTTTGAAGTCGTCCCAGAACTTGGGATAGTGTTAGAAGAAGTATTGGAAACCATGGTTAGACAAACAGATGATTGTTCTTCTTGCACTTCTACTATATCATCATCATCATCATCTAGCTCAAGTGGCTTGTTCCTCTTTTTACTATTCAAAGCCGCTTGCATCTCCCTCATAATTTCTGTTGTTGTTTTGGAGCACTTCTCTACATCTCCAAAATTTTCGACTAGATGTTGCTTGAGCCTTTTGATGCCTGAATGACATTTCTTCATGCAAAGTATACATTGCACGACATCCTTATTACTTAAATCCGGCCAATATCCATATTTGTTGGATCCTTCGATTTAGCTTTTCTTTTAGGGTCCTTCGTTATATCATAATCATCGGCCCCTAAACTTTCTGCCATTTTACTTTATACACAATACAATCAAATAAAAAATAAGCACACCAACAGTATTATATCTATAAGCATGTATTAGTGATTTATAAGCATGTATATGTAAATTTAGAGTAAAATTACACAATACAATCAAATAAAAATATTCTTATATAAATTTACACACACACACACACACACACACACACACACACATATATATATATATATATATAAATTTACCAAACAACTAATAATCTAGATTTCAAATAAAAACATATTTACCAAGATAAGCCTACCTTGAAAGATGCCAATATGCCATCAACTCTTAAAAATTATAAAACTACCCTGCAACATAATAAAGGTAACTACTACTATGGTATTCAAGCACTCCATGAAGGCTCTGCCTTATATAAATTTATAAATATATATATATATAAAGACCCAACAAAAGAAAGAAGCTAACGAAAAAAGAAAAAAAACCAACACCTGTGACCTGTTACTATATTATCAGAGTGCCATCAGTCTTGTCCACACAAGAGAAACCATAGTAGGTATAAACAAAAAGAAAAAACCATTCTATACATAACATCCAAGTCGAGCAGTAAGAAGAAAAAGGGAAGAAAAAAAACGAAGAAGACATACTTGTACTCTGTAGTCGGCGTTCATAGTTGCAGCCTCGCCGTCGCCGATTATTGGCCCAACCTCGGTCAACTTCGCTTCTCTCTCTCTCTCTCTCTCGGTTGCGACTGACTTCGAAGTTGGATGATCGACTGTCGAGCGAGCTAGGTTTGGCTTTCAGTCTTTTACTGGTTTGGCTTTCCTATGCGACATATGTTTTTTTTAAAACCCAGTTCAAATTTAGGTCGATCCATGAGACCAAGTCGCTCGACCATCTGGGTAGTCATCGCCTGGTTGTCCAAACGCATTTGTTTTCCAGTCGCTCGCCTTCCGGTCGCTCGCCTTCCGGCCAAAAGACAAGTTGCGCACTCGCCTTACGCTTCTTCGATTGCCTGGACGACTTGGCGTTGCCTAGGCGACGCCTTAACAACTATGGTTACTCTGGGTGTGAGCTTTGGCTATTTGATATCTTTGTTCAGGATGAGTATGGGTCGACCCTAGTTTCTGTTCTATTTTGCGGATTGGTGATGTTTGTGCTAGACACCTTTCGATTTACATGCATTTAGATTTGCGGTCTAATGTGTGATTTGCTGCATGTGTGGCATTATATTAACTTGTCTGTGTGACAAGTATGGTTCGAAATTGCGTTTGAGCAGTAAGCCTCGAGTAGGGGTGTTAAAAAAAACGGTATTTTCGATTTTTAGGGAAACCGAACCGGTTCGGACCGATCGGTTCGGTACCGGTACGCGGAACCGATACATACCGGATTTTCGATTCCGATTTCGGTAGGAGATTTGGTCAGTCAGTATAAACCGAACCGAACCGGGTGTACCGGTTTATTTAATAATATTATTAATATATTACTTTCCGTCTTTACTTTTTAAGTCTTTATCTTTACTTTACTCTTTAGCTTCAGGCTTCAGCCTTCTCTTTATTCCTAAATTTGACTGAAATCTCTCCATCTCGAACCTTTGTGACTCAGTAAGTCGCTGATCTCTCCATCTCTTCATCTCGAACCTTTGTCTCCATCCACCTCAAAGCTTTGTCTCTCAATCTCCCTTCGTAAGTCACCGATCTCCATTCGTAAGTCTTCAATCCCCATTCGTAAGTCGCCGACTCCAAGTCTCCAACTCCAGAATCAAAAAATTTCTTTGATAATTTTGAGTTTATTTTGAAATTTAGTCAATTGATTTATCTCTATTTATATCGATTTATCTATATATGGCATATGAGTGTTTATTGTTTACTTGTTTAGGGCTTTTTTGTTGATGATTTGTTTATTTTGTTGGTGGTTTGTTTATTTGATGTATATATTTCTTTAATTCATTTTTGTGTGGAATCTTCTTAAATCTGATTGATTTGGTGCAATTGTAGTATTTTAGTTGTTACCACTCCTGGTAGCTTAAGAAAGATAAACTATTTTGATTTTATCATTCTCCACCTCAAGTATTTTGATTTTATTGGTTCTTAAAATCAAGTTTAGTTTTAAACAAACATACAGATGATGTATTCTTGGGAATGATATTGAAAACAAAATGGATCTTGACATTGTTTCTTTAACGACGGTCAAGTTATTGTTACTCCTAAAATGGAAAGTATGATTATTATAGTGCACCTCCCTCTCTTAATTTGAAGATACTACCATATTAGCATATTTCATTAAAGATTATTTCTTAATTTGAAGTTGTGGTTAATTTAAAATCTCATTTTTGCTTTGCAGTAATGGTGGATCATGATTCATACTTCCCTTGACATCTGATGATCTGAATGCAAAATGGTGGCTCATGGCTGTTTTGTTGTTGACACTGCTTCATGGCTGTTATATTGTTTTGTTTTGTTTTGATTTGATGTTATGTCCTACTATTTTGGAGAAGTATTGTTTTGTTTTGATGTTATGTGACTTATGTTTTACCGTTTTGGAGAAGTATTAGTATTATTTTGTTTTGATATATTCATCTTGTTGTATTTATGTTTAACTGAACTTTCTGTTTGATCCTATGTATTGCTTGTTGCTTTTAATTGAATGGGTTAACTGCTACTGGCTACATCTTTTTAATTGCTTTTAACTGAATGGGTTAACATGCTACAGGCTTACTTTCTTAGTTTCTTTACACACAACCGGTACAAAACATGTATAAACCGGTACCGAACCGGGTAACCGATTCGGTATATCGGTTTAATCGGTACCAGTATCGGTACATGAAATTAACTACTTTCGGTATTCGGTTCGGGCCGGGCCGGTTTTTTACCGACGAACACCCCTAGCCTCGAGGCGCGTCTCAAAGCAACGCAATAATTTGTTATGGCGAGGCTTAAGCCTCAAAGGGAAATATAGAGACTTGCACCTCATTTGGCTGAGGCTTACACCTCAGTGCGTTTCACCTCAAGGCGTATTAAGGCATAGGCCTTGATTTGAATTAAAATAAAAACCACAAGAAATTTTGAATCTCTTTTAACTGTGAAACAAATGTTAATCTATAGTTGCTTTAAAGATTATATGAACTTCAAAGTGATGGGTATTCTTTTTGGTTGATGAATAGAAGAGCACTTATATGCAAAAGAAGTGAAGGAGGTGAGATAATCTGCTACTCGTTCATTGATCGTGAATGTTCTAGTAGCACTCGTTCATTTTCTTAATCCTTCTTTTGAATATTAAAAGACATACTTTGGCATAATATTTTTTAATTTTGCAAGTAACAAATTTTAATCTTTGATACTACAACCTGATATTTTTTATTTTATTTATCTATCTATTATATAATAGATAATGGGTGAGGAATAAAATTAACTGTCGTCTTAAGGCGGTACCACATGTAACTTTCTTTTTCTCTCCTACATTTTATTTTATTTTAAAAAATTCTCACATTTTATCACACATTTTATAATTTAATTTATTGTACACACGTTATGTGTATCACAAATACTCGTAGATTTAAATCTAAGTGGTGAGAAGCGAAAGGCGCAAAAATGTAAAAGAAAAGGACAAGATTGTAGGAATAGGAATAGGCCTCCACCCATAAGAAGATGTGGGCCTCATTTGGTTATTTACGTCTTTTATGACCTTGATTATAATGATAGATTATTTTATGATTTTATTAGCATTTTTTTATAATTTTTTGAGGATTTTTAGGTTTTCAAATCAAGGCTTACGCCTCACCTTGTCTGGAAAAAAACGCGTCGTACCGATTTTAACTTTTTTGAACATTGGTGACAAAGTTCTATTTTGTTCTGAGCTCAGTATGAAATAACCACTTACCACTTTGATTCAGTCTTTTGTTTGTTTCGTTAATTTTGTTGATTCAAATATATTTTATTCAAACTTTGGAGATTATATTATAGTTGGTATTTATGCTTGAGACTTTGTTCAGTATTTTGTCAGTTGATTCCGTATTTCAGTTGTGATTCTTTTGTATGTCGTTATCCATACCGGGCATTTAGCTCATACTTTCCGGCAAATTTGCAGGGGAGATTTAGGTTTTCGTGTTAAGAGAGCTCCATTTGACCATCTAAGTTTATTTGATTTTAGGTTTTGATTATTCTGCCAATTTTTTGAGAATTGTATTTAATTTGACATTGATGGATTATCAATTAATTGATATTTTAAAGTTATTAGTGCTCTCTTAATTATTTTGAGGTTTGCTGTGTTTTGCTCGTGACCTCCCTAATAGGGAAGGGGGTGTTACATTAAGCATTTGATCATCTGAAGTAATCTAGACAAGCTCTTCTCAAGTCAAAATCAACAATTTCCATGCACACAAAACTGGAATACAATGGCATTTAAGGGAAGTAATAACACTTTTGTCTATGAGAAACAATACCTGTACTGTGTGGACAGGGGTGCATCTCTTTGTAATAGAGTTTGCCCAACATTTAACATGTGACTCACTAAATAAAAATGAAAAGCTTAAGATTAGCAAAGCAATAATGCAGAGCAAAGTAAAAGGAAATCCTGAAACTGGTACATATTACGAGAAATCATAGAAACTCCTTTACCCAAAGAAAAGTCTTCAGTTCTTCTCTTCAGATCCTTGACAGTGGAAATATGCTCCACAGGAATTACCAAGTAATGCCTATCAAGGTACCAGTATATTTTGGCAATTTAGATCAGAGTATGAGGTGTGATCTAAAAATAGAACAAAATCTAAAGGTGCAGCTATAAATTGATGTAATCTATGAAAACAGATGTACCTTTTCAATGCCATGCAGAAAACGTTATATAATACATATCTATGGGTCTTATTATCTTCAACAAAGAGAAGAATGCAGAAAACGTTATATAATACATATCTATGGGTCTTATTATCTTCAACAAAGAGAAGAAGAAACATACACGTTTAGCTTGGATTCTTCATGCACGGTGAAACATCAATTTTGTAGTCTACCTTTGTGAGGTGAATGTTTTTTTTTTGATTTCATATCCTAAACTCTAAAGAGTTTTAATCTTAATTGGGCTGACCAAGTGAAGATGAGCCGAGACACTTGCTCAAGTTATAAACTTTTCGGACTAACCTGTGTGAAGACAAAGTAGTGGGAGTGCACTCTTATGCAAGGATTGAGAACTGAGAAGTCAATATAGAATCAAGGAAGTCCAGCGAAAGAAGATCAAGTCTTCTCCTTCCCTTGTTGCTCTATATTTATGCTCTTAGTTGTACTTGCTACTCTGTACTTAAACTGTTTGATGATTTGCCTCTAAGTAGGTTTAATAATATTGTGCATCAAATACTTGAATTGCTCATATCACTTGCTCTCACACACATTAATCTATGTTCCATTAGGTAAACAGACAGTCTCTTTCTCTTTTCCACTTGTATTGGGGTTTCAAAGAAGCAAAAGCTTTCATAAAAACATTTTAAATTGGGAATACTTTTTTTGAAGATTTACTTCACCACTAAGGTTGCTATTAATGCAATAGTGTTGTGTCACCAATAATCAATATATTATCAAGATGGAATCAATATATATAAATAATTCGAAATCTGATATAGGGAATACCCAAAAAGATTGTGCTAGGTTGCACCAGAACTATCAGAACTATCAGAACTATCTTGATTTGTGATACATATCTATTGCTTGGCTTCCAAAAAAAAACTATTTATCAACATATGACATAGCCTTGCTGCATATAAAAGAGGGAATCACAATCTAGCACTAAAGGCTTGAAGCATCAACTACCTCAAAAGGATGGTTTCAGCTTATCTCTTTGAGTTATATGACGAGAATATATGAAAATACATACCCTCATCCAAAATTACTCCCCACAAAAATGCTATAAGCAAGCCACAAACAAACTTCTTCTTTACAATAATTTGAGCTCTAATAAACTCAAAAAGCCTAGTAAATGAGGTTATCCTTTTTAAATCAGTTGTCTAGGGAGGAGGCAATGAAGAGGCTAATAGTAATCAACACAATCAAAATATATTTAAAGCTGAAGACCATAAACTAGATAGGGAATTCAGCATGCCACACAAGTTACTGAAGATCAATTACCATGTTCCATGTTTATCTTCCAAATCTTAACAGAATGTTTCCTCTTGAAGAAGGAAATAGTATTAGTGTATTACTATTTTCATCCTTGATTATGCTGAATTATCTTTCCAACATCCAAACTAACAGAAATCTCATTTTGGAAACTTTTTATCATCTAAAATGGACATAACCAGACTATAAATTATCGGAACTCCTATAATCATTATAAGCAGCCTTGAATATAGAAGACCGGGAAAAAAATCATACAAATTCTCAATTATCTGCTAAACAAACAAAATTAATGTATTCACAATCTCAAGTTCTGAGTCCTTTTCCCACTGGATTATTTTCAGACTTCAATTCAAACTCCTACAGTCTCCTTAGTGCATTCATAATTGAGCATAAACTTTATACATTGAGCTCATACAACATATTAACTAATTAATGTACTTATTTATGCATAATAAACTAAAAACTCTCAATTCCACTTCCAAAACCAAATGAATTAAAAAAAATCAAGTTATGCAACACTGAATTGAAGTGATGTAAAGAAATGATGAAAATTGGAACCTGAATGCAGAAGGATTAAGGTCTTCAAAGGCCACGACCTTTTCATCCTGAGATATTAAAACTAAAATTATAAGAAAATTATACACACATATATATTACATGTAGCGAGAGATAAAGAGAGATAGAGAGATCGGACTGAATGGATAAGAGTATTGGAGGTGGAAGAGCGGGCAATTTGACAAAACACGCACGAAAATGATGATGCTCCCGCCATGAACTCTGGCTTGCTCACTGGACGGATCATTCGATTTTGATATTAGATTTTGTTTGGACCTTGCTTGAAGGACTGGATTTGGTTATATATATATATATTGGGTAAAAGTCCCAAGTTAGGCCCGTCCGCTAAAATAACTGGAATCATACTCCTATAATATTTCATAAAAAGAATAAATTTAATAAGTTGTATTTGTAAATTTAAAAGAAAAAAAATAGTAAAACTTACAAAGAAGTTGAAGAAATTTTGTATAAATTAAATTTGGAGTATTGTAAATAGACATAATAGTATACTAATTACATCTTTTATGTTCAAAAATGTTTTTAGCAAAAAAATATTTTCTTAAAAAGTACTTATCCTTTTTCATCTTTTTTTCTCCCTCCAAAAATTCCAACAATATTAATGAATTTTTTCCTCTTAAAATATCTTTTTCTTTCTTTTATGATATATTTAAAGGTACAGATATTTTTTTTTTGAGATGCTAAAACTATCATGTAAGTTTTATTTCTCATTTATATGGGATGTGCATTTTTTTTATATGATAATGTAGGTTTTGTTATTGAATTTTTTAAGTCATTTTTTTAACAGTTTAATAAGGGTATTTAAAGTTCTAGTTTTTGTGATTGTCGAGAACACGTCTAAAGAGGAGGTGGACCAGAAAAATTTCCACTGCTACCTAATTTAAACTTTCAAAAGCACTTGAAAAAATTTATTCGTCTAAAAGACATCTAAAAATAACATTTTAGATATAATTTATTTAATTATATGGCTTAAAAATATTGCAGGGTGCGTTTGAATCTAAATATTACTAGTGTCACAAACGTTACTAATCGTTTCAAAAAAACAGGTGTAAGGCACTGCCCTCCCTCCCTCCCTCCCTTATTATTATTAGACGTTTTAAGAAAAAAAATTTGTTGTTTAATTTTCAGTAACAGAATCCGCTTATAGAGTAGGCCCTACTCTATAAGGCGACCAATGTCAAACTCAAGCCTTGCCATCAACAATGGAGTAAATACCCCAAGTATTAAATATAACTTTGGTTCTCTCACTGTTTATTATATACTCCCTCCGTTCGATCGTTTTAGACATGTGCACAAGAATTAAGGAAATGATTGAAAAACATTAATTATATTATCAATTGTCTATAATACCTATTTACCTCACTTATCTCATAAATATGGATCAAAAAATTAAGTGGAGTAATAAGGGGTAATTTAAAAAAAATAGTAATCAATTATCCTAAATAACTACAAACGATAAATAATTAAAAATAACAAAAAAAAAACCTAAAACGACCCACATATAAAAATAGAGAAAATAATAAATAACAATCTATTTTTATATTTAATGTTATATAACTATTTACTTAATACTTGTCGACAACTCACAACTGTACTTTATTTTAGTTTATAGTAATTTTATTTTTCCCAAAATTCTCAAACACTGAGGCCTTCATAATCCATATACCCGTCCAGACCAATTTCAACACTTTCTTTCTCTGGTCACTTTCCTTTCAAAATTGACAATAATCCCCAACTCTTTTTCATGCACTGCCTATTCCGCAAAACCCTCGTCTCTGTTGCACATATTCACCCCAAACCCAAAGCCGCTGCTGCTTTAAGCCATCGTTCACTCACTACTCGAAGCATGAGCTCAGCGTCAACACCGCAACGATTGTTTCAGCTCAAAGTCGACCCACTTACCGGTAACTCGGAATGGGTTGTCATCGAAGAACAAGAAGCCCCAGAAGAGGATTTCCCCAATAAACCCCTTTTGGCCACGACCTCTTACATCGACATGCTCAATGATTATCCCAGAAACAGAGCATTCTCCGAAGCTATTAAGAAGACTGTTACAAAACCTTGTCATGTTCTCGATATTGGGTACTCCCTACATTTCAATCACACACAAGTAAATATGTTTTGAAAGTCATGTTTTTAGTTACAAAGATAAAATCTTTTTCCAAAATTATAATCCTCCCAAGAAGTTGTTTTTATGGATAAATACTACTACACATAAGTGGGTTATTAGTATACGTTTGTGGTTTTTATAGTAATTATTATTAGAGCTGTGATGAACAAAAATACTTGATTAACCAAGTATATATATCTAAAGTTAATTACTGGGCTTTGAGAAATTACTTCTTGATTTTTTTTTTATATTCTACAATCGTGCTGCTTCAGCATTACTGGTACCCAAAAAACCAAATCTAAAGATAAAAACTTGCCAGCATCTCAAGTTTCAAGTTTTGGGTGTATTCTATAAACAATTGTTATTGTTGATTATGTTAGTAAAACAACTTCAATATTGTTGATCACTAACATTCAGTAATTATAAATTATGTACATGTTGTTGGACTTTCTCAACCTCTGTATGCAAATTTTATCTTTTTTACATGTTTATTGATGGAGATATAATCATGATTTTGCAGTGCCGGAACTGGCTTGCTGTCAATGATGGCAGCCCAGGCAATGGGTTCTGGTGACTCAACAGAATGTTCTAATCGGAAGGGGATGGTTACGGCATGTGAGTCGTACCTTCCTATGGCAAAGTTGATGCGTAAGGTTTTGCGTGTCAATGGTATGGAGAGGAAAGTACGCGTTATTAATAAGAGGTCGGACGAAGTAGAAGTTGGTGTGGATATTGCTTCCCATGCAGATGTTCTTGTGAGTTTCAAAATTATTTGTACTTGCATTTAAAAAAAATCATTTAACAATTTTAAGTGGAATTGTATACTACTACGTATAAAAATGAGGTGCTAGTGCATAGTGTAGATACATAAATGGTGCAGAGTATTGATGAATTTTGTCTTTTGAGGAAGAGTTGCGATCCATGATCATAAAGAATTTACTATGCATTAAGGATCAGGGTTTGGGTAGTGCAAAGGATAATAATATTCTTTCGAAATGGAGTATTTAGCTCCTTTGGAGCCTATGTATTGACTATTGAAGGATAGGGGTGTTATATGTAATATATAGTATTATTTAATATATATATAAATATGATAAAACAAAACATGATTTTATATAACTATAACACAGACAATAATAATAATAAATCCGAGTTCTTTGAATTCACAAAGTCTCCTTAAAGCAAATTTATTTCCCCACAGATGTTAAGGGTTAATTGAATAATTGCTTCCCAAGATAAAACGGATTTCAATTCTTAATTAGTAGCATTACAAAATTAAGAATTCATCGAACACAACTTTATGTTATGTACCGAACTTTTAATAATGATGCAAATGATGCATATGAATAAAAATTATTTCTATAATAATGATGCATGCAACTTACAGTACAACACTTGAAGGAAATGAAGACACGCTGCACACACTTTGCAAACAAAGATTGGAACGGAAAACGAGAAAAAGAGGAACAGAACGGAATTGGGAAAAATGAGGAATAGAACGGGATTATTTTATTATACAGAACAGGAAATAAAACTATTGCTGCAGAACGGGAGAAACTGCAACGGGAACGGAACGGGAAAATTCTTAATTTAGGAACGGGAGACCACATTGTTTATTTATAGAATAAACTTGTGACTGTTATTACTGTTGACTTGTAACCGCCATCAAAACTACGTAGTTTAAACAAAATCTGATAAACAGATTTTGCCAAAAAAGATATATATCATGACCCGACCCGAATCCGACCCGGCCCGGCCAATCAATTTTCTCATTCAATTCTTAATGGATTTGAACACATAAATATATATTTTATCAAATCCATTTCCAACAAGGGGAAGTTTTTTTGGTATCAATTTATTTCATTCCCTGTTTTGAGAGATATAGTGGTTTTCCTCGCTTTTTGGATATTTGTTAATGGGGACACTCAGAAGTCAGAGGCATCACACTAACTTATTTTCAGGCGGTATAGAAGTTTGGTTTCTTTGTCTTTCTTTCTTTCTTTGTTACAATTTGTAAATTATGCCCGAGTCTTTACATACATTTCAAAGCCTTTTCACTGTTGTGCTTAAATTTTGAAGACTTTGTTTTGATTAGTGCATCTGAAACATTGGTAGTAAATTTTACATTTGATTCCTTTTAGTCTTTGGGATTGCATTAGTCCATCTTATTCCTTATATTTATATCTAAAAAGCATCTTATTCTAAGTATAGGTTAGTGAAATACTTGACTCAGAGTTGTTGGGAGAAGGGCTTATTCCAACTTTACAACATGCACATGACAAGCTATTGGTGGCAAATCGAGAAACAGTGCCTTACCGAGCAACTACTTACGGGCAGGTGTATTATCATACCTATTTTTATTAGATACTTTATTTCTGGAAATTGTAACAGCAACTTATTCAAATCTCTTTAAAATCTTGCATTTCTAAACATTGTTTTTTGTAGAGTAAATAGTTATATTAAAGTTTCTCAAGAGTTTACTGGAAGTCAGTGACCCTCTCCATTAAATTTGTAAAGGCAATAATAAGTCTTTGAAGTCCTTTCTGTGTATAGGTCTCATGATTTAGGGTGTTTGCATAAGAGATCTAGAACTAAGAATAAAGAGAAATTGTCTAATTTTATCAGGTTATTCCTGGCACATGATTCATGAATTTTTGAATCTAATTAAAGCAATCACAGGCTGAACTTTTTTCTGTTTTGCCAAGCAAATCTCTCTCTCTCTCCGAGGTATACTTTGGAACTTGTTTCTTTTATGCTATATAAGTTGCGCTTGAGATAAATAGTAAGGGGAACTGACAATTTACCGTCCTGTGGTTTACCTTGGCAAAATACCACTTTGCGGTCATGTAAAACACATCTCCGCTATGTATTTTGGACAAAAAATGCAACGGTTAAACTATCCATTAGTTTTTCGATGACAATTGTAAATACTTAATGGTGAAATGTTAACAGTTGGACCACAAGGGGGTCCCCTGCCGCCGAGATAAACACAAGGGAATAAAGACCAGATTGCTCAATAATTAAATAAATACTCTACAGTTTTTATGTTTTCTTATTTTATTGGAGATTGGAACTCCTTTTACCCATGCTAAGAGTGTCATTTCATCTATAATAACTGTCTACGATTACCTTTGCAGTTTTTTAGATGGACATTGACAGGTCAACTATTTGTATGTTTTATTCTCCCTCCCTCCTTGGCAGTCCAGAAGGAGAAGTAATATGTCTTGACACTTGACAGTAAACATGGAGACGTGAGTCAAGTGACTAGGTAGTTTTCACCTTTCTTCCTTGGTCCTTCTCAAACCATGCAAAAGTATATTGCTATTTTTTGTGGATTAACTTACCGTGAATGGACCAACCAATATACCTTAAACCAGAAAGTTGACAAGAGCACCTTTTGTTGTATAGTTTCCGTTTATTCTTACTATTACAATCGACTTGTATGTTGCCTTACTGATTTTCTGGGTCGTTAACTGACTGTGTCTGGACCAACCACTATACCCTAAACCAGAAAGTTGACAAGAGCACCTAATCTTCTTTTATTTCCATTTATTGTCACTATTACTATCGACTGTCGACTTATATGTGACCTTACTGATTTTCATTATCATGTCTACATTTGGTTAACTAGTTATGTGATTAATGTCTGTGACTAGGTTCTTTTTCAAGACTAACTGAATTTTTTTAATCATTTAATCACCCACACCATTACATTATCGTTATTAATGTAATTGTTGTTTTCCTCTCAGCTCGTTGAATGCCCATACTTGTGGAAGCTACATGATCTTGTTAGTAATGAAGCAAATGCGTCAGATGACATACATCTTGTCCCGAGTGGGATGGAGACAAGTTTATGTGTCAAACAGCAACAGTTCGCCATGCATTGTGATGCTATGAAAGAAGAAATGAAACTGGTAAGTAGAATATTTGACTGTTTAAACTAGTTCTTTAGAAAAGTTTTCTTACTTTTGTACTCATTTCTATGATCATCCAGCTGTCAGAACCTTTCAAAATATTTGAATTCGACTTTTGGAAACGGCCAGACAGTCATGGGGATGTTGATATACGCATAAAGGCAACTAATGATGGTACAGTTCATGCTGTTGTCTCATGGTATATGTTGTCGGGCAGTAATATTATTTTTGGCTACAAATTTCTATTGGATATTTATGAACCACTTTGCTTTCTGTACAGGTGGATACTCCAGCTTGATCGTGAAGGATCCATATTTTATTCCACTGCCCCAAAATGGATAAGTTGCGCAACAAAATTGAACGAGTTACAGTCATCATTCACTCGTAAGGCATCTTATGTTAGTTGTGTCTTTATTAGGTTATTAAAGTAATCTAAAGAGAACCAATTCCAACGTTTGATGCAATGCTTTTGTACTAGTCACTCCTGATTCATTTCAAATGGGCACCACTGAGAGTGAATACTTAATATAAATATGGTGCTCAAGTGTGCAATTGTAATAAAGTTTCTGCCTTCCAGTTTCCCTGCTGGACACAATAATTTTATTTTAATCAGTTGATGTCATTTGCTGCCCTTATCCCATAAATGACTAAATGTTGAAACTAATTGCAACTGATCTTTCTAATTTTATGTTAATGCTTAATATGGTGTGTAAATTTTTTTAATCTGAGAATCTTCCATTAAGTTTCCAATACAAGTAGTCCACTGTCAATTCTAGAAGCCAAATTTATGATCTCCTTGTTTTTTTTATTTTGTTGATGCTACTTATCAGATTATAATTCATTTATTTCGATGTTTCTATAGCTGCCAGGGATTGGTGTGATCATTGGAAACAATGTGTGTGGTTCATTCCGCAAAAAGGTTTGTCCATAAGCAAAGATGAAGGAGTTCATTTACATGCATTTCATACTGATACTAGCATATCATATGAATTCAAGACTCAAGCCAAACGGACAGAGGCTGAACATTTTGACTCTTGTAATCAACATTGTCAAATCTCTCTACCACCAGAAAGAATAGCAATCTATGGAGACAACAACTGGAGATGCTCCATTTTAAAAGTCATAAAAAATGCTGTAAGTTTAACTCTATGCCAATATTCATAATCAGCATTACATATTTTAAGGCTTCAATCAATACGGTGAAAAATAAAAAACTTATACTTCACAACAAACTTGAAATTCTCTTTTGAATTTTTGAAATCAAAAGAAACTTCAGCAGTGTTAATAAGAAATAGAAGTATTTTTTTCTCTATGTTTCGGTTGTCTATAACAAATTTACTTAATTAAAGTCACTATCATCTTCCTGCAAGCAAGTTAGATAATTTTGAGGCTGTTGTAGTATATCTTGTTGTAGTCACTATCATCTTCCTGCAAGCAAGTCACTCATTGCTAACTTGCACTTCCTTACACAATTGATAGCATTATGAATATTTTCTAATGAGAAATCAGTTTTCCTGTGATTTAGTCCTAAGCATGTGTTGTGGTTAAGCTATGAGTATAATTCAATTGATTGACCATAATAATCTGACTAAAAAGCAATTTTATGCAAACTTTAATTCCCTTGTTAGAAAAAAAAAAGTCTTACAGATTTCACTGGAAACTCCTTTTGGGCTGAGAATCATTTATGAATAGCATTTTAGAATACTTCAACTGAAAAGCATTGCTAACTTTTGATAAGATGTGGTAATATCTGGCCAAGTATAATTTTTTGACCGTTGTCTAATTCTACCAGTCAAGTAATAGTGACACTGAAGAAAACTAAGAATATTTTAAGCTTTGTGATAATCTTCTTTGACTTGAATTCCATGAACACTTGAAAGACTATAATTTCTTCCACTTTTTGGTTGAATGTAGTTTCATCATCTTTTGGTTGAATGTAGTTTCATCATCTTTTGTTTGCTAATACAGACCTAATTCCTCTGCAGTTGCAACAGAAAGTTTCTCCTTTATGTGTTGTCTCAGACGATAGCATTTTCTTAACAATTGCAATTGCCCATCTCTCAAAGACCTCACATGTGCTATCGTTCCTTCCTGGGCTACGAGAGAAGGGTGCTCAATATTTGAAAGATGTTGCTGTTGCAAATGGTTACTCGATAGATCGAGTAGAAGTTCTGAAGAAGAAGAAACCACAACTTACTATGCATGATACTCGTGAGAGAAAGGTCATCTCTACTTAATTCATTACCAAACCGATATTTATGCTTTTGGTGGTTTGTTGTAAAAGTAACTTGCATACAAATATTGCAAGTTTGCACCATATTTTAGTCAAATGGCACCATGTTAGGATAGATTGCCATCTTATCTGAAGCTAATTCTTATGGTGGAATGCTTTTTATTATACTTGGAATAGTAATAAATTATTTGCTTGATCATAAAGTTGTTTATCTTTTAAATGCTTCAAGCTGGTGTAGACCAGTTACGAATCAAATTAAACACTTTCAGATTTTGTGTTTAATCTGCAGGTTGACTTGTTGATAGGAGAGCCCTTTTATTACGGAGGGGAAAATATGCTTCCATGGCACAACTTGCGGTTTTGGTAAGTACTATATTCTCATTTTACTTTATAGTAAATGCGTTGTTTCGAGTGTAAAATTTCCATGTACAAATAGGAAGATATATCATGCATCTATTCTGAGATTCAAGCAATGAGACATGGATGTACAACAAATTGCAAATTTCATCAAAATCTTCTGACCGTCAAATGGTTAAATTAAATTACTAACTACGACAAATTTTTTACTTTAATTGTGGAATAAGGATGCCTATTATTCCTGTCAAGTTTCCTTCGTTCTTATGACAGCAGAGACTCCTCCTTACTATATGTTTATTCCTTAAGATATGAACGCCAGATACTTGATATCCTTCTTGTGATTCCTACTTTATCCTTGCTAACAAAAGCCAGTATCTTCTCTGGAGGTTTGTCATGGTTATTAACTATTATATGCTAGATATGTTTTGACGTGTTATATAATGTTCTTTACCTACTCCGTGTTCTGTATGAAATTTCTACTGAAAGTAGGCGGTGATATTCTTATTTAGTATCAAGTACTTAATTTGGGTAATTTGTCGGGGAAAAAATTCTCACTTTGAAAGTGGTATTTAAGGAGGGAGCGAAGTATGCTTGATTCCGTCCTCTCTGAAGATGCTGTGATAATGCCTTGTAAAGGAATCTTGAAGGCTTGTGCAATGTCTCTACCGGTTAGTCTGTAAGATTGTATATAATATTTGTTTGAACCAACTTATGTGATTGTGTATAAAATCTAATTGTGGGATGGCTCGAGTATTTTAGGATCTTTGGAGAAGTCGTTGCAGCCTGAAAGATATTGTAGGTTTTGACCACGCAGTTGTGAATGCCACATTAGGAGCATGTGGTGATTTACCTGCATCTCAACAGATTCCCTGTCTACCATTTTTTGTTTGGCAGTGTGGAGAGTCTAAGGTAATTCATTACTGTTTTAGGAAGAAAAGTTTTAACAGATTCTTATTCCTGTTACTGAAGGAGGTCTGTTGAAATCATTTCAGAAACTTAGTGAGATTTTCACGGTCATGGAGTTCGATTTCTTAAAACCAATAAGTCCATGCACTGGGGAAGCCAAGGTATTATTTTTTCTTGTGTGTTTATCGGCAGAGTGATAAAGATGCTTGTCGCATTTGGTGAATAAGCTGCATGAGTTTTTTACTACAGGCGAAATTTACAAACTCGGGAATATGCCATGGATTTGCACTTTGGATTGATTGGGTGATAGATATAGAGAACTCCACTGTCATATCAACAGGACTGGGTATGGTCATGATGAATTAGATTTGACAGTCTTGTTCTCTTTCCTCTTTTTGTCAGTTATACCAAAATTTAAACTTGAATTATTTTGGTGCCTCATTTTTTGAAGTTACAAATCTTTCATTCACCAACCCATGCTTCAAAAGAGCTGCAGTAACAAGTATTCACTCGTCTGTTGTATGTGTTCAGATCAAAGATATTGGAAGCAAGGAGTGAAACTTTTGAACAAGCCTGTGCAGGTTGGAATACATGGTTTTAGCACGGGTGAATGTTGTTCAACAGTAATTGAAGCATCTTTCGACCCTTCTGGTGGTGAACTCGTGATTGAACATGATTTTCGTGAACTCTGATTTAATAAATCTGTGCATTATTTGTTTTAGTTCTAGTTAGCAGATAGATACAAATTTGGCAATCTTGTAAAATGGAAGATTTTTGTCGAATACAAAGACAAAGGGAGCAAATCAGAAATAGCTTAACAATGCAACTTTAATGTTGTTTGGTTATATTTTTTTCCAACTTTTTTGAAATTGAGCCATTTTGCTGAAGAAACATCATGGGGTATTTCAAAACCCTATTAGCATATTGCTTTATTATGTTCTTACGGTTTGCATGATAAGTTCTTGTATTTGACAAATCAATAGCTGAGCTCAAAACGTTATTAAGGTTGTTGTGAGAAGCTCAAACATGAAGAAAATTAAGAATGCAAAACAAAAAAATAAAAATTTAAACCACGTTTTGATTTAACAATGATAAATTCACTTGTCCCATCATGGAAACTCGAGCAATTTCAATTCTATTTGTTACCAAACAATCAGTTACATGGTACTATCAATTGCACTTCCCATCTACCATGATACCAACATTTTAGGCAAGGTAAATGTGAATTACTGAATTAAAAGGAAAAATTACAAAAAAAGTAAAAAAAATGTGGCCTAATTTAGCAATGGCAATTCAGAAGCTGCGGTAAATGCATGATAAAATTGCAGGAGGCATCCAAGTTCCCTTCGTTTCTTCCAGCTATTTTTCATTTTTTATTTTTGATATTATTTCTGCCACGTAAATTAGAATCTTTTTCGTTATACTGGACACTTGTACATCATTTTCTGTGTGCTTCCTGAGGTATTAGCAATTCTTCATGATCATCAACTTCCACCTGTCAGACATTTAGGCAGCCAAGTTTAGTTTTTCAGACAATGGAGTTTCATACATTAAGATGACAATGGCAGCAACTTGGTACCTCGTATCTGTTGCCACCATAAGTGTACTCCAGATGCAACAGCTTAGGTTCCCCAGGACAAGGATCACAAAATCCCATGATGCCAGACTTCTTTACACCCTCGTGAAGCTGCGCATATCAGAAGCCAGATATTAGAGTATTTCCAAGAGTAGTAACAAAAAAACTCTTCAAATTAAATTTTGTTGACCTACGAGGCAATTTGAAGAACATTATTTACTACTTTCATATTTTGTGTATCATCAGTCTCTTCAATTCAATAAGTTTTACATCAAACACATTAAGCATAATAAATATTTTTAGCCTTTAATTATAGATTTGAAAAGTGAGAAGGATGTTGCAGATTTGAAGAGTGAGAAGCAGGTTGCAGATTTGATGACTAAAGTTGAAGATGTAGTTGGAGAGGATTTTTCTAATGTGACTCATCTATTTGAGTATCCCAAAGTGGTTGAAGAGGCTGTTGGAGATGCTCTTATATTATGGTTCCCATAGATCGAGCCAAAATATATAAACCACCATATAAAGGATCTTTAGGGGTTTATAAACTAAACATTTCCATCAAATGGCACATTAGCCTTCACCACAGATCATATAGGTTTGTCAAACAGGATGCTATTGTTTCTGGTTCGAAAGAAACACAATCAAGGGTACAAAGAAAAAGGGTAGAAAGAAATATACCTTAAGTTGCCCAGAATCATTAATTAGAAAATTTAAAGGTAACGTGACATCTAAGACTTGTAAAGCTAGGTTATCCTTGTGTTCTTCCAATTCATATCTATTCTTGAAAGCTTTACGATTCCCATATATTGCCTCTGTGATCACCAGTCCACCTGTTTCTAGTTGCTTATTCCTTTTCCTATTGCCAACATTCTGTAGCAACTGCTGAGCTTTCTCAGCTACTGCCCGTGCCTCTCGAACCTATTCAAACACACAATGTTACTCATGAAAATGTATGATATGCATTTATTTATTTATGGGTGGGGGGGAGCAAGGACAGAATTAAAGTAGCATACCATAAATCAGGATAATAAAACAAAATTATAGAATGTCTTTACCAGAGCAATGTTAGACAAATTGTAGAAAGTCATTTAACAATGGAATAATCAAACAACAAAATAGCAGTTTAAACAAAATCCCACTCTACTACATCATTACATGCATAAGCTCTAGTAACCAAGAATTTTAGAAAAAAATCACAAGACAAACAAATTAAGCATAATAGAAATTGATTATTAGTTAATACGACTCTTGGTGTTTTTTAGGATGTATTGCCTGTGGTTCATTATAAAAAACAAAATATTTGTATGGATACTAGATGAGTGTAAATCTCATGGTTTAGGGGTCTCAAATGATGTGTCATTGAATACTTTATAGCATAGCCGATCTTCTATCACAGAAGATGTACCTGATCAATGTAATGATAGCACATCATCATTTGAGACCCCTAACATTACCTTCTTAAAATAATGGCTCAAATCAAGGGAAAATAAACATAATCTAATTGGGTTGTATATTCATCGACTTCTCAAGAACGTATCATGTTCAACAGACATTGTAATTCTTAGGTAAAGATTTCAACTCACAGGTACTGCTAAAATCTCATTAGTGTGAAAATCTAGGTTCGAAATTATATCAAAGAATTAGTAAATAAAGGGGGAAAAAGAGAAGTCTAAGTTGCTTTGCAACTGTGCAACCTTTTATGTTCTTTAGTGATTTTGAAATGAGCCAAATGCTCAACTTTTAGTGTATATCTACATATCTTTCACTTTGCTGAGTGATAGGATCATTTTCTTGCTTGTGACATGGGTGTCTTTAGAGATTAGAGGCAATTTTGTGTCTGACACAAGCAAATTATTAGTTGTCACAAACATATAAAGAATAAAAAAATAAATTATTAGACATTCATAAAACTCAAGGGATACACAAATGGACTAGTATACCTCAACTAAAGTTTTTCCCATATTCTCCAATGCCTTCTGTTTTTCACGTTTCAGGTGATAAGGTTTGAAAACGAATGCCTGCAAGTATATACATTTATACACAAAATTAAAATAAAATGGGAAGGTTAAGTTCATGATACTGATTAGCTAAGAATCTTTATGATTCACTTGTATGTGACTGTAGATCTAACACACAAATTAATGATGCAGTAGGACAAAATCATAGAGACGAAATCAATAGGAATAACCAATGACTATTAATAGCCTTCAACTTCAGGTATTTATTTGTGTTACATTGTTAGATAGCTCAAGCATCTCAGCCAAGAGATGAAAAACAAACTCTTTTACTTGTAATCCTTAATGGTAATGTATAATTACATGGATGTACAGGAGGACAAAGACCCAATCAAACCTAAAGAAATAAATATCACTAATTATATAAAACTTTCAACAGAAAGAACTAGTAGCAAAAACCCTGTGGATGACAATAATTTGATCCAGAGAATCAGAGCTGATTTCCATTTTTCTTATAAGTGAGATGTTACTCAAAACTGGCACACCCTGATCAACTCTTCAAAGAGACGCGAGTCTTTAAAATGTGTAAGTATGGCCTTTTTCCAATCAGAGAACTGCAAGTTTTATGCTCCTTTACTGATTAAAGATTCGTACTAAACATGCATTATGAAATATGAAAAATTAGTGAAATTTCTAACAGCGTATAGGTGAGACAATGACACAGAAGGAGCTAACTTTTTTGAGTTTGGTGTAAGAAGTGCAGAATTTTGATTCAACAATGTAAAAAAGTTATAGCACGGTGCATAACAAATCTACTTATGCTGGTATATGATATAATACACTGGAGACATTATTAATCCAGTATTCCATAGACCACCCTAAGAAGAATTAATGAAAATACATAATAAGCAAGAACTAATTATTATATATTATAATTAGCATTATTGTGATGGTTCTGAGTTGGTATATAACAAACATTCAATGATCAATTGATGAATGATTCAGCAGATTGCAAGATATAATAGTTCGATATTACTAATCACAGAGAGAGAGAGAGAGAGAGAGAAACCTTGAGTGCAAAGTAAAGAGATGCAGGAATAATGAATGCTCCCGTAGCAGTAACTACATTCAGATGTCTGGAAAGCAGAATCTGCACACAATGGCTCATAGCAACATGGCAGAACCCAAAAGTTATAATCAATACAGATACTAACAGGATACAGATCTAGGTTTACATACTATAATAATCATAATATATGATATGGTTCACATAGTTTTCAGGTGAGTATATGCGAGATAAAATAGTATTTATACTCGAACTGAAAAATAAGAACTTGCTACACTTCTGCAGCGCACAGAAGTTTAGTATGTCAAAAACCTATACTGTCAGATTCTCATTTAGAAAACTGAAATGTACAATTTGCTGAAACAGTAAGTCTTCAAATCATAAGCAGAGGGTCATTGTCTGAGCTTGGGCACATTATGACTCAAATACTAAATGGATATAATGATCGATAATCACTTCAAGTGCTTAAAGTACTCATGCTGGACAATCACATCATCAACTCGATATTCCATTTACTATCATTTTCTCTCACCATGGAATCAATATTCCATTTATTAGTATGTTTTCCGGCTTTTACACAATATTGTTAGTGTTTTCTCTCATAGTCGGTCAATATTCCATTTATTAAAGCCCCTCTGGTGTAAAATTTTCATGTCAATACTCAATATCTTTTTGCCACAAAGGGAAGTTGTCTACAGATTGTTTTCAAGTACAGTGGGCTGAGAATTGCTTCACCATGTGAGTTGTTAGTCCCCACTAAAAATGTAGTCACATGAAGATGCCAAAATAGAGAGAAAAAAGGTAGACAGAAATGTTTTCGGCCAAAGGATAAGAATCAAGAGATCCAACAAGACTCAAACACACAATAAATATGAAAAGGATAAAAGAAATGAACTTCTTGTCAGATATGACACAAGCCTAACTTGTGAAACTTGTACACCTTTTCATTTCTCCCATGGGGGGTGTCTGAAAATTTTACAACTAAGGTTTGAGATTGCACTCACCGGAATGACTAGCTTTTGTCCACCTCGATGTAATTCAAATCTGTAGAATATACCCTACAAAAAATTCAAGGAAGAAAGTAAGATATATCAAACAGCAACAAATATAAAAATCAACCCGTAGGCTATTGACAGAGCTGAACAGATATCAACGTGGAAATAAAGCGAAGTGGAAAGCCCATTCAGGCTTGATAGTCATTATGACGTTGGTATGCAAAAAATTGGACGAAATGAATTCTCTCGGATTTACATTTCATATATACATATGAGATAGCTTTCCTGAGAGGAGGTTTGAAACAAGATTGCCGTCCTTGGGACAGAATTTCCCCTCTCCAAGTGTGAAAATTACACACAACCATCAAACCTAATTCCCACTCCTAGTAACCCTCAGCCAAAATCATTTCATCTCCTCATCTTCTCTTCTCACTCGCAGTCTCACTGCTAGAAGTAGGAAGAACCCTACGATTGACAGCGTGACTCACCAGCTCCACCAATCCAATGGAGACGGCAGTAATGATGGTTGATTTTCTAAGAGATGGACAGCAGAAAGGGTAGATGGATCTGGTCAAGTTCATCAGTGGTGGCAATTACAGAGGGGTTCAAGGGAGGCAGAGGACTTCTTCTTCCTTGTTGAGGTATATCCCTTGAGATAGAGAGGGGTTTCTGCTGGTTGGTTGATTGATGTGGCAAGAAGGGTTTTATGCCACCCTGAGTGGAAGGTGATGATTTTTTTATGCCACTGTGCCGGAAACAAAAAGCTTGTTTTCAAGTATCTCTCATGGACAAAATATATTCAACTACTTGTTTGTGGCAAACAACCTACTACAACTTAGTTTTGGTTGATAAAAAGGTGAAATGACCAAACTGCTATTAATGAATTTAAAAGAAAATATCAAAATACTACCATTATTGACATACTTGGGTCATAGCCATTTTGATGTGGTTGTCACAATCACAACCATGTTATCCCCTATAATAATCTCCATTTTATTAATTTATTTAGGGTTTTTTAGTTGAAGTGTTTTTATTTAAAGTTCATACTTCGTTAGGTGTTAATTGTCTGGGTAGGAGAAGCTTAGTAATTCCATGTACTGGTTCCAAGCTACAACAGATTTTAGGTGTGGCTCCTTCAGATTTTCCTTATAAACACGAACCTCTAATAAGAGAAAACAAACATAGACAAATCAATGGTAAAAACAATTCATCATCTATCAAAACGTACCTGAATTCCTATTGAGTATAACATGCGGACAGTGCTGAAGTTAGATATTTTTCTCCCACCCCCTACTTCAATTTCAAGAGCACTGCTGATAAATTATACCAAAGTTACGAGTGAATAGTCTGATATGTATCAATGCAAGATACCATAAACAAGGAAAACAGAATTGAACACAAACATTTGGTAGCACATATTTTCATACTGGCTGTTCAAACTAAATCAAAACTAAAGCAAACCTCTACATAAAAATATATGTTCTTCAGTATATTGCAACTATGATAGTATCTCATTCTGACATTTGCATATAAAAGTTTACTGAAAATTTACTACACTGTTCCGATACTATAGTATATGTTAGTTTTGAGGAATATTTTCTTGGATATCTGGGTAACAATCGTAAGAGTTTCAAGAGTACCAAATAGTCTAACTGAAGAACTTCATCTTGGGCTATCATCTTATGTCCCTCTCCCACTGGGGCATGATCGGCTGCAGCCAAAATCTGCCAAAAAAAGTTGTGCGGACTGTTGGCTACAGCCGACTTTGGCTGTGGACCTTTTTCCTCTCTCTCTAAAACAGAATTAGTGGATCAAGTTTAAATATTTAAAAAGTAGAAGGAAGACATCAACAGATAAAGCTGATCAAGCAGTAACAATTCAGCCCGTAAGGACATCACTAAAATTTTACAAATACAAATTACATGGACAAGCTTATAAGGATAAAAAAAATCAGGAAAATACTATCCCAATTAAGTCCACAGAAATACCTTCCTATTTTGCCAGCAATGCGACCATGAGACTTCGAGGAAAAGCGATGACTATAATGAGCTGATGCACCAAAGAAGCTTGTGCCTATCTGCAGGAGGTTGAACATGAATGAATAGAAGGCAATATTTTTAAATATCTCAATGATTTGATAAAATTAACATATCCCCAAAAGGAAACTGAAATTGCAGAGATGCTTTAGAAGAAATAGAGTTGCAACTTGCAACAATAAAAAAAGAACATAAGAAAATATTCATCATGTTCTTTACCTTTATTACAGACCTAAATATTACGAAGAGAGATGTATTAAATTTCAAGTTTAAAAAATTTAGACTAGTGAGCAGAAATCCTTTAAATCCCAGAACATGGTACAAGTGAGTAAAGGGAACTACTTTTCAAGATTGCAGCACAGCAGAAGTGACCAAGTAATATGGAAACATATAATAATATACGGTCAATTAGCACAGAAAATAAACATTTGTGAATAAATAAAATAACTTTAATAACAAAACCCTCTTCTTTTCAATTTCTAAAGTAAGCAAGAATTAGTTAATCAAATTTTCTAAAAATCGCAAAATGGCTCAGAATGTTGATCCTTCATACAAAAAACTTTGACGAGATTATAGTGGAAGTTCAACCTTAACAGGGAAAATGTCTTAGATGTATTATAAAGGAACATGAAATTTACCTTAATCTCTCCAGCCGCAGACATTTTCTCTTCTTTCTTACGCCATCCAACAGCTATCGATGACTCTGAACCTAAAGCAAGCTCTATCTGGAAACATGGAGACCATAACAAATAATACAAATGCAAGAATTCAAAAACTATCCAGCAAGAATATTTAAGCAGCCACAAAAGGTAAATTTGTAATTTATTCCAGTTTCAGCTTTTTTTCCATAACGTCATGCTGTTAACAGATAATTTTTCTTTCTTATACCCTTCCTTAATTTTTGATGCCAAAGTCAATGAAAGAAAATGTGTCACCGTCTAAAAGAAAACTTAATTAAATAAACCTAAAGTTCTCAATTTAGATAGCAAAAGTCCTGATGTACATCTACAGTGATATACAAATCCTGGAAGTTTTTTAGTGCAGAAAGACTATGGCAGATGCAAGAGAGCTTACATTTCCATTTGTAGACTCGGAGAGTTGACGAGTCCAGGAATTAGAAAGATTGATTGAACCATCTCTTAAAGACATGGCAATACCCATTGTTGCAGTGGAGTGGGCAGAGAGTGTTCTGAAGAACGGGTAGAGAAGTAGTGAGGATAAAAACTGTTAAACGAAAGGAAACTACAAAAAAGAGAGGACTTATTATAACATTTGACCTACCGAGATGTTTGTAGCCCAATCAATGCCCGTAAACCAGCAGAAGCCATGAATTCCATAGTAGAAGCAGAAGATATCTGATGCGTAAGGACAGCAGTGGCAGCAGCACCACCAGAATTCCCATTAACAGCCAGATTCCCTCCAACAGCAATGACATTCCTTTTAGATATTTTAGATTGAACTTCACTAGACATGGACATACTGAAATTTTTATATATGAACAAAATCAGTAAGATGAAACACCAGATACATGGACTAAGGGGGTGTTTGATAAGACTAAATGAAATAGTTCTGAATGTTTAAGTAATCTGAATGAAGCAAAATTCTTAATACTGAATGAAAAAAGTTGTTTGATAATTGACATGTTTGAAACATCTGAATAAAATATTTTTATTATTTTACCCCTCCTAAAAAATTCAAAATTGCTGTAAATTTATTTAATATTACTTAATATAATAGTTAATATTGTAAAAAAAATTAAATATAAAATACTTCATTCAGCAGTCATTCAGCCCATTCAGTCAAAAAAATTACACTTGGTCATTCAGCTTAAAAATCTGACCGATTCAGCCATTCAGACGATTTTTATTCTAAACAAACGCACTGCGTTTGAATGGCTGACCGATTCAGCCATTCAACTTCATTCAGCTCTAAACAACCCCCCCAAAAGCAATCCCTATACATGCAAGGAACAACGGACTACTTGATGTAAATAGATATGGATTGTGTCACTTAGAAAATACCAAAAACCAAAGTAACATAAATGGAACGTAAGCAAAAGAGGTATGGCTGGATACTGCATTTCTGGTGTTACATATATTGGGTAAGTTATACTCTGCAGCAACCAATACCCTTTACAGATATTTAAAAATGGTTAAAGAAATTAAGAATCAAACAAATTTTAGAAAGTGAGGGAAATAAACAAAACATCAATAACAGAAGATAACAATGGACATTGACTACATATCATAAAACTGGTTTCGATGGCTTGCTCAGATAGTCAGATATCATATTAGATCCAAACAGCCTATCAAACCGACCAAAGTTGTTTTAAAATATGTTTCAGAATTCTCAGAGAGAGAGAGAGAGAGAGAACATATCTTTGATAACCAAGAATATAAATTCTCAACCCATGGAAGTTGGTACTTGGACCTTAATAGCAAAATGAAAAAAAAATATGTATATATAGGAAAGGGAGATGGCACACATGTGAACATGCTGCAGCATTACTCTTTGGAGATTACACTAAATTGTTCTTCTCTAGACGGGCAATGTTCAACATGAATTGATGTGGGATAAACATTTTTTTATAGTAACAAATGATTGAATACTTGTACACTTTACCCTCTCATGATGCCATCGCCATCTAGAAACTGCGGCAACGACAAATTTGCCAGAATCACACCAGAAGGTAGGACATGGGTTGGGACCTTTTCTTGTTGCTTCTGCCGTCGTAATTTTTCAAGTTCTTCCTTAATCTTTTCAAAACTATTCAATTTTGGACCGAGTTCTAAACCTGAAGTTACCCCTTCCATACCATATATATCATATATCTGCCTTTTATTCTCATCCGACAAAATTTCATAGGCTTCACATATCCGTTGAAAATTTTCTGTAGCAATATCCTTCATCTGGAAATAGGTGCGCAATATAACATCAGTCACTTACTCTTGGGTAAAATTGAAAAGTCAGGAATGGAAGTAAGAAAAATACTAAGAATTTAAGCAATAAAAATAAATCCACACACATATCCACAAACTATCATATAAATAATGTAAGAGACAAAAACAATTGCATCCTGATTGAGTGTGAAAATGAGTCAATAACCCAGTATGAGGAATGACCCCAGTGAGCGAGTGTCTAGCAGCATGATGTTATGACATGACTCCTATCATCCCTGACCATTTCAGGACTGCATTACAACTTTGATGAGCCAATTTGAAAGAGAAGATGAAGAAATTTCAAACTGAGCATTCAAAAATACGTCAAAATCTTGGTAAGGAAACATAGAAATTTTGACAGACAAATTGACAGTCTCAATATGCTCTTTAACGATACAAATTCATTTTTTTTTAAGATAAGTTAAGGACACATTCTTTTGTACTTGAATACATCAAACAGTACAATATTTTATTGAGGCACATTGAGCTTGCTACATCTTAGAATATTCATATAGGTTTTAAGAGTATTGCTACATATGACGACAAATTTATGCCGCTAGTAAATACTAACTTATGTGAAGACATGGATAGAAAGGAATTAAGAAGGGACCCACACATTATTATTCTATCTTATTGCTTAGAGTTCCACGTTAGTAGCAATCCAAATTCGTCATGAGATTAGTCGACATATAAATCATTTCCCTAACCTTAATTTAACAATATCCTCCATCAATCTTTTAAGTTCAAAAATATGACATCATCCTCCCAACACTCCAATGTAAAAATTCTATCCAATGTATATAAGATTACTGACTAAAAGAGTTGCCTTGGCATGGTAAGGACCACCTTTGGCATAAAGGAGAGAATGACTGTTTTTATGTCTGCTATACATATGCTACTCTTTTTTTTTTCTTGCCTAATATTTACTATTCTTTTTCTATGTATGGATATAGAGAGAACCAAGTTGCATTAGTAATCATAAACAAAAAATTTCAAACATAGAGTATTTCAAATGGAGAAACACCTATAGTGGTTGAAGTATAATACTGCACTTCAAATGCATACAGTCTAGCAAAAGAGTCATTTTACTTATCAACCAGACTGTTTTTGGGCCTTTCTACTAGGGACAATCATGAATTGAGCACGATTCCAACACATAATCAATTACATCATTCAACATATACAAACTAACTCAATCTCTAATTTCCAATAACAGTTATCAATACAGAACACCCAATTGAAACATAAGCTCAACTCAAACATGATCAAAATTAGCTAAAAATAAATCAGGTACCTACATCCATTACAATATAAACTTACACGATAAAACCCAACAAATATAAAAATATCAATTTAAACATTATACCTTCTACTTTGTCATCAATTCATCAGAACAATAGAAATAAGTTAATACTTAATATTCATATATGCACAAAAATTAAAGAGAAAAAAATAAGGGGTACCTGGGGAGATTGGTATTTATCAGGGTGATAGATTTGAGCCCATTGACGGTAAGCTTTACGGATTTCTTCATCTGAAGCTTGTGGAGATATGTGAAGTAGTGCATACAATTCTCTGTTTGGGGGTCCATTGTTTTCTGCTTCTTTCATCTTTTTGGATTGGAAAGCTTGGAGCTTTGACAAGGTTTTTGGGATGTTTTGCTTTTCAAGTAAACTTCTTGAAAGACTGACGTTTTCTGTTGATTTGGTTAAATCTGAAGAGGGTTAGTGACGATAGGCCGGGGTTTAAGGCTCTTGTCGACTTGTCGTGTGGGTTGTGGAGTATAGGCAAAATAATTAACCTTTTTTTTTTCCTTAAAAAAAATTGATTTTTTAATTTTAGAATTATCATGTCACACATTTTTTTAAAACAGCAGAATCAGTATTAATAAAGCCGATTTTTTTTTTAGATATCTTGCAGTAATTTTACTGTATTAAATAAAATCATATACATTATATGAATTTAATTTTAAGACTTTCTTTTAAAAAGTTAAATAAATTTCTTTATGAAAGTGAAGGAATAATACAAAGTGTTTGATGATAGATTCCAGCTTGATTTTTGTGTTGGATGATAGATTCCAACTTGATTTTAAAGTAATATTGTAAGAATATTGATGGATTTTCGAAAATAAAATAAGAGTATAGATGGTTATCGTCAACTAAAATTATCATGTAAGGTCTTTATTAAGTTTTATTTATACGGATAATGAGAAGCTGACTCCGAGTAGAGTAGCCCTCTCATTCATGTATGGACCGTGGGCCCAACAGAATCTATTCAAGTAATTGGCGCGATTTGTATAATGTTACTTCAATTGTTAATTTAGGTTGGACGAATTACTTTTTAATTTTATTTATAAGCCTAAACATAATTTAAAATGATATTATTAATGTCAATTTAAATTTATTGTGTCTAATTATTTGGTGTCTCTGCTTCATTCTAAACTTCCCATACTTGTTTTACTCCCAGAAAATAAAAAATAAGTTGGGCTAGAGTCCACATAAAGACCTTTTTAGGCTGCAAGAGCTGACTGAGTAAACTAGCCCAAAAACAATAAACAGGTTAGTAAATAAGATAGGAATAATATGGATAAACACCTATACGTATGGAGTATTAATTTATTATCCAATATGAGTGTAAAAATCACAATCCAGTATTAAGAATAAATAAAGAACAAACAAATATCAATGCAAAGTACGGACCGGATCTTAAGCTCACCCTTTATCTAATATACTTTACTCACTCATCTTTAGCGACGGACCGGACAACGCTTCGGTCCGTCGCTATATGTTGTCCGTCGCTAAAAGCTAAGACAACGGTTCTATATATAGCGACGGACCTAAACGTCGTTCGGTCCGTCGCTAAAGGGGGGGTGAACAAAGTATGTTAGATAAGGGGTGGACTTAAGATCCGAACCGATGCAAAGTATTATAATTTACAAAATAAGTAGAGATGTTAATTAGTTAACCTTTAACCTGCCTAATACACATATAACTAATTTATCGGTTACTACTCACAATTGAGCGGGAGTAATACTAAGAATATATAATGTATATTCCTAAATTGTATAAAGTACTTAATTATAAAGTAGATCATAATGTACGAATATTGAGTAATGTATTTTATCAAAAAAATTCCATTTATATTATTATATATAATATGTATTATATATAATTAAATGAATTAATTGGTTTACCGATTTGGTTAGAAAAAAATACATACTGGTACGGGATATCAATACCGAAATACCAATATATATCGAATTTTTTTATCAATATCAAATCGGGATATAAAAATATCAAGTTAATTGTAACGAACTGATTAATTTCGATAATTTTCCAAATTTACTGTTTTGTTTTGCACACCCGTCCACTAGATGAACGAACTTTTCCCTCCTATTAGTCTTAACCACATTGTCCAACTCTAGTAATTGTGGATAGGGGTCGAATAATGAGTTAAATTGGAATTGAAACCGCACTAAAAATCGTATAAATCGCACTAATTAAAATCGTACCAACGGTTTCGACGTATGTGACGGTTTTAGGTTGGTTGAAAAATCAAATTTACGTTTTCGATTTGGTTATTAGTTAAAACCGCACGCATAAAATCGAAACCGCACCAAATAATCATCATATTTTCTCAAATTTGCTACAAGTATATATAATTTTTCTACTATAAAATATTCTTCTCATTTTACTTTAGAAGACATATATTGCAGGGTTTAATGGAGAATAAATAGTATCAATTATGTTTGCTAATCAAGAGTGGCTTTGGTAATTCCTAAATCAAATGTGATAACATAGTATTAATCAACCATATAATTGTTGATGTCTGAAAATATTTTATTAAATTAGCTCCATGATTGTGTTCAATGTGTAATATGTTTACGTTGATGATTTTATTAACTATTTTACGGATTTGTTATTTCAATTGATTTTAGAACCGAAACTGTACCAAATAAAACCAAACCGCACGGTTCAAAATCACACAGTACCGCACCAATCACAAATAATTTTATGTGCAATTTTAAATTTTTTAAACTGCACCTAAACAATTTCGTGTGCAATTTAAATTTCAAACTGCATCATACTCTCTATTAGTTTTGCGCTCATAAATTCCTTACCCGTCCTTAGTTGTCAATTGTCTGTAATATTGTTTGTAACATGAGTACCTGGCAGGTAGGTGGAGTTCAACATCCAATTAATTATAAAATGGGATAAATAACTTTTTGATCACTGTACTAGGATTCGATTTTTATTGTGATTATCGAAACTTTTTTTATTACAATCGAATAACTGTACTCTCAAAAATTATAAAATAATCATTCCTTACGATTTCCGTCCAAAAAATGAACGGAAGTGCTGAGTTGACATACACGTGACTTTAAAATGCTGATGTGTACATATATGTTTTACCATGTGTGTAAGACCCCAACTTTTATAAATAAAGAAGAATTTTCTATAAATATCATTTTTGAATATTATGGAGTTAATTTGATATAATGTTATAGTTGTGGGTAATATTTATAAATTTTGCAAAGTACGCAAGTTGTTATATAATATTTGATTGGTCGGGGAATATTCGTTTTAACAGGGAATATTCGTACAACGACACAATCATTGGTGGACCCCACAACAGAATTATTGTCGGATTGAGAAAACGACAAAGATAGTTTATTACAAATAACGGCGGAAGTTTTACCATTGTTACTGTTGAACTACTCGGTAGTAAAAGTACAGTAATACGTGTGGTTGCATAGTAGCACACGGTATCGATTATTAATGCTTATGTGAGAAGTCACTCAGTTTGATTCTATTATTGTCAGTTAATAATATGAATTATTTAGCGATAATGACGTTTTGTTTTATTCGTATTATTAACGTAATAAAACAGAAACATCTTTTTATATAAAACAAAATACTTTATTAAAGTTATTCTATAAATAGAATATATTATATTTTATTTAAAAGATTTTTCTTTAAATATGGACCGTCAGATTAAAGTAATCAATCTGGACCGTTCATGGATTAGTTACTATGCATTCTATTTTCTATAAATAGCAGCTCATTCCTTCATTATTTCTTACGAATTCACTGAACTCTAGAGAGAGAAACTATAGAGAGAAACTATAGAGAGAGAGAAGAAGAGTATTCTGCTACTTAACTACTTCCTTACTTCAGCTCTTCTTTAAAACGGTAAGGGGTGTTATTCTTTCTTATTCATGAAGAGAACTGTTGTTATTCCATTTCTTATTATTCTGTTGGAATAACCTGTATACGCGGATCTACCCTATACTTGGTGACATTCTTCTATTATTCTGTTGGAACATCCTGTCTGTGTGTTTTACACTGGACCTGGTTCCATTATTTATTATTCTGTCGGAATATCCTGTCTGTGTGTTTTACACCGGACCTGGTTCCATTATTTATTATTCTGTCGGAATATCCTGTCTGTGTGTTTTACACCGGACCTGGTTCCATTATTTATTATTCTGTCGGAATATCCTGTCTGTGTGTTTTACACCGGACCTGGTTCCATTATTTATTATTCTGTCGGAATATCCTGTCTGTGTGTTTTACACCGGACCTGGTTCCATTATTTATTATTCTGTCGGAATATCCTGTCTGTGCGTTTACGCCGGACCTGGTTCCATTATTTATTATTCTGTTGGAATAACCTGTTTGTGCGGTCTATCGCATGCATGGTGATTTCTTTTGTTATTCAATTCTTTATTGTACTCAGTTGGTTAAGTTTTGACTTCTATACTCCATGAAATTTGTGGAATATCCTTGATAATTGCGTTTCATCCAGTATCTATTCATAAAAATATTCTCCTGATCATTCTTGAATTTTACTCCACAAAGCAGTATCATGTTGACAATTTGGACGTTGTTAATTCTTGGATAAATTAATTCTTGAACTTGTTTTATTGAATTCTTATATCATTGTCATCATCCTCATGTTTATAAAATGTTGAAAGTCATCTGTGGCCTGTAGTGCATAGATGGACTTGGTATGATTATGACCAGGGATTATTCGGTATAATCATGACCGTAATGTTACAAATGATGTGGTAAAAGTCCTCATTTGCCAGTAGTGCATTGATGGACAGTTGTTGGCATGATCATGACCATTAATAAATATACGAATATCCTTGGCCGTAGTGCAGGGGTGATTCGATGATGTGGATTATTTTATTAAGCTGAGTCTCAGCGATCACAGTGTTGGAAAATCTTTTAAATCATAAAAGATAGTAGAGTTTATTTTCTACTTGACTCTTTTAATGGATTGCTTGTTCCGCTGCAGTTAAACTTGATGTCTATTATATTTTATCAGTTTAACATTGTTGAAGGCTAATGATAATTTATTCTGCATTATCTTAGTCATAATATTTCTTACTGGGCTAGTTGAGCTCACCCTTTCTTTCACTGTTCTCTTCAGGAAATGAGAACGTAGCTGGGACAAGTCGGGGAACGGAGTGATGGTCCGAATGATAGTATTAGTTAGTAGTCCTCACTATTCTATGTAATGGTGTGTTAATAAATGTAATGAGGACTCCTTTTGAGTATGAATACTCTCTAGAAGATAATATTTGTATTCAAACTCACAGTTTATGTTTTGTCGTATTGTACACGACAGTTGTATTAGTAAGTTGTATTTGTACTTTGTACTATGTATCTGACAACCCAAGATGGGTGATGTATACCTAATTTTGGGGGCGTCACAGTTGGTATCAGAGCTTAGGGATATGATTCCTGGCTAAGATGTGAGAATAGAATTAGGAGGGGAGAGACGGGGAATTCCTTCGCTAGTATGACCTACCTAAGTTTATTTGCATGGTATTTAATTGGTCGGTTATAATATAAGGATAAAATATGACATATCAATTAATTTTTATTTTGTGGCATTATCTGAAAATGGCATCTGAGAATGTTGAGAATAGCAATGGAGCACAGGCGACTGTTGATTCACCTCATATCAATAATCAGGATAATGTGCATCAGGAAGGTGACAATCCTCATGCAAACAACAACACTGACCAAATGATGAATGATCAAATGTTCAGAGGCTTTATGCAATTCATGCAACAACAGGTGAAAGTGGCTCCTGTCCACAACGTAGGTAGAAATACTGAAAACTCTCTGGCGGTCACCGCTAAACAGTTCAAGGAGCTGGGACCACCAGAGTTTAAGGGAGAGCCAAAACCACTTATAGCGGAAACATGGATAAAGCAGATTACCAAGATATTTGATGTCTTGGGATGCTCCGAGGAGCAAAAGGTTCCCTTTGCCGCCTTTATGTTGCGAGGAGAGGCAGATTACTGGTGGGAATCGATTAAGCGTACTCAACCTGCCGCACTGAAGATGTCCTGGGAGAAGTTCCAAGAGCTGTTTAACGACAAATATTTTCCCGAGAGTATTCGTCACATGAAGGAAGTGGAGTTCATCAAATTGGAGCAGAATAATATGACCGTGTCGCAGTACGAGGCAAAATTTGCGGAGTTATCCCGGTTTGCGTCCCACCTGGTGGATAATGAAGAAAGAATGACGCGGATGTTTTTAAGAGGTTTGAAGCCGGAGATACGTCAACATCTTGTTTCTCATAAACTGTGTTTGTATTCAGATGTTGTAAATAGGGCTCAGTTGGTGGAGCGCGATAACGAGACAACGCAACCAAAAGAGAGCAGCCGACAAAATGATAATACCAGTGAGAGCAGTCATCGAAGCGGTGACAACAAGCGTGGAGGGAATCAACAGGCCAGAAATGGTAACCACTTCGGTGGTAATCAGGGCCAAAACAATAAGAATGGGCATTTCAAGAAGAGGAGATTCAACAATGATGGAAAGACGTCAGCACCAGCACCTGTCGTTAAGGAAGGAGAACGACCACCTATCATATGTTTCAAATGCGGAGGGGAGGGGCACATCAGTCCAAACTGCGCGATGCCGTCCAAAGCATGTTATAATTGTGGAAGAGAAGGTCATTTAGTCCGATTTTATCGTTTACCGAAGACAAATTCAGCTAGGATGGAGGCACCAAAGGCCGTCCCAGAAAAGTCAAAACCGGTTATGCAAGGGAGAGCGTTTGTTGTGAACTCCCAGAAAGCAAGGAACCCGAATGAGGTCATCACGGGTAAGCTTATCATAAACTCTAACGAAGTCTATACTTTATTTGATACCGGTTCTACCCATTCTTTTATTTCTCCTACTTGCGCTCATCGATTAAATTTGATTCCGGGAAATTAGACTTTGACTTAGCTGTTGAAACTCCATTGGGAGAAACCTTCATTACATCCACGATTTATAAGTCTTGTTTGGTTCAAGTTGGTACCCACACATTACCTGTCGATCTGATTTCATTAAAAATACTTGCATTTGACGTGATTCTAGGGATTGATTGGTTAACTACTCATCATGCAAAAATTGATTGTTTTCGTAAGGTTGTTAGCTTTCATATTCCTAATCGACCTATTATGCGAATTCAAGCAACCAAACCATTAAAATCAATCGCTGTCATCTCAAGCCATAAAGCTATTCGTTTATTGAAAAACGGATGTCAAGCTTTCTTAGCTCATGTCACAGATCTAAACAAAAATACGTCAGCTTTGAATGATATTTCTGTTGTTAATAAATTTCCTGACGTATTTCCCGAAGAACTTCCTGGCCTACCCCCAGAGCGTGAAATTGAATTTTGTATCGACCTTGAACCCGGTACAAAACCCATTTCCAAAGCCCCATATCGAATGGCTCCTATTGAACTTCAGGAGTTAAAGACCCAACTGCAGGAATTGTTAGACATTGGTTTTATTCGTCCTAGTACTTCTCCTTGGGGTGCTCCTGTTCTGTTCGTGAAGAAGAAAGATGGGAGTATGCGACTTTGTATTGATTATCGGGAGTTGAATCATGTCACCATCAAAAATAGGTACCCATTGCCACGTATTGATGACCTGTTTGACCAGTTGCAAGGAGCACAATTCTTTTCAAAGATCGATCTTCGTTCTGGATATCATCAGCTGAAGGTTAGAACTGAGGATATTCCAAAGACGGCTTTCAGAACTCGGTACGGGCATTATGAATTCCTAGTCATGTCCTTTGGATTGACTAATGCTCTTGCTGCCTTCATGGATATGATGAACCGGGTATTCAAGGAATATTTGGATCACTTTGTGGTCGTCTTTATTGATGACATCCTTATTTATTCCAAAAGCCGTGAAGATCATGAGCAACACTTGAGGCTGGTACTCCAAAAGCTTCGTGAATACAAGCTTTATGCCAAGTTGAAGAAATGCGAGTTCTGGCTGGAAGAGGTAGCATTCCTTGGGCACGTAGTATCAAGTCGTGGAATATCGGTTGACCCGGCAAAGATTGAAGCTATTCAAAGCTGGGAGCAACCTAAATCAGTAACCGAAGTACGTAGCTTTCTCGGTCTAGCTGGTTATTATCGGAGATTCGTGGAAGGATTTTCTCGAATCGCTACTCCATTAACTCAGCTGACTCGAAAAGATACAAAGTTCGGTTGGAGCGAAGAATGTGAGCAGAGTTTTCAAGAACTCAAGAGGAGACTCATTTCAGCACCTGTTCTAACAATACCATCTGGCTCGGAGGGATTTGTCATCTACAGTGATGCTTCGAGCAAAGGGTTGGGATGCGTTCTCATGCAACATGGAAAAGTCATAGCCTATGCATCAAGACAACTCAAGGAATATGAGAGGAATTATCCTACTCATGATCTAGAGTTGGCAGCTGTTGTCTTTGCACTTAAAATTTGGAGGCATTACTTGTATGGGGAGAAGGTGGAGATCTTTACGGATCATAAAAGCCTCAAATATTTCTTCACTCAAAAGGAACTCAACATGCGACAACGACGTTGGCTTGAACTGTTGAAAGATTATGATCATACCATTCAATACCATCCTGGAAAAGCGAACGTGGTAGCTGACGCATTGAGTAGAAGATCATATGCGGGTACGAGTGCGATATTGTCAACACAAAGACCCATTTTGTGTGATTTGCAAAGGATGGAGATAGAGTTAAAGACTCCAGGGACCCATGCGATGATGGCGAATATACGAGTAGAACCGACTTTAATCGATAAAGTTAAAGCTGCTCAAGCTACAGACCTGGAGCTGATGCGTATGAAGAAGAAAGTGCAAGAAGGTTCTATGCCGGAAGCAAGAATCGATGAAGAAGGAATACTTCGAGTCAACTCCAGACTTTGTGTTCCTAACAACCCTGATTTAAAGTATGAAATCATGATGGAGGCGCACAACACACCGTTTGCAATCCATCCTGGAAGTACCAAAATGTATCATGATCTTCGTCAAACATTTTGGTGGAGCAATATGAAGAGAGAGATAGCGTTGTTTATCTCAATGTGTCTAACTTGTCAACGAGTCAAAGCGGAGCATCAAGTACCAAAAGGTCCATTGCAACCACTTGAAATTCCAGAATGGAAGTGGGAGCACATTACCATGGATTTCGTTACCGGTCTTCCTAGGGTTTCTCAAGGTATTGATGCGATTTGGGTCATTGTTGATAGATTGACCAAGTCTGCTCATTTCTTACCGATACGAGAAACTTATACACTTGAACGTCTTGCTCGTATGTACATAAACTTAAGACTCTGTGTCTTTGACTTCAAAGGAAGTTGGGACAAGTTCTTACCATTGGTGGAGTTTTCCTACAACAACAGTTATCAAGCAAGTATTGGCATGGCTCCATTCGAAGCATTGTATGGAAGAAAATGTCGTTCTCCAGTATGCTGGGATGAGGTGGGTGAAGCAACGTTGTTGGGACCGGAGTTGGTACGTATGACTACAGAAAAGATTCAAACGATCCGACAACGTATAAAAACCTCACAAGATCGACAAAAGAGTTATGCTGATCTTCATCGAAAGGACGTGGAATTTGATGTAGGAGATCATGTGTTCTTACGTGTTGCTCCATGGAAAGGAGTTACGAGATTTGGAAAGAGAGGAAAGCTCAATCCTCGATTCATCGGTCCATTTTTAATCCTCGATCGAGTAGGAACTGTGGCTTATAGACTCGCTTTACCGCCAAGTATGTCTCGTGTTCATAACGTTTTTCACATATCCATGTTACGCAAATATGTGGAAGACCCGAACCACATTATTGAGTTAGAACCGGACGAAATAGCGGAAGATTTGACGTATGAAGAAGTTCCTGTTCAAATCTTGGATAAGAAGGAACATATTCTACGCTCCAAGGTTATACCTCAAGTCAAAGTTTTGTGGAGAAACCACGATGTTGAGGAAATGACTTGGGAGTTAGAATCTGAAATGAAATCAAGGTATCCTTACCTCTTCGACATACCAGGTACGTACCCTAATTTCGAGGGCGAAATTTCATAAGAAGGGGAGGTTGTAAGACCCCAACTTTTATAAATAAAGAAGAATTTTCTATAAATATCATTTTTGAATATTATGGAGTTAATTTGATATAATGTTATAGTTGTGGGTAATATTTATAAATTTTGCAAAGTACGCAAGTTGTTATATAATATTCGATTGGTCGGGGAATATTCGTTTTAACAGGGAATATTCGTACAACGACACAATTATTGGTGGACCCCACAACAGAATTATTGTCGGATTGAGAAAACGACAAAGATATTTTATTAAAAATAACGGCGGAAGTTTTACCATTGTTACTGTTGAACTACTCGGTAGTAAAAGTACAGTAATACGTGTGGTTGCATAGTAGCACACGGTATTGATTATTAATGCTTATGTGAGAAGTCACTCAGTTTGATTCCATTATTGTCAGTTAATAATATGAATTATTTAGCGATAATGACGTTTTGTTTTATTCGTATTATTAACGTAATAAAACAGAAACATCTTTTTATATAAAACAAAATACTTTATTAAAGTTATTCTATAAATAGAATATATTATATTTTATTTAAAAGATTTTTCTTTAAATATGGACCGTCAGATTAAAGTAATCAATCTGGACCGTTCATGGATTAGTTACTATGCATTCTATTTTTCTATAAATAGCAGCTCATTCCTTCATTATTTCTTACGAATTCACTGAACTCTAGAGAGAGAAACTATAGAGAGAAACTATAGAGAGAGAGAAGAAGAGTATTCTGCTACTTAACTACTTCCTTACTTCAGCTCTTCTTTAAAACGGTAAGGGGTGTTATTCTTTCTTATTCATGAAGAGAACTGTTGTTATTCCATTTCTTATTATTCTGTTGGAATAACCTGTATGCGCGGATCTACCCTATACTTGGTGACATTCTTCTATTATTCTGTTGGAACATCCTGTCTGTGTGTTTTACACCGGACTTGGTTCCGTTTTTATTATTATTCTGTTGGAACATCCTGTCTGTGTGTTTTACACTGGACCTGGTTCCATTATTTATTATTCTGTCGGAATATCCTGTCTGTGTGTTTTACACCGGACCTGGTTCCATTATTTATTATTCTGTCGGAATATCCTGTCTGTGTGTTTTACACCGGACCTGGTTCCATTATTTATTATTCTGTCGGAATATCCTGTCTGTGTGTTTTACACCGGACCTGGTTCCATTATTTATTATTCTGTCGGAATATCCTGTCTGTGTGTTTTACACCGGACCTGGTTCCATTATTTATTATTCTGTCGGAATATCCTGTCTGTGCGTTTACGCCGGACCTGGTTCCATTATTTATTATTCTGTTGGAATAACCTGTTTGTGCGGTCTATCGCATGCATGGTGATTTCTTTTGTTATTCAATTCTTTATTGTACTCAGTTGGTTAAGTTTTGACTTCTATACTCCATGAAATTTGTGGAATATCCTTGATAATTGCGTTTCATCCAGTATCTATTCATAAAAATATTCTCCTGATCATTCTTGAATTTTACTCCACAAAGCAGTATCATGTTGACAATTTGGACGTTGTTAATTCTTGGATAAATTAATTCTTGAACTTGTTTTATTGAATTCTTATATCATTGTCATCATCCTCATGTTTATAAAATGTTGAAAGTCATCTGTGGCCTGTAGTGCATAGATGGACTTGGTATGATTATGACCAGGGATTATTCGGTATAATCATGACCGTAATGTTACAAATGATGTGGTAAAAGTCCTCATTTGCCAGTAGTGCATTGATGGACAGTTGTTGGCATGATCATGACCATTAATAAATATACGAATATCCTTGACCGTAGTGCAGGGGTGATTCGATGATGTGGATTATTTTATTAAGCTGAGTCTCAGCGATCACAGTGTTGGAAAATCTTTTAAATCATAAAAGATAGTAGAGTTTATTTTCTACTTGACTCTTTTAATGGATTGCTTGTTCCGCTGCAGTTAAACTTGATGTCTATTATATTTTATCAGTTTAACATTGTTGAAGGCTAATGATAATTTATTCTGCATTATCTTAGTCATAATATTTCTTACTGGGCTAGTTGAGCTCACCCTTTCTTTCACTGTTCTCTTCAGGAAATGAGAACGTAGCTGGGACAAGTCGGGGAACGGAGTGATGGTCCGAATGATAGTATTAGTTAGTAGTCCTCACTATTCTATGTAATGGTGTGTTAATAAATGTAATGAGGACTCTTTTTGAGTATGAATACTCTCTAGAAGATAATATTTGTATTCAAACTCACAGTTTATGTTTTGTCGTATTGTACACGACAGTTGTATTAGTAAGTTGTATTTGTACTTTGTACTATGTATCTGACAACCCAAGATGGGTGATGTATACCTAATTTTGGGGGCGTCACAATGTGTATTAATAATAATAATAATAATTTTTAAATAATAATAATAATAATTTCAAAATAATAATAATAATTACAAAATAATAATAATAATTTTTAAATAATAATAATAATAATTCCAAAATAATAATAATAATAATAATAATTTTTAAATAATAAAAAAAATTAAAATAATAATAATAATAATTTCAAAAATAACAACATGGCTGCTAGAAATCACAACAAACCAAAAAAAAACCCAGCAATGTTCCGAACAGAACCATCAACTAAGCATCTAAATTAGAACCCAAAGAAATTAAGCAATAAAGAAAAGCCCAAAATCTAAATCCAGATTCCGGCGACATCACAAACATCCAAATCCGAACAGATCAAAAAACATAAAATGAATAAGAACTCAGATTTGGTCCGAATGGAAAAGACCCAGATTTTCTCAAAATCATGGGTAAAAGAAATATCAAATCAGCTAGATACATATGAAAAGACAATCCCAAAACAAGCTGAAGAGGAACAGAGCAGATCCACACTACAAACTGACACAGACCAAATCAAACCAGAAAGAGGCACCAAAACCAGATCCAAACGTCACAGATCACAAACCACTCCAATCTCCCCTACTGAATGGAAGGAAAAGGATCTAAGAGAGTGGGTGGGCCGATTTGGTGCTCGACAGAGGATGAAAAGCCAACATGGGTGGAGCATCGGTGGAGTTCCGGAGAGAATCATATCTATATCGCTGCAGAATCAGATCATCTTTAAAATAAAGGAGTCCATCAATATCTAATGTTTTGATTTAACAATAAGCACATATTAAATATGGTTGAGAGCACAGATTTAGGTTTAACAATAAGCACCGATTTATGGTTGATACTCGAGAGCACAAATTTTGAGATTTAACAATAAGCACAGATTCAATATCTAATGTTTAGATTTAAAATTTATTATTATTATTATTTTGAAATTATTATTATTATTTAAAAATTATTATTATTAAAAAATAATATGAATTCATTAATTTTATATAAATACATTTGTAAAAATTATTATTAATATTATTATTTAAAAATTATTATTATTAATATTGTAAAATTATTGTTATTATTTTTATTATTTAAAAATTATTATTATTAAAAAATAATATAAATTCATTAATTTTATATAAATACATTTGTAAAAATTATTATTTAAAAATTATTATTATTAATATTGTAAAATTATTGTTATTATTTTGTAATTATTATTATTTGTATTAATTAAAAATTATTATTATTGTTGTTATTATTATTATTTTGAAATTATTATTATTATTATTAATATTATTTTTATTATTATTAATTTTAAATTATTATTATGATACAATTATTTTTACACATAACAAAACTATATACACATCAGCCAAAAAAATAGAGTCAAATCGCAACTCAACACTTCCGTTCGCTAACTCAGCACTTCTGTCTGTTTTTTGGACGAAAATCATAACGATTAAGGAATGACTATTTTGTAATTTTTGAAAGTACAATGATTCGATTGTAATAAAAAAAGTTTCGGTAACCACAATAAAAATTGGACCCTAATACAGTGACTAAAAAGTTATTTATCCCATTATAAAATCAATGACCAACCTTTTGAAAGTGATATGGTTTGATTTTGGACAAGATGATCAGCGATAAAATGCCTATATTACTCAACTGGTAATATTATTTAATTTAAAATCGATTGACCATAAGGAGAATAGTCTCTCAAATTAAAATTCGGTTATCATAAAATTAATTTTATGATAAATTAGTCAATTGATTAATACAATACTGACATATACTAGAGAGATCACTTCTCGCCTTCGTATCGACACTGTATTGATTAATTGACTAAAATTAACTTCATACTAATTACGATCCCCTCAAATTATATACTTAAGCTAGGTTCAAGTATTATATGTTGATACAAGTCCATTATTTCGAATTTCTAAACATGTTATACGGTACTAGTTCACTTAATAACTTGTGCTTCAAACTTAATACCCTATTGACTTTTTAAAAGTTACTTTGATATGTTTTTAAACTAAAAATTGACATAATTTATTTAAATTTAAAAATAATAAATCTTATAGCTACTAGTACTTTTTAAGTAGTTTATGATATTTATATAGTTGTATTTATATAAATAAATTAGGTAAATTCATGTCAATTTTGAATATAACTGCTACTAAAATACTTTTTAAAGCCTCCTAATTTTATTTTATTAATTACTATTAAAACACTTTTTAAATCTAGAATTTAACTATAATCAAAACACTACTTATGATATTGAAAAACTTTAGAGTAATTTATTGTTTTATAATAATTTTATTTCTTATAGTAGTTATTTACTAATATTAATTCTCATATAGTAATTAACAAATTATTCTACTACTTATCATAATTACCCGCAAATTAAATATTAAAACATAAATAAATTATATTAAGTTATAGTAATACTATAATATAACTATACTAAAGCATACAATCGTAATTTATTATATATATATATATATATATATATATAATTTATTTAAAAAATAACTTCATTATTCGCACAGGTGACTTAGCCATATATATATATAAAGTCCGGATCCAGTCCGGAAATGCGGATTTTTTTTTTAAAACAATTAAAAAAAATTAATATTTTATGGAATTGAAATTTTTACATAATACAGTGTTTTGGGTGTGATTTGGCTACGTATAATAAAACAGGTATGTACAGTCTGTACAGACTATACATACATTTTTTGGTATAGGTATCTAAATCACGCCCAAAATATTGTATTATGAAAAAATTTCAGTTCCATAAAATATTAACTTTTTTTTTAAATTGTTTTAAAAAAAAAAGCAAAAATAAAAATAAAAATATAGGGTCCGAATTTTCTCCCATTCCGGAGTCCGGACTTGATCACTTTTCTACATATATATATATATATATATATATATATATATATATATATATATATATATATATTTCCTGCAAAACAAAGTCGAAAGAATCTTGTCCCATCTTCTTTCGTATTTGCATTATTAACGTTTGTCCATGCAAAAAATCAAATTTTGAAGTGCAAATGCAACTTCTAGGAAATTTCGCCAACCTGAATCAAGCCCCACTAGTTCGTCCTTTTTCACAATATATATATATGATGGTGAATTGGTGATGCTTCCTGTGGTCGGGGATTGCAATCTCATTTTAATTCAATAAACTTAATATTATCAAGATAACTAGAACCACACATTTTTAATGTGAAATGATATATATATATATATATATATATATATATATATATATATATATATGTGACAAAATCAATTTGCGATTAATGTAAAAATTTATGCGATAAAATCGAATAAATTAAAATTTAGTCATTATAATTGATGGCAATATAGCATAACCTCCTTTTTACTTTAGTTTTTGAAGATTAAGAATTATTAGATACCATAATCAATAAAAAGTTGAGATGCCCCACTATTTGTAAGCATCTAATTCATAAAGGAATGAAATTGATATTAATTTTTATATGTATTTTTTTTTATATTTTTACATAATTATTTCTCACATAAGTATAAAGTACGTCTCATTTTTATGTGAGAAATTATGTGAAATTATCAAAAACACATCTACTGGAAACAATACTCCCCTACAAAAATTATTAACCAAGAGAATTCAAGAACCCAAAAAAAAGAAGAAGAAAGAATTAATTAATTAATAAATTCTCATTAATAACTACACCCAAACATGAATAACTTGTCCCCATGAAAGTGGAATTCATGTGCTCTTAGGACATATAATGGCAATGCAATAACTTGACCGGCCCTATTATGGGCACAAGCAAAACATATACCAACATATATAATTATATTATATACAAGTCCATAACATATATACAATTTTCTCCTTCACAACATATATCCATCCATAGAAAAGAAAACTCCATTAATTTTCCTTTCTTTTCAAACTCCAAAACTACTTAACCTTCACTTTTATATATATATATATATATATATATATATATATATATATATATATATATATATATATATATTCCTTTAATTTTGCCTTTCATTTAATAACATTTCCATTGCCATGGGGTTGCATTTGGTAGCTCTAGTAAAGCTAAAGCTCATAGGAGCCACTACCCCTCATAATTCCTTAACTCCATTACTAGTCACTACTTTGGTATGTCCATTTGTGCTGAAAATTTGCTTAAGTCTGAGATCTCTACCTCAAGTTTACGACGATATTTCGCATGCTTCCAGGCTATTTTTCTTTCAATTAGGCCAAATAGCTTTCCATGTTAGGCAAGAAGATCTCGGCAACCGGAGCCGGTGGGAGCGGGCTTTACGGGTATTTTGCGAAATGGTCACCGGCACTAGGCGGTCACCGGCTTCTTTACTATCCTCCGATGAGGCTCATCGCTTGCATGACCTTTCAATGATAACACTTTAATTAATTATATATGAAGTAAGTATATATATCCAATTTGGTGAGATACAATTTTTGTGTATTTAATTTGTTTACTGATTTTATTAATTTTTGTTCTTATGCTTGAGAAATACTATATATTATTGGATAATTAAGTATTATTCCTTCTGAGAAATCTAATTTTTTTTTTTGGTATTTTACTAGAAAATGGTACGTACTTTTTTCTTAATGGTGGTAGAAGTAATTTATATAACGTAACGTATATGAAAACTTTTTGTTGTTTTCTTAACGTAGTAAATTCAGAATATAGGGTTTATTTCGATTATCAATCCCAATTCAACGTTTTAGATTAATTAGAGTTATGTTTATTTGTAAATATTAAAACTTTGGTATTATAATCCATGAGGTTGTAATCCTAAAATTATAATTACTGGATTATAATTATAATATTAAGACTATTAACTCATTTTATAATCTCAAGACTAATTAATATATAGTCTTAAATCTAAATTTAAAAACAAACAATACACTTGAGATTAATATTCATATTTCAAGTATAATCATTGAAAATAAACATAGCCCAGAGGAATTAAGGTTTGTGGATTCATTAATTAGAATTTAGAGCAATTAAGCTATATACGGTTGGTAAAATTCGATGATAATATAATACAGTAATTGCATTAAGTTGCATTATTCCAATTAAGATTAATTTGAGATTAATTATGGATAATAGCAAACTTTTTTAGTTTGATTCGAATGATATATATATATATATATATATATATATATATATATATATATATATATATATAGGGAGAGTAGAATTCTTAAGTAATAGAACTCCCTTAAATAATAGAACTGTATCAAAACGACGTAGTTTTGATAAGACGCAGTGGCATTTTTGTAAATACGCGGTGGCATGGTATTTATAAAAATGTCACCGCGTCTTATCAAAACTACGTCGTTTTGATACAATTCTATTATTTAAGAGAGTTCTACTACTTAAGAGTTCTACTCTTGATCCTTTCTATATATATATATATATATATATATATATATATATATATATATATATATATATATATAGAAGTATAGTGGATTTAAATAACATTGGGAATACATAAAGGTTCTAATCAAATCCTATTCATATTTCTACCTGAAAAATACATAGGATTTTACGATAGAGATTATATATATAACTGTTATTTATATTTTAACCCTAATTCACATTATAGTCTAAATAACCATAATACTCTTGGTACCATATATACCGAGAGGAGCATGGACTGGGGCTGGGGCTGGGGCTGGGGCTGGGGGGAGCCCCCCCATTCCACCCCCACCCCCACCCTCACCCCCACCCCCACCCAAACCTTCGATCCAAACCCATTGGGCTAGTGCTTAGCGAAGCTCCGCTCCGTTCGGTCGCTTTGTTTCTCTCACTCCGCTCTGCACTAGTCTTTTTCAAAAACTTCTCAGTTACAAGCCACAAGTTCCAATAATAGTGTTAACTGAGTTGTGGATCACATTATCTCGCACCAACAACAATGATGTTTATTTAGTTATCCTCAACTATAGTACTCTATTAGTTCTAATATATAAGATTAGTATGGAATTTTTAAAAAATTAACTTAAGATATCTTTAAATTTAAAATTAATATATTTTTTAATCTTAATCAATAAATGATAAATACTACTATAAGTTAACTAAAAAGTATTACTCAGGATCATAGCTTGCCTGACCTATCAATGATAACACTTCAGTTAATTATGAAGCAAGTATATCCATTTTAGGGTGAGCTACAATTTTTGTGTATTCTTTTGTTGTTTTTATTCTTGTTTTTATGTTTGAGAAATATTTGTCCGTTAAAAATTAATTTAACTTTTGTTGAATTTTATCAAGAAAATGGTAACGAGTCTTGCTATTTATTACGATAAATTTATGTCAAATTATAATTGTGAAACGACATTGATAAGACTTTGTAGGATATCAGTAGTGTAATTTATCCGAAGTCGTTGATATCATCAGTGTAACTTTGTCAAACTATTTTTTTCTTCTTTTACCCTTACCGTTTTTTTTATCTTTCTAATTAGTCTTTTAATTTTATAAAATTTTATCTTATCTTATATAATTTACCCACAGAACACGTGTGACACTCTTTGTTAGCTGAACATAATGAACCCAACATGTTATTTGTTGCTGCTAAGAGTATGCGGAACTCTCTTTCCAAATATATTCCAAAACTGTGAAAATCTTTAAGCTGGGGGCTAGAGCCCAGTATCTACATGAACTTAAATATACATGGGCCGAACAAAGTAGGCTTACCTTTGACTTTTTCAGTATGCACGTAAACTCTCCTAATATTACTACAAATAATAATTTTCAAAAGTTAACTCATATTAAAAATAATTATTTTCCAAAATTACTATATATATTTATTTCCAAAAGTTAAATACTTTAAATCACATAAATTTTAAATTTAAAACTAACACTTATATTAATTTTGAAAAGTTAATTTGAGACATTTTTAAATTTAAAATTGAGATAATTCATTAGAACCGATGAAACAATAAATTTTATAATAAATATTATTTTTTAAATAATTTACAATAATTCCTTCTCCTTGTTGCTAAATATCACGTTTCGGGGTACATATTAAGCTGAGATCATTAATGACTAACATTATGTCAATTTTAAATTTAAAAATATTTTCAGTTAATTTCAAAAAATTAATAATAATTTTATATTTTAGAACGAAGGGAGTAGAGGGGGCAAATGGGTTGATTAGATAGATAATGGATAAAATCTAATTAATAATAGGTTGGATAATTTTAAATTGGTCATAAATGAATATGGATAAACCCAATTAGGCAGTGTACTTATGCAGACTGCACTATCGGAACAAGCTATTATTAAGGCCAATTTTATTTATTTAATTAGTTGTTATTCTGTTGAGGAACTTTTCTTGTAGGTAAATTAGGGGGATCAAACACAAATAGAGGTAATTAAGAAGAACAATGCAAGTAATTTTACAAATAAAAAATGTATTCATAATGAATGAATATCCTTTTTTTTAGTTCCTTGGGAGTACGCAACTTATATTTGATATTCAATATTCGGATATTCGGTCAAGAAGAAATTTGTGCAGATGTACGTACATGCCTAATTCCAATGTAGTACTCACTACGTTCCAAAATTAAGATTCAATTTTACTCGATTAAGGAAAATAAATTAAAAAAAAACCATAAACTAATAACACCAACATTACTCGATTTGTGCAATGTATTGTCTATGTCGATATCAATTTACACCGATCGAGTCGAGTTGCTTAGATTAAGTTCATAAAATTTATCGAGTTTAAAATAAAATTTAATTGAGATTCGTTTAGCTACTGAATCGAGCAAAATCTCGAATTGAGTTAAAATAATTTGAACTATTCGAGCGAATATGATTCGAGTATCAACGGAAAATTATAATTTGAAAAGACTCGAATAATTTATTGAACTTTAAATTTTGTTCGTATTTGAATCATTTATATTTTGAGTCAAGCTCGAATCAAACTTTTAGTCGAATAAATACGAATCAAGCCCGAAACGTTTTGATTCATTTTAAAGCCTTACTCCTATAACAAGAGAAATGATATATATTACAAATTTATCAAAGTAAGTCAAATAATCTCCTGCAATACATTTGGCTAGAAAGTATGTAAGACCCCAACTTATTAATGAATAAAATTAAATTTTCTCTAAATATTATTGTGAATAATAAGGGGTTAATTTGATATAATACTTTGGTTATGGGTGAAATGTGCAAATTTTGCAAAATAAGCAAGTGGTTATAAAATATTCATTTTGTCGGGGAATATTCGTTTGGTCGTGGAATATTCTTGCTGTCGGGGAATATTCGTACGACGGCGCAGCCTTGTGTGGGCCCCATAACGGAAAGCGATTGGATTAAAAAAACGACAAGTATAAATTATTTATAAATAACGGCGTAGTTGTTACCGTTAATACTGTTGGAATACCCGGTGGTTAAAATACAGTAGTACACGGTATTGTACCAATTATTGATTCTTACGTAAGAATGCACTACTCAATAATTATTACAGTAGTTATTGTTCAATATTTTATTTTATTGATTCAATAATTGTTGCGTTGATATTTTATATTATTGTTGTTTCAATAATTGTTGCTGCACAGTATTTTCCATTATCAGATCAATAATTCATATTATTTGATGTAAGACCCCAACTTTTATAAATAAAGATGAATTTTCTATAAATATCATTTTTGAATATTATGGAGTTAATTTGATATAATGTTATAGTTGTGGGTAATATTTATAAATTTTGCAAAGTAAGCAAGTTGTTATAAAATATTCGTTTGGTCGGAGAATATTCTTTTTGTCGGGGAATATTCGTACGACGGCACAATCATTGGTGGACCCCACAACGAAATTATTGTCGGATTGAGAAAACGACAGAATTATCTTTCTATAAAAATAACGGCTGAGGTGTTACCGTTAAAACTGTTGAACTACTCGGTAGTAAAAGTACAGTAATACGCGTGGTTGCATAGTAGCACACGGTATTGATTATTGATGCTTACGTGAGAAGTCACTCAGCTATACTCAATTATTGCTACAGTAATTGCTGCATCATATCTCTTAAATTATTGTCATAGTATCATCTGTTATATTATTGAGACGTTGTGGTAAGTTTGGTTATTTTATGGGGGGCCATATGTCATCATCTAAGAGTCTCTTCGTCAATAGTAATTACCGTCGTCAATAGTAATTACCGTCGTCAATAGTATTTACCTTGGTCAATAGTAATTACCTTCGTCAATATTATTTACCTTGGTCAATAGTATTTACCTTGGTCAATAGTAATTACCTTCGTCAATAGTATTTACCTTGGTCAATAGTAATTACTTTCGTCAATAGTAGTTGTCCCTTCAATATTACCAAGAGTCATTTGACCCTTCGTTAAGACCAAGAGTCATTTGACCCTTCGTTAAGACCAAGAGCCACCCTCAGTTTTTCTATAAATAGAGGCCTAGGGCTTCATTATTTTTCACGAATTCATTCAAGCTATAGAGAGAGAAAGTATAGAGAGAATAAGAGAGAGAGAGAATAAAAGTATTCTGCTACATCACTTTTCCAATATCCAGTTCTTTTAAGGTAGGGAATATTATTTCTTTTATATTCATGAAGAGAACTTCTGTTATTCCAATTGTTATTATTCTGTTGGAATAACCAGTATACGCGGTCTACCCTATACTTGGTGGCATTCTTCTATTATTCTGTTGGAACATCCTGTCTGTGTGTTTTACACCGGACCTGGTTCCGTTTATTATTCTGTTGGAACATCCTGTCTGTGTGTTTTACACCGGACCTGGTTCCGTTTTATTATTATTCTGTTGGAATATCCTGTCTGTGTGTTTTACACCGGACCTGGTTCCATTATTTATTATTCTGTCGGAATATCCTGTCTGTGCGTTTACGCCGGACCTGGTTCCATTATTTATTATTCTGTTGGAATAACCTGTCTGTGCGGTCTATCGCATGCATGGTGATTTCTTTTGTTATTCCATTCTTTATTATACTCAGTTGGTTAAGTTTTGACTTCTATACTCCATGAAATTTGTGGAATATCCTTGATAATTGCGTTTCATCCAGTATCTTTTCATGAAAATATTCTTCTAAGCATTCTTGAATTTTACTCCACAATGCAGTATCATGTTGACAATTTGGACGTTGTTAATTCTTGGATAAATTAATTCTTGAACTTGTTTTATTGAATTCTTATATCATTGTCATCATCCTCATGTTTATATTCTGTTGAAAGTCATCTGTGGCCTGTAGTGCATAGATGGACTTGGTATGATTATGACCAGGGATTATTCGGTGTAATCATGACCGTAATGTTACAAATGATGTGGTAAAAGTCCTCATTGGCCCGTAGTGCATTGATGGACAGTTGTTGGCATGATCATGACCATTAATGAATACACGAATATCCTTGGCCGTAGTGCAGGGGTGATTCGATGATGTGGATTATTTTATTAAGCTGAGTCTCAGCGATCGCAGTGTTGAAAAACCTTTTAAATCATAAAAGATAGTAGAGTTTATTTTCTACTTGACTCTCTTAATGGATTGCTTGTTCCGCTACAGTTAAACTTGATGTCTATTATATTTTATCAGTTTAACATTGTTGAAGGCTAATGATAATTTATTCTGCATTATCTTAGTCATAATATTTCTTACTGGGCTAGTTGAGCTCACCCTTTCTTTCACTGTTCTCTTCAGGAAATGAGAACGTAGCTGGGACAAGTCGGGGTACGGAGTGATGGTCCGAATGATAGTATTAGTTAGTAGTCCTCACTATTCTATGTAATGGTGTGTTAATAAATGTAATGAGGACTCCTTTTGAGTATGAATACTCTCTAGAAGATAATATTTGTATTCAAACTCACAGTTTATGTTTTGTCGTATTGTACACGACAGATGTATTAATCAGTTGTATTTGTATTCTGTACTATGTATCTGACGACCCAAGATGGGTGATGTATACCTAATTTTGGGGGCGTCACAGTTGGTATCAGAGCTTAGGGATATGATCCCTGGCTAAGATGTGAGAATAGAACTAGGAGGGGAGAGACGGGGAATTCCTTCGCTAGTATGGCATACCTAAGTTTATTTGCATGGTATTTAATTGGTCGGTCATAATATAAGGATGACATATCAATTAATTTTTATTTTGTGACAGTATCTGAAAATGGCATCTGAGAATGTTGAGAATAGCAATGGAGCACAGACGACTGTTGATTCACCACATATCAATAATCAGGATAATGTGCATCAGGAAGGTGTCAATCCTCATGCAAACAACAACACTGACCAAATGATGAATGATCAAATGTTCAGAGGCTTTATGCAATTCATGCAACAACAGGTGAAAGCGGCTCCTGTCCACAACGTAGGTGGAAATACTGGAAACTCTCAGGCGGTCACCGCTAAACAGTTTAAGGAGCTGGGACCACCGGAGTTTAAGGGAGAACCCAAACCACTTATAGCTGAAACATGGATAAAGCAGATCACCAAGATATTTGATGTCTTGGGTTGCTCCGAGGAGCAAAAGGTTCCCTTTGCCGCCTTTATGTTGCGAGGAGAGGCAGATTACTGGTGGGAATCGATAAAGCGTACTCAACCTGCCGCACTGAAGATGTCCTGGGAGAAGTTCCAAGAGCTGTTTAACGACAAATACTTTCCCGAGAGTATTCGTCACATGAAGGAGGTGGAGTTCATCAAATTGGAGCAGAATAATATGACCGTGTCGCAGTACGAGGCAAAATTTGCGGAGTTATCCCGGTTTGCGTCCCACCTGGTGGATAATGAAGAAAGAATGACGCGGATGTTTTTAAGAGGTTTGAAGCCGGAGATACGTCAACATCTTGTTTCTCATAAACTGTGTTTGTATTCAGATGTTGTAAATAGGGCTCAGTTGGTGGAGCGCGATAACGAGACAACGCAACCAAAAGAGAGCAGCCGACAAAATGATAATACCAGTGAGAGCAGTCATCGAAGCGGTGACAACAAGCGTGGAGGGAATCAACAGGCCAGAAATGGTAACCACTTCGGTGGTAATCAGGGCCAAAATAATAAAAATGGGCATTTCAAGAAGAGGAGATTCAACAATGATGGAAAGACGTCAGCACTAGCACCTGTCGTTAAGGAAGGAGAACGACCACCTATCATATGTTTCAAATGCGGAGGGGAGGGGCACATCAGTCCAAACTGCGCGATGCCGTCCAAAGCATGTTATAATTGTGGAAGAGAAGGTCATTTAGCCCAATTTTGTCGTTTACCGAAGACAAATTCAGCTAGGATGGAGGCACCAAAGGCCGTCCCAGAAAAGTCAAAACCGATTGTGCAAGGGAGAGCGTTTGTTGTGAACTCCCAGAGAGCAAGGAACCCGAATGAGGTCATCACGGGTAAGCTTATTATAAACTCTAAAGAAGTTTATACTTTATTTGATACCGGTTCAACCCATTCTTTTATTTCTCCTACTTGCGCTCATCGATTAAATTTGATTCCGGAGAAATTAGACTTTGACTTATCTGTGGAAACTCCGTTGGGAGAAACCTTCATTACCTCCACTGTTTATAAGTCTTGTTTGGTTCAAGTTGGTACCCACACATTACCTATCGATCTGATTTCATTAAAAATACTTGCATTTGACGTGATTCTAGGGATTGATTGGTTAACTACTCATTATGCAAAAATTGATTGTTTTCGTAAGGTTGTTAGCTTTCATATTCCTAATCGACCTATTATGCGAATTCAAGCAACCAAACCATTAAAATCAATCGCTGTCATCTCAAGCCATAAAGCTATTCGTTTATTGAAAAACGGATGTCAAGCTTTCTTAGCTCATGTCACAGATCTAAACAAAAATACGTCAGCTTTGAATGATATTTCTGTTGTTAATAAATTTCCTGACGTATTTCCCGAAGAACTTCCTGGCCTACCCCCAGAGCGTGAAATTGAATTTTGTATCGACCTTGAACCCGGTACAAAACCCATTTCCAAAGCCCCATATCGAATGGCTCCTATTGAACTTCAGGAGTTAAAGATCCAACTGCAGGAATTGTTAGACATTGGTTTTATTCGTCCTAGTACTTCTCCTTGGGGTGCTCCTGTTCTGTTCGTGAAGAAGAAAGATGGGAGTATGCGACTTTGTATTGATTATCGGGAGTTGAATCATGTCACCATCAAAAATAGGTATCCATTGCCACGTATTGATGACCTGTTTGACCAGTTGCAAGGAGCACAATTCTTTTCAAAGATCGATCTTCGTTCTGGATATCATCAGCTGAAGGTTAGAACTGAGGATATTCCAAAGACGGCTTTTAGAACTCGGTACGGGCATTATGAATTCCTAGTCATGTCCTTTGGATTGACTAATGCTCCTGCTGCCTTCATGGATATGATGAACCGGGTATTCAAGGAATATTTGGATCATTTTGTGGTCGTCTTTATTGATGACATCCTTATTTATTCCAAAAGCCGTGAAGATCATGAGCAACACTTGAGGCTGGTACTCCAAAAGCTTCGTGAATACAAGCTTTATGCCAAGTTGAAGAAATGCGAGTTCTGGCTGGAAGAGGTAGCATTCCTTGGGCACGTAGTATCAAGTCGTGGAATATCGGTTGACCCGGCAAAGATTGAAGCTATTCAAAGCTGGGAGCAACCTAAATCAGTAACCGAAGTACGTAGCTTTCTCGGTCTAGCTGGTTATTATCGGAGATTCGTGGAAGGATTTTCTCGAATCGCTACTCCATTAACTCAGCTGACTCGAAAAGATACAAAGTTCGGTTGGAGCGAAGAATGTGAGCAGAGTTTTCAAGAACTCAAGAGGAGACTCATTTCAGCACCTGTTCTAACAATACCATCTGGCTCGGAGGGATTTGTCATCTACAGTGATGCTTCGAGCAAAGGGTTGGGATGTGTTCTCATGCAACATGGAAAAGTCATAGCCTATGCATCAAGACAACTCAAGGAATATGAGAGGAATTATCCTACTCATGATCTAGAGTTGGCAGCTGTTGTCTTTGCACTTAAAATTTGGAGGCATTACTTGTATGGGGAGAAGGTGGAGATCTTTACGGATCATAAAAGTCTCAAATATTTCTTCACTCAAAAGGAACTCAACATGCGACAACGACGTTGGCTTGAACTGTTGAAAGATTATGATCATACCATTCAATACCATCCTGGAAAAGCGAACGTGGTAGCTGACGCATTGAGTAGAAGATCATATGCGGGTACGAGTGCGATATTGTCAACACAAAGACCCATTTTGTGTGATTTGCAAAGGATGGAGATAGAGTTAAAGACTCCAGGGACCCATGCGATGATGGCGAATATACGAGTAGAACCGACTTTAATCGATAAAGTTAAAGCTGCTCAAGCTACAGACCTGGAGCTGATGCGTATGAGGAAGAAAGTGCAAGAAGGTTCTATGCCGGAAGCAAGAATCGATGAAGAAGGAATACTTCGAGTCAACTCCAGACTTTGTGTTCCTAACAACCCTGATTTAAAGTATGAAATCATGATGGAGGCGCACAACACACCGTTTGCAATCCATCCTGGAAGTACCAAAATGTATCATGATCTTCGTCATACATTTTGGTGGAGCAATATGAAGAGAGAGATAGCGTTGTTTATCTCAAGGTGTCTAACTTGTCAACGAGTCAAAGCGGAGCATCAAGTACCAAAAGGTCCATTGCAACCACTTGAAATTCCAGAATGGAAGTGGGAGCACATTACCATGGATTTCGTTACCGGTCTTCCTAGGGTTTCTCAAGGTATTGATGCGATTTGGGTCATTGTTGATAGATTGACCAAGTCTGCTCATTTCTTACCGATACGAGAAACTTATACACTTGAACGTCTTGCTCGTATGTACATAAACGAGATTGTAAGACTGCATGGTATGCCAGTATCCATAGTTTCTGACCGAGACCCAAGATTCACTTCACGATTTTGGGTTAGTTTACAAAAAGCTATGGGCACGGAGTTACGATTTAGTTCAGCATATCATCCTCAGACGGACGGACAATCAGAGAGGACTATTCAAACTCTTGAAGATCTATTAAGACTCTGTGTCTTTGACTTCAAAGGAAGTTGGGACAAGTTCTTACCATTGGTGGAGTTTTCCTACAACAACAGTTATCAAGCAAGTATTGGCATGGCTCCATTCGAAGCATTGTATGGAAGAAAATGTTGTTCTCCAGTATGCTGGGATGAGGTGGGTGAAGCAACGTTGTTGGGACCGGAGTTGGTACGTATGACTACAGAAAAGATTCAAACGATCCGATAACGTATAAAAACCTCACAAGATCGACAAAAGAGTTATGCTGATCTTCATCGAAAGGACGTGGAATTTGATGTAGGAGATCATGTGTTCTTACGTGTTGCTCCATGGAAAGGAGTTACGAGATTTGGAAAGAGAGGAAAGCTCAATCCTCGTTTTATCGGTCCATTTTTAATCCTCGATCGAGTAGGAACTGTGGCTTATAGACTCGCTTTACCGCCAAGTATGTCTCGTGTTCATAACGTTTTCCACATATCAATGTTACGCAAATATGTGAAAGACCCGAACCACATTATTGAGTTAGAACCGGACGAAATAGCGGAGGATTTGACGTATGAAGAAGTTCCTGTTCAAATCTTGGATAAGAAGGAACATATTCTACGCTCCAAGGTTATACCTCAAGTTAAAGTTTTGTGGAGAAACCACGATGTTGAGGAAATGACTTGGGAGTTAGAATCAGAAATGAAATCAAGGTATCCTTACCTCTTCGACATACCAGGTACGTACCCTAATTTCGAGGGCGAAATTTCATAAGAAGGGGAGGTTGTAAGACCCCAACTTTTATAAATAAAGATGAATTTTCTATAAATATCATTTTTGAATATTATGGAGTTAATTTGATATAATGTTATAGTTGTGGGTAATATTTATAAATTTTGCAAAGTAAGCAAGTTGTTATAAAATATTCGTTTGGTCGGAGAATATTCTTTTTATCGGGAAATATTCGTACGACGGCACAATCATTGGTGGACCCCACAACGGAATTATTGTCGGATTGAGAAAACGACAGAATTATCTTTCTATAAAAATAACGGCTGAGGTGTTACCGTTAAAACCGTTAAAACTGTTGAACTACTCGGTAGTAAAAGTACAGTAATACGCGTGGTTGCATAGTAGCACACGGTATTGATTATTGATGCTTACGTGAGAAGTCACTCAGCTATACTCAATTATTGCTACAGTAATTGCTGCATCATATCTCTTAAATTATTGTCATAGTATCATCTGTTATATTATTGAGACGTTGTGGTAAGTTTGGTTATTTTATGGGGGGCCATATGTCATCATCTAAGAGTCTCTTCGTCAATAGTAATTACCGTCGTCAATAGTAATTACCGTCGTCAATAGTATTTACCTTGGTCAATAGTAATTACCTTCGTCAATATTATTTACCTTGGTCAATAGTATTTACCTTGGTCAATAGTAATTACCTTCGTCAATAGTATTTACCTTGGTCAATAGTAATTACTTTCGTCAATAGTAGTTGTCCCTTCAATATTACCAAGAGTCATTTGACCCTTCGTTAAGACCAAGAGTCATTTGACCCTTCGTTAAGACCAAGAGCCACCCTCAGTTTTTCTATAAATAGAGGCCTAGGGCTTCATTATTTTTCACGAATTCATTCAAGCTATAGAGAGAGAAAGTATAGAGAGAATAAGAGAGAGAGAGAATAAAAGTATTCTGCTACATCACTTTTCCAATATCCAGTTCTTTTAAGGTAGGGAATATTATTTCTTTTATATTCATGAAGAGAACTTCTGTTATTCCAATTGTTATTATTCTGTTGGAATAACCAGTATACGCGGTCTACCCTATACTTGGTGACATTCTTCTATTATTCTGTTGGAACATCCTGTCTGTGTGTTTTACACCGGACCTGGTTCCGTTTATTATTCTGTTGGAACATCCTGTCTGTGTGTTTTACACCGGACCTGGTTCCGTTTTATTATTATTCTGTTGGAATATCCTGTCTGTGTGTTTTACACCGGACCTGGTTCCATTATTTATTATTCTGTCGGAATATCCTGTCTGTGCGTTTACGCCGGACCTGGTTCCATTATTTATTATTCTGTTGGAATAACCTGTCTGTGCGGTCTATCGCATGCATGGTGATTTCTTTTGTTACTCCATTCTTTATTATACTCAGTTGGTTAAGTTTTGACTTCTATACTCCATGAAATTTGTGGAATATCCTTGATAATTGCGTTTCATCCAGTATCTTTTCATGAAAATATTCTTCTAAGCATTCTTGAATTTTACTCCACAATGCAGTATCATGTTGACAATTTGGACGTTGTTAATTCTTGGATAAATTAATTCTTGAACTTGTTTTATTGAATTCTTATATCATTGTCATCATCCTCATGTTTATATTCTGTTGAAAGTCATCTGTGGCCTGTAGTGCATAGATGGACTTGGTATGATTATGACCAGGGATTATTCGGTGTAATCATGACCGTAATGTTACAAATGATGTGGTAAAAGTCATCATTGGCCCGTAGTGCATTGATGGACAGTTGTTGGCATGATCATGACCATTAATGAATACACGAATATCCTTGGCCGTAGTGCAGGGGTGATTCGATGATGTGGATTATTTTATTAAGCTGAGTCTCAGCGATCGCAGTGTTGAAAAACCTTTTAAATCATAAAAGATAGTAGAGTTTATTTTCTACTTGACTCTCTTAATGGATTGCTTGTTCCGCTACAGTTAAACTTGATGTCTATTATATTTTATCAGTTTAACATTATTGAAGGCTAATGATAATTTATTCTGTATTATCTTAGTCATAATATTTCTTACTGGGCTAGTTGAGCTCACCCTTTCTTTCACTGTTCTCTTCAGGAAATGAGAACGTAGCTGGGACAAGTCGGGGTACGGAGTGATGGTCCGAATGATAGTATTAGTTAGTAGTCCTCACTATTCTATGTAATGGTGTGTTAATAAATGTAATGAGGACTCCTTTTGAGTATGAATACTCTCTAGAAGATAATATTTGTATTCAAACTCACAGTTTATGTTTTGTCGTATTGTACACGACAGATGTATTAATCAGTTGTATTTGTATTCTGTACTATGTATCTGACGACCCAAGATGGGTGATGTATACCTAATTTTGGGGGCGTCACATTTGAATAATATTATTAGATAACATTATTGGCAATGTCTAGAAAGTTCTGTCTAAGGAGAGGTTTGGTCATCTAATTGCGCGCCAGTAAGGAGAAATCCTTATTAGAAAGTCCCCTCTTTTTTGGGAACGGCCTGGTTGTCATAAATGTGATTCTGTAATATTATTTGTGAATAATTAATTATTGATTCATATGATAAGGAAATATTTATTTTACGTGGATATAGATGAGGGATATATTTTTGTGGTTAAAAATGAAAGAGTTAATGTTGAGGTTTTTATCAATATTTTTGTCGGAATGGAGGTGTTAAAAATCAGGGTTTTTGAGATATTTTGCGGGGGTTATAATTTTTAATCCGACCGTTGGATCGTGGTAATTTTTGGATATGTTATACATATATAAGTTAAGTACATGTTCACAAATTTTGAACCATTAAAAATGAACGTATGATTTATTATGAATTTTACGAGATGACTGGTTCAGAAATTGTTGAATTTTCGGAGTTTATCATTTTGATGAAAAATTCTAGAATTGGTGAAGAAATGTGCTGAGATTTTTATTCAAATGTGGTGGGTGGGAATAGTAGCAGGTAAAGCCATCAGGTTGCAGGTTAAGTCGGCGTGCTAACATTTTCCTATAAATAGAGGGCTAAGTTAGAATTGAAAATCACACCAGAAACAAGTTTTCTCTCTTTCTCTCTCTAGTTTATTGAGTGTATTTTGTGAGTATTTAGATACTTTGAGAGTTTCTATTCGTCAGAGCAAGTTTCTTTCAGCCTTATACCGGTATTCCGACCAGAAGTACTGATATTTTGAGGTAAGGGATATTATTTTCTTCTTAATGATATTGTGACGTGATATCCAAGATTGGGATATGAATCACAATTGAGAGCAACCGAAGTCGGTGACCAAAGTACGTAGCTTTCTGGGCTTAGCTGGTTATTATCGGAGATTTATGGAAGGATTTTCTCGAATCATTACTCCGTTAACTCACCTGACTCGGAAAGATACAAAATTCGTATGGAGTGAGGAATGCGAGAAGAGTTTCCAAGAACTCAAGAGGAGACTCATTTCGGCACCTTTTCTGACAATACCATCTGGTTCGGATGGATTTGTTATCTACAGTGATGCTTCAGGCAAAGGGTTAGGATGTGTTCTCATGCAACATGGGAAAGTCATAGCCTATGCCTCACGACAACTCAAAGAATATGAGAGGGATTATCCTACTCATGATTTGGAGTTGGCAGCAGTTATTTTTGCGTTGAAGATCTGGAGACACTACCTGTATGGGGAGAAAGTGGAGATCTATACAGATCATAAAAGCCTCAAATATTTCTTCACCCAAAAGGAACTCAACATGCGGCAGCGACGTTGGCTCGAGCTGTTGAAAGATTACGATCATACCATCCAATATCATCCTGGAAAAGCAAACGTAGTAGCTGACGCATTGAGTAGAAGATCATATGCGGGTACGAGTGTAATGTTGTTAACACAAAGGCCCATTTTGTATGACTTGCAAAGGATGGAGATAGAGATGAAGGCTCCAAGTACCCACATGATGATATCAAATATACGAGTAGAACCGACTTTAATCGATAAAGTTAAAGCTGCTCAAGCTACGGACATGGAGCTGATGCGTATGAAGAAGAAAGTGCAAGAAGGTGCTATTCCAGAAGCAAGGATCGATGAAGAAGGAATACTTCGAGTCAGCTCCAGACTTTGTGTTCCTAAAGATTTTGACTTGAAGCATAGAATAATGATGGAGGCACACAACACACCGTTTGCAATCCATCCTGGGAGTACCAAAATGTATCACGATCTTCGACATACATTTTGGTGGAACAATATGAAAAGAGAGATCGCTGAGTTTATCTCGAGATGTTTAACTTGTCAACGTGTAAAAGCGGAGCATCAAGTACCAAAGGGTCCATTGCAACCACTTGAGATTCCGAAATGGAAGTGGGAACACATTACTATGGATTTTGTTACGGGTCTTCCCAAGGTTTCTCAAGGCATAGATGCGATTTGGGTTATTGTTGATAGATTAACCAAGTCCGCTCATTTCTTGCCGATACGTGAGACTTATTCCCTTGAACGTCTTGCTAGTATGTACGTGAACGAGATTGTGAGATTGCATGGCATGCCAGTATCCATAGTTTCGGATCGTGACCCAAGATTCACTTCACGATTTTGGGTTAGCTTGCAGAAAGCTATGGGCACGGATTTACGATTCAGTTCGGCATACCATCCTCAAACGGACGGACAATCAGAGAGGACTATTCAAACTCTTGAAGATCTATTAAGATTTTGTGTCCTAGATCTCAAAGGGAGTTGGGATAAGTACCTACCATTGGTAGAATTCTCCTACAACAACAGTTATCAGGCGAGCATAGGTGTGACTCCATTCGAGGCGTTGTATGGAAGAAAATGTCGTTTTCTAGTATGCTGGGACGAGGTGGGTGAAGCAACATTGTTGGGACCAGAGTTGGTACGCATCACTACAGAGAAGATCCAAACGATTGGACAACGTATACAAACGGCACAAGATCGACAAAAGAGTTATGCGGATCTTCTTCGGAAGGACGTGGAATTTAATATTGGGGATCATGTATTATTACGTGTTGCACCATGGAAGGGAGTTACAAGATTTGGGAAGAGAGGAAAGCTCAATCCAAGATTTATTGGTCCATTTGAGATTCTTGAGCGAATAGGAAATGTGGCATATAGACTCGCATTACCTCCAAGCATGTCTCGTGTTCATAATGTTTTTCACATATCTATGCTTCGTAAATATGTTATAAACCCGAACCACATTATTGAGTTAGAACCAGATGAGATAGCTGAAGATTTAACGTACGAGGAGGTACCTGTTAAAATCTTAGATAGGAAAGAGCATGTCCTACGCACGAAGGTTATACCACAAGTTAAGGTTTTGTGGAGAAACCATGCTATTGAAGAAATGACCTGGGAGTTGGAATCAGAAATGAAAGCGAGGTATCCTCAACTTTTTGAAACATCAGGTACGTACGTCAATTTCGAGGACGAAATTTCATAAGGAGGGGAGGTTGTAAGACCCCAACTTATTAATGAATAAAATCAAATTTTTTCTAAATATTATTGTGAATAATAAGGGGTTAATTTGATATAATACTTTGGTTATGGGTGAAATGTGCAAATTTTACAAAATAAGCAAGTGGTTATAAAATATTCATTTTGTCGGGGAATATTCGTTTGGTCGTGGAATATTCTTGCTGTTGGGGAATATTCGTACGACGGCGCAGCCTTGTGTGGGCCCCATAACGGAAAGCGATTGGATGAAGAAAACGACAAGTATAAGTTATTTATAAATAACGGCGTAGTTGTTACCGTTAACACTGTTGGAATACCCGGTGGTTAAAATACAGTAGCACACGGTATTGCACCAATTATTGATTCTTACGTAAGAATGCACTACTCAATAATTGTTACAGTAGTTATTGTTCAATATTTTATTTTATTGATTCAATAATTGTTGCGTTGATATTTTATATTATTGTTGTTTCAATAATTGTTGCTGCACAGTATTTTCTATTATCAGATCAATAATTCATAATATTTAAATAATATTATTAGATAACATTATTGGTAATGTCTATAAAATTCTGTCTAAGGAGAGGTTTGGTCATCTAATTGCGCGCCAGTAAGGAGAAATCCTTATTGGAAAGCCCCCTCTTTCCTGGGAACGGCCTGGTTGTCATAAATGTGATTCTGTAATATTATTTGTGAATAATTAATTATTGATTCATATGATAAGGAAATATTTCTTTTATGTGGATATAAATGAGGGATATATTTTTGTGGTTAAAAATGAATGAGTTAATGTTGAGGTTTTTATCAATATTTTTGTCGGAATGGAGGTGTTAAAAATCAGAGTTTTTGAGATATTTTGCGGGGGTTATAATTTTTAATCCGACCATTGGATCGTGGTAATTTTTGGATATGTTATACATATATAAGTTGAGTATATGTTCACAAATTTTGAACCGTTAAAAATAAACGTATGATTTATTATGAATTTTACGAGATGACTGGTTCAGAAATTGTTGAATTTTCGGAGTTTATCATTTTGATAGAAAATTCTAGAATTGGTGGGTCCCACTCTTGGTTGGTGAAGAAATGTGCTGAGATTTTTATTCAAATGTGGTGGGTGGGAATAGTAGCAGGTAAAGCCATCAGGTTGCAGGTTAAGTCTGCTTCGGCGTGCTAACATTTTTCTATAAATAGAGGGTTAAGTTAGAATTGAAAATCACACCAGAAACAAGTTTTCTCTCTTTCTCTCTCTAGATTATTGAGTGTATTTTGTGAGTATTTAGATAATTTGAGAGTTTCTATTCATCAGAGTAAGTTTTTTTCAGCCTTATACCGGTATTCCGACCAGAAGTACTGATATTTTGAGGTACGAGATATTATTTTCTTCAATATCATTATGCTGAAATATTGATATGAGTTTTTATCAAATTTAAAACTTTTTGTGTCGGGGTTACTATTCACGTATACGGCACTATTCACGTATACGGTACTATTCACCGAAAAATAAAATTTTCTCTTTTTGTCCAAGATGTCTGTTATGGTTACTATCTTTGATTGTATCCGTGTTTTGATCTTTATTTTTGAATTCTGCTTCACAATTGATTATTATGAAGTATTATTGATCTTGGATAAATTGTTATACGAATCCCTAATATTTGTCCTTCTGTCTCACTGGATTCGTTTCTTTTAAGATATTTTTCATCATCCTCAGTCCTAAATGATGATATTACTGAATATCTTTGGCATGTAGTGCAAAGATGTATGATTACTTGATGAATATCTTTGGCCTGTAGTGCAAAGATGAACAGATGTTGAGATGAACATGACTGACAGGTGATACAAATGAATATCTTTGGCCTGTAGTGCAAAGATGAATATTTGGATAAAGATGATTATTAATTGATGTTACAGGGATAAAATATTGATGATGGACTTTTAAATCTTAGAAGATAGTAGAATTCTTTCTCTACTTGACTCTTCTAATGGTTTGCTATTTCCGCTGCAGTTGTTGATCTAAAACTTATTGTCGATTATATTCTATCAGATTTTTCCCTATTGAAGACTAACGATAATTTGTTGTATATTATCTTAGTCATAATATTCTTTGCTGGGCTAGTTGAGCTCACCCTTTTCCTTTTTGTTCTATTTTTCTTCTCAGGAGGTGAGAACATAGCAGGATCTAGTCGGGGTATGGAGTGATGGTTCTAGAAAGATGTTTTAGCAGTCCTCACTATTTCTGTAAAATAGTGTTTGAATAATTGTATTGAGGACTTATTTGAGTGTGGATATTGTCTAGAAGACAATATTTGTATTTAAACTCACTGTATGTGTTGTCGTATTTTGCACGACAATTGTATTATTGAAGTTTTAGTTTGCTTTCTGTACCATGTATTTGGCGACTCAGAATGGGTGTTGTATACCTATTTTGGGGGCGTCACAAAGTATCTCACACTAACACTCTGTTTCTGAGTTTTGAACAGAAAAGAAAAGAATAGAAAACTTAAATTAGAACAAAAAAGAAAAGAATAGAAAAATTGAAGTTTTACTTTATGTTATTTTTGAGTTTTTAATAAAAAAAATAGAAAATTTAAAATTGTGGACATGAGTTGTAATTTAAAATTTATTATATTAAAAGTTGAGGGTAATATGGAAATTATAAAAATATTATTTATTCCAATTTCTTTTCCGTCCAAATCAGGCCAATTTTGGACGGAAAACTTTGGCAGGAAAAGTAGTCAAGTTTTCTATCCATTTATTTTCTTTTCCGTTTATTAAAAAACTCATAAACATAAGAATTAGAAAAAAAACTTAAATTTTTCGTCTATTTCATTTTTTTTCTGTCCATTTTAAAACTCAAAAACAGAGCGTAAGGGAATGTTTGATAAAAACTGAATGAATCTGAATCTGAATAAAAAAAATTATTTGATAATTGACATACCTGAAACATCTAAATAATAGATTTTTATTATTTTATTCCTCTAAAAAAATTTAAAATTGTTATAAATGTATTTAATATTACTCAATATAATAGTTAATAATATAAAAAAAACTTCATTCACCCCAAAAAATGACACTAAACCATTCAGCCCAAATCGTCTGAATGGCTGACCGACTCAGCCATTTAGACAAATTTTTTTTGAAAATAAACGTATTTAATGATTGACCGACTCATTCATTCAGACCTAAATAAACAGCCCCTAACTGTATTATTGTAGACAAACTAATAGTCTATTTAACATTCATCGATCAGGGGTAATTAAGGACCTAACTAATACAATTAAAAAAAGTGTGTTATGAATCCATTCACCAAAGTATGAGCTCTTTGTCGGGTAATTTTTCCCACCCAGGGACGGCCACCGACTGTCCAAAAGAAAATAAATAAATATATAGATCTATATATGGTATTAAGTTGCAGCAGTAACCAAGCTAAAAATGTATACATCTCTATTAAAATTATAGTGGGAACAAAATTTTACAGAAAGGGTTCAATTTGTTAGATTTGTAAATATGTTTCAGGGATAACTTTTTCGTTAGTTATAAATTATATACAACTGTTTTTAACGTTTAATCTCAATTTGAATTATTATTTTTCTCATATTTCGTAATTAAATTATATATATATATATATTTATATTTATATTTATATTAATCCCAAAATATAGTGATTTTTTTACACGTTTAGTGATCAATCTCCTGTTATTTTTCATATTTGGTCCCCTTCAATTAAGGTTGAACAGAAATTATAAAGTGTAAAGATAAAATACGCCAAAAAAATAGTTAAGAAACTAAACATGAAAAATAACTATAATTTTAGAACTAATGAAGAGGTTATCTGTGTTTTATGTAAACTTCTAAAAATAATGGTACGTCTTTTGTATTATAAAATTTTAAGGAAATCGCGTTTACAATATTTATAAATATTAAGAATATATCTTATTTCATATTTATCTAAAAAATGATAAACATGTAGTTTAGAAGAGTTGGAATGAAAATGAAATTATATCAGACAGTTTGAGAATATTATGTTATTTTTAATTTATTTATTTTTACAACAAACAAGGAAAAGAAGACCGTTGTTGTGGACAAAAAAGACTCTTTTTATTGAATAAAAATAATAAATTGTTAGCTTAGCAGTAATGGTATAATAATAGATTATGATGTTAAATGTAAGAATATTTTGTATTTCTTTTATTAGAAAAATAAGAATACCAGACTCTTACGCTCTGTTTCTGAATTTTAAAATGGACAGAAAAAAAAAGAAATAGACTGAAAATTTAAGTTTTCTTTCCAATTCTTATGTTTCTGAGTTTTTTAATAAACGGAAAAGAAAATAAATGGATAGAAAACTTGACCACTTTTCCTGCCAAAATTTTCCGTCCAAAATTGGCATGATTTGGATGGAAAAGAAATTAGAATAAGTAATATTTTTAAAATTCCCATATTATCCTCAACTTTTAATATAATAAATTTTACATTACAACTCATGTCCTCAATTTTAAATTTTCTATCTTTTTCCATTAAAAACTCAGAAACAACACAAAGAAAAACTTTAAATTCTCTATTCTTTTATTTTCTGTTCAAAACTCAGAAACAGAGCGTTAGAGCATTAATAATAGTTTCCCTAATCAACTCTCTATCCTTAATTTTGAAGAATACATCAACAAATCATTATCTAACAGTTTCCTTATCCTTATTTGACTCTCTATTTTATTCCCTATATAAGATTTTACTCCTCAGTGTTAGGGAATCAAAAGACCGTTCTCTATATATACAAAATAACATTTCACACCCTCATTTAAGTGGACAACTCATCAATCATACACATATTGACATTTTTTTAGTACTTCATTTTTAAATTATAAACTTAATATTGATTTTAAAAAAAAAATTAATTTCAAACATATTCAAATTTAAAATTGATATAAATTTATTTAATTTATGTCAATATAATTATAAATATTATAAAATTACTATTAATTATAAAATTTATTATTTTCAAAATTTAAATGAATCATATTAAATTTAAATTTAAAAAATCACAAATTAACTTTTTAAATGTTAATATTAATCTTATGTACGTTTGCAACTACAATCTATTTAATACTCTCTCCATAAATTACTTAAAATTTAAAATAAAATAAAAATTATTTTACAGTAAAATATAATTGATAAATTATATTCTCTCTTTTATAAATTATAAGATTATTATTAATTTGATGTTTTGACTCTTAGAATTTTTAAATTTTAAATTTCATTATTTAAGGAATCAATATAAGGAACCTGTTGGGCACATAGCGAAAAAATTGAATTCCTATTTTACAGAATGACCTAATAATATAGCAGAGTAAGAATAAAAATAAAAAAATTGTTATAAATGCTCTTAATGTAGACCGACTAAAGGAAGTATATATTTTGCAAATGGTGTAATCATTTTAGAAAATAAATATCTTTAATTAATACTTCTATTTTAAAGTTTCCTGAAAAAAGTGACGTGGACAATAGTCTACCTTCCCCACAAGGTACATAAGTAACGTACCAGTAAGTACATAAACAAAGCACCAATTGTGTAGTGTAGAAAAATAAGTAATTTAATGATAGATAGAGGATAATATTATTAAATAATGTGTCAAATTTTTCTTTGTCATCATACTCTGGAGCCAAATCTTCTTATTTTAAAATGTACTATTCCGTTCTTAAAAAATTATCGGTTAAAGTTTTGGTATATAGATTAAAAAAATATTATTTATCAAGTAAAATTTATTTAAAATTCTATTACTACCTTTCTATGGGAAATTGAAAACTATTAATACAAAGAAGAGAATTTTTTGGGACAATGAGAGAAGGTAGGAATAATATAAGAAAGTAAATAAGTTATTCTCTTTGAAAATTATAAACGACAAATTTTTTAAAACAAATTTTTTTTTTTAAAATAATAATCTTTTAGGAACAAGGGGAGTATTGTTTAATAGTATGTCATATATTGTCAACTATACGGATGGACGGCACTTCGTGGCCTCTTCTAGCATTTGGCAAAGTACGGAGTAACATATAATAATTAATATATAGATTGCATTCTATCAGTTAAGACTGTAAAATAAATAAATAATTCGGACTCAATTCGTATTTATTTCACTAAAAGTTCAATTTGAGTTCGACTAGAAATATAAATGATTTAAATATGAGCAAATTTTAAAGTTCGATAAATTACTTGAACCATTTCAAGTTATAATTTTTTATTAATACTCGGATCATATTCGTTCGAAAAATTTAAACTGTTCGGGCTAGATTCGAGATCGTGCTCGACTCGGTAGCTAAACAAACCTTAATCAAGTCTCAATTTATACTCGATAAATTTTGTAAATCAAATATAGGCAACTCAATACTCGACTCAATTCAGTTCATTTACACCCTTACTCTCAGTCAGCATGACAATATGAATCCAAATATATTCTCTTTCACCAATAAGCTTTTTGTCTTTATCAAAAAAACAAATTAAACAAACGTATTAATTACATCATTTCAAGTTTCCAATTAACGAACCTACTTTTGTTTCAAAATATATAGTTAAATGACTTTTGGAAGAATAAAATTACAAGTGGAAAAGTGAGTATCTCATCTCTCAAAAAATGAATTATCTTCTTAATTTTTATTTTTTTACTTTTTTAAGTAAGTTTGATCTTATATTTTAGAATGGAATTTTATCCAAATGAAACAACCAAAACATTTTTTAAATGGATTAATTCCTATAAATAGAAAGGTATAGAGCTACATGGGAAAAATGTTGAAGACATTACAATTAATTTTATTTAGACAAACATACCCTTAATATATACCTATATATTGTTGTGGTCCATACAATTTTAATAACAAATGCATACCATTTGTTTAAAGAAAATGCAATTATTTTATTATAATATTTTTGGCTTGCTAATTAATAGCAACTCTCATAAATAATTTACCTTAAATGTCTTTAAAAATAATACATTACTCTATTCATATTAATTTCATCTATTCAGAAAGCTCCAAGACTAGATATATTTATTGAAAACTAATATTTTCACACGTTAAAATAATATTTTCACACGAATTTCTCGTATGAAAGCGAGACACACTCACTATTAATATGAAAATGGTCATCTAAAAATATCAATTCCTTGATTTCATTATAACGTAGTCGTGAAAGCAAGTAGATAGAGGCACAAATTACAAAATAATAAAATAATAAGGCAAACAGATAGGCATGGTCATGGTGGAGCATGGACTAGCTCCATTGAGATTAGGAAGTTATTTATATTTGAAAATAGAGTTTGTAAAAGAATTAAGCATTCGAGAATAAAACTTGAATGCACTTGACTCGGGTTTATTTAACTAGTCATTTTAATTTTAGTTAATTTAATTTGATTCGTTTAAAATCGTTTGTTTAAAAATAATTATTATACTATTTAATATTTTATCATTAAATTATAATAATAATAATAACTATAATATTTAATATTTTGTTATTAAAAAAAAGAAAAGAAAAGAAATTTTTTATAAACACACACACTTGTGACTTACCTCCACCAAAAGGCAACCACACCAAATAAAATTAAAGGCTAGTATAAGCTAGTATTTAGTAAATATAAAAATTATTTATTATTTTACTATATACATACATGGTATACAATAGTGTGGAAAAACGCTTCTTATTTTTGTTGTACAAGTGCCTCAAGTCTTTAACTCTCAAGTTTCTCCCCGTCTCTTAGATTTCCATATACTGTATACGGGTCTCTTGAATCGCTAACGGTGGCCGGAGGTGCAACCGTTTTAATTTTTCCGGCTAGCTCTGTAAGTTTAAAATGCAATAGAAGTAGAAGGAGAAGTACTGGCAGGTGATAATTAACTAATTAATAATGAGGTTTTTTGGTTTGGTAGGGTGGGTGGTCGTACTGATGGTGACGGTGGTGGTTCTGGTCAAAGCAACGGCGGCATTTGAAAATATTAACGGAGAAATAAGAGATCATACAGTAGCGGAGAGAAATAGTAATAAGAATCAGAATTATAAGAATGCTTATGCGACGATGATGTATATGGGAACGCCGAGGGACTATGAGTTTTACGTGGCCACGCGCGTCACGCTCCGATCTCTCTCCCGTCTCAGAGTCGAAGCCGATCTGGTTGTCATTGCCTCTTTTGATGTTCCAATCCCTTGGCTTCAATCTCTGTAGGTCTCTTTCTCTATACTACTATATTATTTGCGCTATAAAGATGAAGTTTACGAGTAAAAATATTACTCGCATATCAATCTATTAATATAAATAATTTTAGAGTTTGCATAAATATTAAATAAATGATTATATAATATTAAATATTATAAATCAGTTGTCTATATTATTCTTGTATTGAAAAAAGAGAATTTTATTTACTGTATAAAAAATAATAATGAGAGAATCAAAATTATATTTAATATATACTTGAGGTAATATTTGAAAACTAAATAATTAATGTTTACTTAAAATTCTTAAATGACAAACATTAATGACAAAAATGTTAAGAAATTAAGGAATTTGTTTCGTATCTTGTACATGACATTAAAACACACGGATTAAGGAATTTGTTTGATACAATATTGTCAATAACAAATAACTATAAAAGAAGGTACTAATTAATATCTTCATAAGTATATTCTATATTTAACTAGGATTTTATATGAATACTAGTAAATAGGCTCTACAATGTAATCGGATTAGATCGTGAGAAATATAAATATAAAAAGTTTAGTCCCTAAAGATTTGGTAATTTGTGGTTAATTAAGTGGCATGATAAATTTTTTATATTATTTTTTTTCGCTTTTGATCTAATAATTACCTTAATTTTTAATGTTGTATCTGAAATAATTGTTTTTCGTTTTTGAGTATCCATTAAGATTTTAGGAACAATATTAATGCTCACGTTAGTGTATAGCATATGCGCACAAATTTTGGTAGGATACCTTTATATTAATAGTGTTTGACCAAGGATGCAACAAATTAAAGTCAATATATATATATATATATATATGGAAATAATAATGATATTTTTTGTTTGATATTAAATTACAAAACATCATCAAATTCTTACCTTTTATGTAGTACCACAATAATATTGTTGCTTGCTCAAATTAATAAAGCGAATTGATTGTTGATTGCTTATGTTGAGCAATTATGTGAATTACTCTCCGTTCATTTTTAATTGGCGTCTTAGATAAAAATATAAATATTAAAAAAATATAATTAACATTTTATTTAATTGACCAAAATAGTTATATAATCTTAATATTATCATTCTAAAATTCATTAATTAGAACAAATGAAAGAGAAACAAGTTAGTATTTTAACGTGTAGATAATATGAGAAGTTAAATTATTAATACGGCCTCAAAATCTATCAAATGACAAATAAAAAAAAGCATATGTAATAAATTTCACTCTCAAAAAAACAAATAAAAATGAACGGATGGAGTATTTACATATATTGAATAATTTAGTATTTAATATAGACAAAAATTAGTCGCAATAAATTGAAACATATATTAATGGTTCTATTGCAATTCAGTATTAACTATATATATATCTTCAACAAGTTGAATACCATTATCCAGGGAACAGGAGGATGGGGCAAGGGTGGTGAGAGTTGAGAATCTAAACAATCCGTACAAGAGGCAGGCCAATTTCAACGAACGATTTAAGTTGACCCTAAACAAACTCTATGCATGGAGCCTGGTGGACTATGACAGAGTCGTCATGCTTGATTCTGATAACATCTTCCTCAGAAAAACTGATGAACTCTTCCAATGTGGTCAGTTTTGTGCAGTTTTCATCAATCCATGCATCTTTCATACCGGCCTTTTTGTATTGGAGGTACGTATAATTTTAAATTAATGCTTAAAGGATCCATCTACGCTTACCTTGAATTTGACCGGTGATAATATCTGAGTAATATTTATGATGTCAGAGCAAATATATATTTACCAGACATTTAGTAATGATGGTATATATGCTTATATAAAATTGGAATTGCAGCCATCATTGGAGGTTTTCAAGAACATGATATATGAGTTGGAGAATGGAAGAGAGAATCCGGATGGTGCAGATCAAGGTTTTATTGGAAGCTACTTCCCAAATTTACTTGATCAGCCAATGTTCCATCCACCCCTTAATGGCACCAAGCTTCAGGGAACTTACAGACTCCCTCTGGGATACCAAATGGATGCTTCTTATTACTGTAATTACCAAATTAAATATATTCACAAATTATGTTTTCATTTTGTCATTATTTGTTACTTGTTCTTCTTATCTTTTTGTTGTTTAATTAACCATGTTGTTATATATTGGCTCCAGATCTTAAACTCCATTGGAGTGTGCCCTGTGGACCAAACAGTGTGATTACCTTCCCCGGTGCACCTTGGCTGAAACCATGGTATTGGTGGGCTTGGCCTGTCCTGCCTCTAGGCCTCCAATGGCATGAAGAACGACGTCAAACTCTAGGGTACCATAATTCTTGTTCTATCTGTCGCACAAAAAGAGTCTCATTTATAAATATTAAGTATGTTGCACAAGTTTGGAACACTACAAAGTGTAATACCTTGATTCTTGTCCGGGGGAACGTTATTTACACAAGTTATTTTGATATTTTCAAATTCTAAAATCTAAATTGTAAAATTTGAAACTATTAATAGTATATTTTTGTTTCATACTCATAAGCTGTTGGTTTAGCAGTTATACATGGCAATTCCACATATATCAGTTGTGATCGTTACTAATTAAAATCATGTTTCATATTGTAACAGGTACGGAGAAGAGTTGCCATTAATACTAATCCAATTCATATTTTACCTTGGAATAATCACAATTACTCGTTTGGCACGCCCCTATTTATTTAAGCTTTGTTACCACCGCACAGATAAGACTATTCTCTCTTTCCAAACAGGCCTCAAATTAATTGCTATATTGTCCATTCTTGTAGCCTATGCAGTCCCTTTCTTCCTAATTCCTCACACAATACACCCACTACTGGGCTGGACTATTTACTTACTTGGGGCTTTTGCCCTTTCTTGTATAACGGCTAATATATTTCTGCTGCCAATGCTAGCCCTACTAACACCGTGGATCGCGATATTGGGGGCCCTTTTGGTCATGGTTTGGCCTTGGTATCCAGATGGAGTTGTGAGGGCTTTAGCAGTTTTTGGGTATGCCTTTTGTTGTGCACCCATTTTGTGGGCTTCATTGGTTAAAGTTATGAGTTGCCTCCATTTTTCATTAGAAAGAGAAGCCTTCTTGCCTAGATTGGGTGATTCTACGCCGCCTACGGGGTTTAACAAGTTGTATTGAGAACTAATAACAAGTGACAATGTAATGTTTCATTGGCTCATTGCCATTGTAATTTATATAACAACAATTGCTAGAGGAAAATTTTGATCCTTTCGTGACATCTGATGTAAATAAATCGAATCGAGCCGAGTATTGAGTTGTTCAGATTTGATTCACAAAATTTATCGAGTATGAAATAAGGTTTGATTTCGAATTCAAATCGAACTTTTAGTCGAGCGAGTACACATCGAGTTCGAACTGTTTGATTCATTTTACAGTCTTATTTAGTATGAAGCATTAAATAATTAAACACATGATGATTGAAATCATTAATAATAAATATATATATATATATATATATATATATATATTACTTTATCACATAAAAAGAGTCAAATTGGCAATTTTTTAATAATATATTATATGTTTATCTTTAAATTTATTTAATTTATAATTTAATAACAATTACGTGATAATAAACGGGAAGATATTTAGTCAAATGGACTGCTATTCCTAAATAAATATATATATTGAAATAAAATATAAGTGGCACGTAAAATTCTTTTTGTAAAGTGAGTAACATATATTTTTGTCTTATGGTAGATGCCAAAATAGAAAGTACTTCAATATTTAACCTAATAGTGTGTATATATATGTTATTTTTTGTTAAATTATTTTCGATCGTTGACTTTCCTAACAAAATGCACATGAAACTGGCAAAGGACACGTAGCCAGATCCACTGATCGGTTTTTCTGTTAAAATATGAATATGATTTCTATTATCATCAAATTAGCTATAACTATACAATAAGTTAATTAATAAATTAATATAATATTAACACGCAAAGATATCACTTTTTAACCTGTGTATTAATACTATATTAATAATTAATTAAAATTAACTTTATATTAATCGCTTCCAATATAATACTACTCATTTACTCGTATAAATGAAGAAGTCTATAGCAGCCTAAGTGGCTCAAAATATTTCGTTAATTTTAATACACAAAATTATATGTGTTTATTATATATATATATATGAAAAACTAGTGCTTACCCCCGCTTATAATATGGAAAAATGGATGTTAATTAAGGGGAAATTAATGATATGATTTCCATTTCTAACGGTCGAAAATATGTATTGTCTTCATTTGTATTGAGTAGAATACCTGCAATAATATGCTGAAAAAGGTATTAGCTAAGAAACTTAAGGTAGGTACGACCGAAAGAAAATAAGAAAACACGGGTTCATAGTCATGGGTGTGTTTCTCTTAGGATGGAGGGAGTAGAATTGGATATATAAATATATTGGGAACCAATAATTTAGTCTCTTAATTACTATTACAATGACCTAATTAAACCTAGCTAGCTTTCTCATAAACAAGGAGACCATATAGGTGAGCATCTTTGTTTTCTTTTTGTGGGACCTCAACAATAATCATTCAACATTTTCACCTCCCTACCAAAAAAACTAAGAAATTGAATACATTTTTGTATTTTGTTTGTTTTAAAGTTAAAAATATATTTTTATAAATAACTTATAATGTTCAAACCCTCAACTTTATGATTATCATGGGTTGAGTAATATCACTCGGGTCAAATATCTTAGATAACTTTGTATATCATTTCGTTGTAAATAAATAATCTTATCGATCATATAATAATAAAAATATCAACCCTAATCCTCATTTTTATATTTTGGTTAATTGTAAGTTTTACCCAGTATATATCTTATATATATTATATACCGTTTTCGGACAACTTTCTCAATAATTAAGATATTCATTCGAAGACGACGAAAAGGATGAAGTAATGAGCCAAAATATTAGGACCTCATTACTTAAATTTAATTAACAAAACACAATTGATTTTAAATTTTTCGCTCACTTTAATAAACGATCAGAACCGTCCAAAGTTTGGAATAAATTTCATTGTCCATTATATCCTCTTTAACTTCAAAGAAAAAAAAATTGTTCTCTCTCACTCTCAGATCCTCATCCGTCTCGACGTCTGCCTTTTTCATTCTCTAGCGCCGACAAATTCTTTTCCCCTTCGTACGTAGTGTCGGAGGCACGAGTACTGCATCTAATAATATATATTACTACCCAATTCGCATTTTATTTAACAAAATCAAAATTTAGCACTCCTACCTAGCTATATATAACTACAAGACGATCTGACATTGAAATGTATCTACGTACGAATTTGGATGTTTAATTTAATTTGTTTCACTTGGATCCAAAATGCTGCCGGGGGGCGGAGGTTGTCGTTCCAACGTTCGAAAAAGCTGCCTTTTTCCCCGAGTGGACCCCCAATAATTCTGATTCTGCACACTGTCTCCAGTCTCATTTCATGTAACTAACTAGAGAGAAAGAGAGAGAGAGAGAGAGAGGCAGAATTACAAAATGGTATTAACCCATGCTTGGACCATCACTACTCTTCCTGCCTCTCCACCACACACCCCACGCACCCATACACCCCCATATATTAATTACCGTTTTAACACAAAGGCGATTGATTAATTCTATCTATGTCTGACCAAAATTAATTAATTAATTTATTTATTTATAGTATGCACCATTAATCAGTTGTTAAGCAACCTTTTTCTTTTCTTATATTCAAGTATAATTAAACAAAATACAGCTCCTTAATTCCTTAATTCCTTCTCTCCTTTCAAGAAATAAAAAATAAAAAAATTACCATGTTGGCCTTTTGAAGTAAAAAAGATTGCATTAAATAAGGTCAAATAAACACACATTAATTATTTTCAACTTGGAGATCCAATTTTTAGAAAAAGATAATTATAATAGAACTAACTCGTACTGTCAAATAGAGAGATCAACTGATCAAGTAATAATGAATGAGCATACTCCAAGTTCAAGCCAATGTATTGCACAATATATGGACCTCACTTTTCAGCTGACATGCATATCTGTAAGCAACAGAATCCAAATACTAGACTTGACCTCATATTTCTGAGAGCGACTCTCAAAAAATGACCGTTACAATTTAATTGCCCCAACCCCTTCCTTCCCCTACCAATTTCCAATTCCAATTCCAATTCCTTCATCATACATAGCCTATATATATATAATTAGTGTATCCCTCTCCCTCTCCCTCCCCCTCTTCCTCTTTGTACAACATTGTGCAGTTCAGTTGAGCTGTTGAATACATTCCTCCAATTAATATTCAGACATCATATATATATATATATATATATATAATTAGCAGTACTTGATGCTTATTAATTAATTTATGGCTTATTCGTTCAACTCTCTTCTCTTTGCCATTATATTCTTACAAAGTACTGCAGCATTAATATTTTCAGCAACAGCAACAGCAGCGAAGTCTAACTCCACCAGGCAGCACAAATGGGTGGGACCATCTGGCCACTTACTTATCACCGTCGACCTTCATGGCTTCGGAGACTTCCAGTCCGTTCAAGCTGCCGTCGACTCCATCCCCGATAATAACCGAAAGAATGTCATCCTTCAAATATCCCCCGGTTATTACATGTACTCCCTTTTACTTCATCCCTCCCAAAATTAGAAATACATCTAGTTCTATGCGTGTTTGTGTTTTCATGTAAAATAAATAATTGTACGTGGGAAAGCGGTACTTACTAAAATAGTGATCATGTGATTGTCCGTGCATGGTGATACTAATTAATAGAGAGAAAGTGGTGGTGCCGGAGTCAAAGCAATACGTGACGTTCCAAGGTGCAGGGAGGGACGAGACGGTGATCGAGTGGCACGATCGAGCAAGTGATCGTGGCCGGGACGGCCAACAGCTGCGGACTTATCAAACAGCTTCTGTCACTGTTTATGCTACCTATTTCTCTGCTAGAAACATCAGCTTCAAGGTATATTTTTAGTTCTTGCATCGCTTTTCACTTCTCCAAATGTAACACCCTCATTTTTTAATATTTTTAGCTTTGAAGAAAGGTTCTAATTATATTTTTGTTCCAAAAAAAGTATCATTTAATTACTAACAATTTTTTGTCTGGCTGTGCAACTATGGTACGTATATCAGCACGCTTTCTTTTGATGATACTATGCTATATATAGTACAAAAGAATTTTTCAAGTTAATTAAATCAATAAATTCACGGGCAAACATGTAATTAAGACTTTCTTACGATGATACTATAATAATGTAAAAGAATGTCTCTAACTATATATACAACACCTTCACAATTTCATTATCAGGTCATCATTATTAAACTACACGCAATAAATCCATATCAAGAAGCAAACATGTAAACAAAATTTATAAGTTTGTATTTTGATTATTATTATTATTATTATTTTGTGTGTGATAGAGGTGGGGAGTAGTAATTTACTAGTTGCATGCATGACTCATGAATATTATTAATTGGTGTAGAATACTGCACCCGCACCCATGCCAGGGATGGAAGGATGGCAAGCAGCGTCGTTTCGGATATCGGGAGACAAGGCCTACTTCTCCGGCTGTGGATTCTACGGCGCACAAGACACTCTCTGCGATGACGCAGGCCGGCATTATTTCAAGGAGTGTTACATTGAGGGCTCTATAGACTTCATTTTTGGCAATGGACGTTCCATGTACAAAGTAATTTACTTACCTATCTCTATCTCCTTAATTGCTTAATTCACTCCACATATATTATGCATTTAATTCTACTACCATCTGTCATTACCTTTTCAAGGACCTAATATGTCCTAATAAATTAAGCCTTATTTTGAACAGATTTTTACAAGATGAGTACTTGCATTGCAGGGGGCAGGCCTAATCCCTTTTATACTCTCTCTTTTCCCTTTGGCAGTGAAAAATATTCTTTTCCCAATACAGATCTGTCTATATAAAATTGATTATTAGACAGCTTTATTGACTTTGTTAAATATTTTCCTTTAATAAACCTCCAATGTGTAGTAAAAAGAAACTTCAATCACACAAACAAAAGATCTCTTTTGGGTGGACATGAAAATTGAACAATAGTGTATTTGAATTTCATTTATTTATATTTTTATCCAATGTTGAGGGTCAAAATACAAATAAGTGAAATTCAAATATACTCATGTCCAATTTTCATGTTCACATAGAGTTTTTGCAAACAAAATAGTTGTTCATATCAATCACACTTAATTTTAGGGGGGTTTTGTGAGAAAAATGATATGTATTGCTAATATTTATGTCGTTTTTTTAATTATCAGTTACGTGGATAAGTATTAATAGTAACTTTCTTGAAGAGATGTGTAATAAGTGGAGCTTTCTTATAATTTCTATAATTCGACGTAAATTTATCGCAATACATAGAACCACTCGTTTTCATATATCACATAAATTGATAGAACTTTATTCATAATATTGACATATTTCTGAGTTGATTTGGAGCAGGACTGTGAACTGCACTCAATAGCAACTAGATTCGGTTCTATTGCGGCCCAAGATAGAAACTGTCCGGATGAGAAGACGGGCTTTGCTTTTGTACACTGCAAGGTCACGGGTACGGGTCCACTATACGTAGGCCGAGCCATGGGCCAGTACTCCAGGATAGTCTTCTCTTATACATACTTTGCTGGTATCGTGGCCCATGGTGGCTGGGATGATTGGGACCATGTCAGTAACAAGAACAAGTAAGTTACCTGTTGCTGTAATTTAGTTTTGATTAAAGACTTTAACAGTGTCTGATGCTTGAAATTCTTGATTTGCGTGCATACAGGACTGTGTTTTTTGGGGTGTACAAGTGTTACGGCCCAGGAGCCGCAGCAGTTAGTGGCGTATCGTGGGCCAGAGAGCTAGATTATGAGTCGGCCCATCCATTCCTTGTTAAAAGTTTTGTCAATGGAAGGCATTGGATTGCACCTTCCGATGCATAGATCCATCTCCCACAGCTAAAATTTCCAAATCCTTACAATTCTTACACAATTTATTTATTTCATTTATTTATTTTTTAAAATTATTCTCATATAGTCAATATGTATAATTGTTTTTTTATTTTTTTAATCATAATCAATGTAAAACAATATTGACAACCTTTATTGTGTGCTTGCATATGATGAATAAAACATTACCAATAGTAATAACAGTAATGTATGCCACAATAAGCAATTTAATCCATAAAATAATGAAAGAATTCTCATGCATTATTCTAAGTATTGAAACTAGATATAACAAATAGGGGAACATCCAGAGTTAACCTGCTAGTGGTTTACTCAACTCTAAATGCTTTTCAAATGATAGGTATGAAAATCAGTAACTAACAAAGGGTATGAAATCTAGCATCTACTTCCATTCACCAGTGGACAGTAATGATTTTTGACAACTTACAATTCCAGATGAACAACATTTGTTTCTTGCAACTATTGGAAAAGATAATTCATAACAATGGAAACTGCAAGTGCACAAGCAATGAGGCTTATGATATTCTCTCACATTATACAACAATTTTGTTGAGAGTCGAGCTCTGGTGACCTGCAAGGAGATAAATAACCTATTTAGATTATTTTGGAGAGGCAAACAGCGAAACAAAATCAAAAACAACTATCGTTGAATATTTTGATGCTCCTCCGCAATCTTAGAACTGGCAAATCTTTACAACACCACAAAAAGAAGGGGGGTGGGGGGCGGGAACAATATGGAGTTGAGCACCTTCTTCCCTAAAACTATGGGATCATCATATATAGTCTTCCTGACATCATCTCGCCACATAATTCAATCCAAAGGCTGAGACTGCAGCATCAAGGACCTTTTCCAGATATTCGCTTAAATACAAAGCTAGTATAATTAAACTCCAAAGTTGGCCAATCTACTATCAAAATTATGTATTTGTAATGCATATCAATCAAAATTGTGTTTCAATAAAACACCCTAGAAATGTAATAGAGGAGGTAGTCTAATATTGTCTTCACGGTTACCAGGAAAGCTGATCAAACGAATATGCAGACTAAATTGGATACGAGTAACGCTACCTATGCTAGAATGCACAAGATATATTAGTTCTAGTGCCACGATTCAAAATGATAGTACTCTGTACACAAATGCATGGTAATTAGAGTTCCCCAGTAACTTTGGTTCACTACTCACATCCTTAAAATTGCTCTATACCTAAATTAAGACCTCATACGAACAACCCAACTTATGCCATAGTAAACATATCAGACTAAACACACCCCTAAACACACACACACACACAAATAAGGACAACCAAGACAGGGACAGGAAAGAAAGGACAATTACGGCACAATAGTTTTCTAACAAATCTTCAATATTAGAATATAAACAATATGGCGTTGACTAAATGCATGCCGTGCCATTATTTTCATTTGGGCAGTCCTACAAGTAACAGAATAACCACTTACAATTGGCCAAGAGTTGATATATCAAAGTCAGGAGCAAGCTCTTGCACGATATCGTTGGGTGGTTGGCCACACTCTTGCATTTTCTGCATTAGCTCAACAATCTTGTTGAAATTACCAGGCTCAGTTTCATAAACACCATTTAGATCTTTTATGAGTTCATACTGGTGGAAATAACGGTCATAGTCTTCTTTGCTTAAAGTAGCTTTATGGTCTTCCAACCATTTTGGATATCTTTCACCAATTTCTTTCATAGGATCCTGAAGCACTTCTTTAGATAATAGCTGTTGCATCATGGTTTCCACGATAGAGTCCATGTCCTGAGCACAATGAATGTAAGAAAACTTATGCACTTATTTATCAGTAGATCATATATCAAAGAACCACATAATTGTAACAGCTGATAAACTTATTATAAAGCACGACAAAACCATTATGAGTTCATCAATTGTAATAGTACAAAAAATATAAGAATAGGAAAAGGTTAATGGATTATAAATGCAAGTCTTATTCACTTTCATAGTTTTATTTGGCGGCAGCAGTTTGGGTGGGAGATTATCTGTTTCCCCCTGCTTTTACCCAGAAGTTAACATTCACATACAAACCACTTTGCCAATCTAGATGCCTGGTTCCCAAAGTTATGTCCCTCGTATATATAAAATATTAAGTATTAACATTTTATAAGTCGTGAATGAACTGTAAAATTTCAAATTTTTATTTTTTTTTATCTTAGTTCTTTTCCAGCTTTTTAGGAGGTGTGAAGCTAGTATAAGGAGACCTATGACATTTCGGTTACCCCCTTGTCGTGCGTAATTTCTTTTTTTTATATAGAAGTACTGAAAATAACTCACAAGTCACAAGTAATTTATATAGAGTGCTTACAAGCTGTCACTCAACGATTAAGTTCTAGTACAACTTTTATGCTCATATCAAAATTATTACCACAGTTTACAGCATATTCTGAGGCATAAGCAGTGTTCATAAAACTGAAGTACGCCGTTCAAACCGGTAAAACCGGGACTTGGTCCTAAAAATGGTCTGGCTAAACCCCCAGAATCGTGCAAGCCAAAAAAGCTCAAAGTAACGAGAAATGTTGGTTTAGCGGATGACCCAGTTGAAGTAACAAAGTGAGCAAACCATCAGGGATTTTGCCACTATAAAAGAGAGGAAAATAAAGCCATATAACGAAAATATTTGGACTCAGTCTTCATCTCTCGAGATCTCTCGTACCCAAACGAGAAATTAGGGTCATTCCTGGTGCCTTCATTTCCGAAGTCAAGTCAACAACCATCAGCCATTGGGCTCCACCACCTACATGGATGTCAATGAAGCCTGAAGACTAGGAAGTTGTGTTGTTTGGTGTGTGTGAATCGGTACTTGGTCGATCTGTGAATTGATTTCTTTGATAGTGTGATTTAGGTGGTTTTGTTACATAGTCTATCAGAAAACATATGATCTCCTACTTGTTTCGTTTGGCTGCAATTAATGTACTATGGGGCTGGAGATTGTAAACTTGCTTGACTTGGAGATTTTTATATATAACATGTTTCCACCTATGGCATAACAGCATACCCTTTGAGGAGTACCAATGAACACTCTCCTTCCCCCTTTTGGGAAAATCCTAATGTAGACCTCATGTTCAGTCATAGATGGCAATGGAGGCACCTATTCATTGGGTTTGTGAATTAGTTGATTATACATGTGATAAGGGTAGTCATTATCCCACAAGTGTTGACACATTTCCATAAGGCAAGTCCCTCTTGAAGTTTCAGTTGTTGGCAAAACCAGCCGATTGTTCATCAAAACAGCCATGTTTTAAATCACAAATATACGAATAATTAAAGAGAACCCATTACCCTAATAAATCACAAATATACCAATAATTGAAGAGAACCCATCACCCTAATCTCAATAATTGAGGAAAATAAATACCTGAGAGCCAGCAAGCTCTTCAAACTGCTTGACCCAATCCTGCATCAGTGGATCATTACCAAACTCGGATTTCGAAGCAGTCATGGATTCCAATCCCTTTACAGTCTCCCTAGTTTGCTCTCTGAGCTTATTAAGAGCCTCAGAGACATGCTGGGGCTCCTTTGTAACCTTTTGCTTACCCTTCTTCTTACTTTTCAAATCAGGCAAACCCATCCCCAGTCCTTGTACTCCCCCAGCAGGCATAGAAAAAGAACCACTATCTGTCTTGTTTCCACCATTATCTCCACTTCTATAATCAAATAACAATCAATTTTTCTTCAAGTTTATAAGTTATAACTTTAACCCCAAAAAAAATATTCAAAAACAAAAGACTTAAAAACTATAGACCTTTGAGCAGCAGAAGTGAGATTGAGGTTCTGGAAATCATCCAAAGCGCCTGAATTAAATTTTTTGGGTCAATTGAAGATTAATTCAATTGTCAATTTAAACATATGTACGTACGAGAGAGAGAGAGAGAGAATTCGAGTTCTTACTGTCAAGGAGTACGTCTAAATCGTCGGAGTGGTCGGCCATGATTGCTGATTGAATCTCTCAATTTATCTCTATATATATATGTGTGTGTATATATCTATAGATATATGTATATAGCTTTGGAGTCTGAAATCTGCAAGCTTAGTTAAGTGCGTGACGTTATCCGCCATCGGTGTAAAGCAAGTAACCGATAAATAAAGGTATCAAAATTCAAAGACTTTGGTCTTCATCAGTGGGCAGGGAACCAAAATGATGGACGGTTGAGATTCAATTAACGAGGAGAGACAGAGACAGAGACCTTGCTTCTTGTTTTTATTTTTATTTTTATTTTTATTAAGACTATTTTCTTTTTTGGGGGTGTAGTTTCTAGTTATGAATATTATTTTACTATTATGATTATTATTATTATTATTATTATTATTATTGATATGAACTTTATTTTATCATTAAGCAATAAATAGAGTTATAAAAGCGAAGATAAAATTCAATTGTGACATTATTAAATCAAACTTTTATGATTTAATCTAACCATTACAAAATAAATACTCAATTGTCTACCAAAAATACCTGTCCTTTTTCCTTTTACTTTGTAAACATTGAGCTGATGAAAGTGAAAAAAGAAGTTTCAATGACTTCTAAAAAGAATTGAACGAGGAGTCGTATGAGGTGAAAACGTTACGTTTCTAAAAAACATCGTATGCCAAAACATCAATATAAATAATCACAACTCCAGCTGATTAAGCTGGATTGACCAGCGGTATCATCATAGGTAAAAATCACACAGATGGGTGCATTTCTTCAATTTTCTAAATGCATTTACCAAAAATACACCAGATTTAGAGAAAGGCTTCCCCCCTGGCCCCTGGTATTCAAACCACAATCTTATTTGAATTGGCATCAATCTGAAGTAACCAAATCAAGCAAACTGTAGGCTAAAGCTTTAAATTGAGAGATCAGAAAGAAAAAAAAAAACTGCCACAAATAACAAAACTGTATCACATCAAAGAAAAACATTCTTTTGTTCAGGAAATTAACCAATAACCCGAAGATTGAACATGAACATTTTCAGTATTCCTCCATAAAAAGACTTGAAGAATGAAATAGTTAAACAGTCTCTGGATTTCACAAAATACCATTGTATTCCATTTCCACGTAAGATGGGAAGAAAAAAAAAAGCCATTGTAGGGTACTAGTCAAATATACTACTTCTTTCTGCAGGTTAGAGCCTCAAAAAAAAATATAAGATAAAGGAAAACTAAAGCAATATCATGGGTCCTTCTGTTGTTGGCACGTCAACTCCAAGCAAGATGACTTGATCAGAAGTGGCTCCATAATAAGGAACTGGAGCAGCCCCTTTAGTGTCACTGAATTAGCCTGCAACCCACCCACGTCTGGATTCAGCTCGATAATTTCAGATCCTGCAATGCCATTCCTAGGATACATATCTTTCAGTAATTTAATTGGCTACTGGTTCAACTGAGGCCGACTGCTGCGGAGCTTTCTGGACACCAGAATCAGGATTACCATCTGATAATTGGTTGGGATTTTGCTGGAAACCAGAATCTATACATGTTGCTGCTTGTGCTGCAGGGTGAACTTGAGCAGTAATATGATCCCCTGGAGGAATATATGAGCCCTCTGGGCCATTGAAGGTTTGTTGAGGGCCTTGAGGTTGGTATAGAGTGCGTGCAATGGGGTTGGGGGGGTAAAGAGCCTGAAGCCCCAATGGTCCGTACATAGCTTGGTGACCTTCAAAGCGCTTAAGCTTAGAAATGTGCTTCTTACCAGATATGTGACGATCAAAAACCTCTTGTGTGTCACACTTGACATTGCATAAATCACATATTAAGGGAATTACCACTTTGTGTTTAGAAGGTTTTATTGGTGGCCTAGGTGCATCAGAAGTCTTCATACGCTTCCCTCCACGACCACCTCTCATCTTCCGTTTCATTCCAGGTCTCTGGTTGTCAAACTGATTTAACCCAACCTGCCTTGCTTGCATGGAGGACGTCCCCTCTACAGGGTTTTGAGGCTGGTCCACTTGATTGTGTTTTTGTTCAGCCTCAGCTTTATTTTCATCAGTTATGGATTCAGTTGGGAATTTTTCTGGCAGGGTCAGTTTGTTTTCTTCACCCTCCTGGGCATTCTCAGACTGCAACTTTCCCTCAGGATTAGCATCAGCAACACCTTTTCCATCACTTGATACTTTAGCAACAGGTTGATAAGTCTTTTTCACAGTTTCCAATCTTTGCAGGTTCTTTTTATGTTTTTTTCCGTTCTTGTGCTGTTCAAGGATTTCCATACTATTGCAATCAACTCTACACAGTTCACACCATGCAACTCTTGTATGCTGCTGTGTAGGAGCTGCATTACCCTTTTCTGCTACCGAAGGTTCTGCAACTACTTCAGTAGACTTAACCTTCTCAGCAGCAAAAGTTCCTGGATGAGCAGATGATGATGCATCTTGTGGTGAGAAGTGACTGGGAATCCCCCTACCCCCACGCCCTCTCCCACGGTTTCTGAAATTTCCATGACCACCACGTCTATATGGATCTCCACCCCTTCTACCGCCAACCCTATATGGAGGTTGAACAACCTGCAGGATGGGTAAGGGTATCCAGAATATAACAATTAGAGCAGAAATAGTTGTATAAATTGTGCTGAGAAAGCATAATGAAACTATATTGAATCATTAAATATGAGAAAACAAGAGACTAATCTTCTCCAGCTTCAACATGAAAAAGCTTCTAACAAATGTTCAATCATTCCAAGCTCATAACTAGGTACTCTGAAAAACAAGCAGTGTGCCTATTTATCTAACCAAGTTCTTAAGCCTTGTGAGCTTTTCACCCTAGCGGTGGAGATTTTATTATCAACAATCAAGCAAAAATGGGTAATGCACAGTAATATCAACCTTTTTCGTGATGAGTAGACTACAGAAAATGTGAGCTCCTGATACACCTCCGAGTTGAGTATTATCATAGTTTATCAAATGTTTTCCTTATTGAAGTTAGCAATCTATCAACGTCAACACAGTATCACAAAATGAATGTAGTTTCTAGGGCCAGTTCAACCAAAAGCCTAAGGTCAAGCTCATAACAGTCTTGGTGATCTCATTCTATACATATATCAGAAATGAAATACACTCAAGCTTGGTTTGAATCCATTCAATTGGTTTGCAAACCTCTCTTCCAGCTCAGGCTGCAGCTGAAGCACAATGTGAATAGAGCAACCACAATTACTGATATGTGGTCCTCAGCTACAATTAGGCCTAGCAAAATATGGTTATGAATTGGTTTTGATTTTTAAAATATGGTTATGATTCTATTTAAGAACTAAAACCATATTAACCATTTTTAATATGGGTTGTGTGGGTTGGAACTATATGGTTATGGTTCAAAACCATATTAACCATTTGAAGATGTTTTGACTTTTAAACAGAACTTTTGAAAAATGAAATTGTGACCGTCACAATAAAATTAATTAAGTAATAATATGATATAAAAATTATTAATATAAATAATAAAATGCTAAAAAACTATACTGATAAAATTTTAAATTAAAATTATTAATATCCTTCCATATTTAAATAATTTTTCAAAATTATTATTAACCTGCTAATAGAAAGGTTGGATCATATTCAAAATACACCATAGTATAATTCTTTTGTAACTAGAATACTAGAATTTACATAAACTGACACATACAGAACAACATTAGTCACCCAAAATAAGAACATATTAATTTATAGAACATACAAGATAAGTAGAAAACTGAACCATATAATTCTATAGACCATATTAAAATTTAATTAATTAGACAGACATATTAAAATTTAACATTACAAAACATATATTTTCCCAAAGTCAATTCCAAAGGACTAAGCCAACTCCTTTCATAGGCATGGTTCTTTTCATGGTGGTCGTCAAATAACGAGTGTCTTAAACTTCATGGTTTGTGTGCTTAGTAGTACTACGAGTATACTTTAACCACACTAATGATGCAAAGTAATAAATGAGAATCATTTAATTAAAAGCCTTTCCAAAGTCAAAATTTAATATTACTACTACTTAAATTTAATATTCCAAAGTCAAAACAGACAAAGCGAACAAAAGCTGTTCAAATTATTAATGAATTCGAGTTTCGTTTGTATTTTTTCGAGTCGAGCCCGAATCGAATCCAAACTGTTTGTTTAGTTTACAACATTAGTTAAATTTACAACATGATTGTGATACTGTCGTCACATATTTATAATAGTATTAAATGACTTTCTTAATTTATGTGAATAAAATTAAAACGACTATTATTATGAAATGAAATGGAAGTAGTATAATAGCCATAATATATGACTTTTTAGAATTAAATAAATAACTGTATAATATTAAATAAAGTAGTACTCCATTGTCTATAACAGGGTGGGAGAGAGCAGTAATAGTATCTAGTACTATCAAACAATGGTTGAAATGAAATTTTAGAGTCTCATTATATATTATAAAAATTTTTAACTGAATTATAATTGTAACGTACATAAGATATGTATGAATTAAAAATAATTTTATTTTAATTTATTATATCTTATCGCATATATTTTCACGTTAGTCGCAATCTAATTTAGTCAAATATTTGTCGACATATATATCATTTTTCGTAATTTTTTATTGAGTAATGTTATGTATTGCGATAAATTAACGCCGAATTACAATTGCGACACTTATCGATACATGAGACTAGTAAGAATTATAAAAGGGCCGACCCCTACTTATTACACATCTCTCCTAAAAAATTACCACTGATATTTATATGCTTAACTGATAATCAAAAAATCGACGTAAATATTCGTAATATTTACTGTATTATATTTCGTTATATATAATTATCAAATGTAAAATACATAACTAAAAAAATTAGACAAGGGTAATCTACACTTAATGACAAAAGTGTAGCATTGTCTTAATATAATTAGCCGACTGTCGTCCGCCTAATGGCCGTAATTCTCGTTAATAAAAAGTCAAAAAAACAAAAAAATGGTAACAAACTTTAACCAACTCGTTATTTGAGAAAAGAACTTTTCGATTTGGATCGGAATGGAATATGGGTTGAAAAATAGTTAACCGGTTCAGAACTATATTTGTTTTAAAAAATATGGGTCCAAACTTTAACCAACCTGAATAAATAAAAATGATTAACCAACCTATTTGGTTACAGTTAATATGGTTTGACCCAACAGTTAACTAACTATATTGCTAGGTCTAACTACAACACATGATGACCTAGCCTCACTTTGCTCATTAAACATACATTAATGCACCCAAAAAATGTTCCCAGCAAGGTACAAAATAATATCCACCGACTTGTTTCTCGACATTGTTCATTGTAAGGACCAATTAGAGTTCATTGTAATATCAAGTAGTAGGCCAAATAACTTACCAAGAGTCACACAGGTTTCAAGCATCGTAGAACAGAATATGTCTGAGCTGTGCTTGTATACTGGGAAAACTGAAAAAACTTCTCAATATACATTCTACAACATGATTTACCAGAGTTATATTCCAAAAATGTCAGTCTACTTGATATTTGAGACAAAGATTTCCTTGCCTCAAGATAAATTTTTTCCTCAAGATTACTTTTTAAAGTGCTCTTTTTGTCTTTTTCCCTTAGACTATGTTTGTTTGCAAGGATTATAATTCCGGGATTATAATCTCAAGACTATTAATCCTAGGATTATAATCCCGAGATTATAATTATAACCTAAAGACTATTAAGTCATTTTATAATCCTTATAATAATAATCCCAAGTTTAAATTTGAAAACAAATAAGACACTTGGAATTAATAGTCCTATCCCGAGAATAATTCTTGCAAACAAAAATAGCTCTAGTTCAGTGTGCGTTAACTTCTTGTCTCCCCTTATTATATTGTTCTATTAATAAAGTTTTCTTTCCTATAAAGAAAAAAGCATAAATAAAATTAGTGAAAAAAGATAAAATCATTTGCATTTTTTCACATTAACGACTTGAAAAGAAAGAAAAAATTGATAAGGTACACTACTTCATGTTAATGAGTAAATAAAAGTCACCAAGAACATTGGAAAACCAAATTTTATGTGATCTTAGGATAAACCAGCTAATCACAAAATACTAGAATAGCCATTTCTCAGTTAGCTACTAAGCAGGATTTAATCAATGAACAAAACTAGATATCATTCTAGTTGACGAACCCCAGTTTCCCCTAGGTAAAATAACCTAAAATCCACTAAGGGCCCTTGAAACCATAAGGAATATAAGTTTTGGAATCCCCATAGAGGGAAAACCCTAAAGATAATATTTTTATTAGTGAAAGATAATCTATAAAATAGATTATTAAAGAGGCTTTTATACAAGAATGGACTACAATCGAGAAGGAAAGTAATTGGAAATTAAATGCATGATATAAACCAATAACAATACGCCTAAAATCTACCTCAGTAATATATTGGATCGTAAAATCAAGAGTAAAATCTTCGTAATTGATATGATAACTTCAAATTCCTTATTAGAGCCTAGTTCACTTTTAGATTAACTTTAAAAAATTACAAGCATTACAAATTCATTTATTATATACACATTTTTTATGCATTTTAATATTCCCATTTTTATTATTCTATATGCATATTTTATTTAACTAATAATGTTTATTTTATAGGATTTATTATTTACTGATCTTGATGAGCAAGTAATGGTTTTCAGCTTTTAAAGGAGGAAAATGACTCTACAAGATTACCTTGTAGAGGTTGAAGTCAAGAAGTAAAGAAGAAGAAAACATGTTCAAGAAATCTAAATTAGAGCACAAATTATTTTTTCATATAAATTTGCATCTTATTTTAGAGGGGGAAATTATTTTATTTTATTTTTCTTCTTACTGGACGTGTAAAAGGAAGTGGGCAGCAGTGAATGTTTGGTTCCTTAATTTTCTTTTCCTCTTCCTTTTGCGGTTTTGATCAGGGAGTATAATTACATTGGTTGTACTTGTAACCATTTTATAATTTAATGTTACTTTAGTTAATTAAGTTGATTAAAGTTATCTTTTATTTTTATTCGATGCAATTGTTAGTAGTACTAATTATATTTGTTTTTATTTTAAATTTCATGCCTAGCTAAATTTTTAATACATATGATGATGATAAAACTAAGTATTACATAATAATTAATTTATTTCCAATCAGAAATTAGTGTCTGATTATTTTCGCCTTCATTTTTAGTTTCGCGCAAAATTCATTGTGGTTAGGTTTTGATAAATTATAGTTAATCTATGAATTTTTTATAACTTATGATTGTCCATATTAATTATATGAATCATTATTTTTAAAGTGAAGGAAAAACTAAATTATGAATTAATTTGGAAAATAAGAAATTATTTATTATGTTAATATTTAGTGGATTTGGATTCCTAGGTAATTTTTCTCATTACTAGTTTTTATTATTAATTTTAAATGTGCATTATTTAGTTAATTAATCATCTCCACAATTTTTATTTCTAATTTGCCAGAAATATAAATTAGGGAGTCTTTGTCGCTCGACATACATGTACTTGCCAAGTTTACAATAGACACTGTGCACTTGCAGTTATTAATTTTTATCACATCAATTTACTAAATACAATAGAACAAAATATCTTCCTCAACAGAGATAGGGGATTATGTTTAATGTGATGTGTGTATACTTAAAATAACTATAGGCCTCTAGTGTCTGCGGTTAGTACTTTAACGTTCGCTCCACCTCAAATGCATCCTTGATGGTGATAGCAACTGCAAGCTATAACCATGATAACACAACACTTAATTACAACAAGGCATATAGGAAATGAAAGATTATTTTCAGCACCGTATTCAACTCCCCTGCCATCATGATATAAATTTTTTCATAACATTTTTTATTTTGATAATTAAAAATCACTTCCTCTACTTCATCCAACCTCCACAAGGTTTAGTGCAAAATATCCTATTGAATCCTAGTAAATGGATAATGAATTACAAAGCTACAAGAATGATCACATATGATTAAACACCCCAAAATTTTATCTACTGAGACTAATTATCATGGGCTACACACACTACGAACAACCTTCCAAATAAGCTAATTAAGTTGTCCGAGTAATGATTCCAGCACGCGTATTACCAATTAACAATAGAATTTAAGAAGCACTTGATAGTGATTTTAATATCATCATAAAATTGCATGTTACTGTATCTGTTACTGTCTCTAAGAAATCATGCAACGCCTTAACTGCACTACTAAAAATTGACAGACTCCAAAAATAGGGTGACACAAAATATTAAATCATAATCCCCAAGGATGGTTGATGAAGCTGACTGAAAACTAGGTCACGAATTATATAATTATAATCGTCCTCATGCTCCAGAAGGTCAGTAGTTTTTTCTTTTGAGAAATATTAAAGCAGCACTAGGACAGTTGTTGTTTACTCGTAGTTTACACTTGTATCTTCCTAGCGATGAAACTTTGGTAGAAGTCTCCCATATATAACAAAAGAAACACTATAAGGCTATGTTTGTTTAGGTACGTGCTAGTTGAAAATCGATGCTAACTGTTCTCCAAAACGAATGTTCTCAAATGCAGAGGAAAACACTCCAGATTCCACTAGAACTCGATAATTAATATAGTGTACACCAATTGCCAAATTCTCAAAGTCTTTGTTTGTGAGTTTAGAGCATGGGATTGAACAGTTAGTCCTTTTTAAAATAAACAAGATTTCTATAGTTAATACACCTTTTACTTGAAAAATCAGAGTGAGTATCAATTGCCAATTTTAACCAAAAAAGAATGATACTTTATTGCACAACTGCAAAAAATAATTGAATCAAAACCCTAACAAATAAATGAAGGGAGAACAATGACTAATACAAAAAAGAAAACAACCTACCGATGGACCACCGTAATGCATAGGCCCTGGACCCATAAATTGACCCGGAACTCCACGACCCATCATGGGTCCATACCCCTGCAACTCCACCATTGCCCTCTCCGCGGAACTCATTGTCCCAGCAAATTGGGTCAGCTGCGAAAGTGCCGCCACCGCAGCAGCAGCTGCCGGATTCATCCCCGAAAAACCTGAATTCAATTGATCCCCACCAGGCCCGGCTTGTTGAGGGTAATACGCATTCTGCTGATGCGGCAACTGAACCTGCCCCTGCCCTAACCAGGCGGTCCCACCGGACTCACCCGCCGGCAATGGGGCTTCCGAAATCCCGACCGATTTAGTGTGCCCAACCGATTCGGGTTGTGAAAAATGTTGTTCTTGGTGCTGATAAGCATTGCTGTAATAATCGTACTGCTGGGGTGGTTGTGGTTGTGATTGTTGAGAGTGTTGTGGGTTTTGTTGATAGTAAGAGTAATAAGATTGATCGTATGAGGGTTGGGTTTGAATCTGAGAGGGGTCATATTGTTGTGATGAGGCGTAATCTTGGGCATAATACTGAGTTTGCTGTTGCTGTTGATGTTCTTGAAACTGTTGTTGGAGTTGTTGAAGCTGTTGCTTTTGGGCTTCTGGGAGAGATGACAAATCCATTCTTGTTGATGTATTTCTTTACCCAGTTATCTTTCTTGAAAATTAGGGGAATTATGGGTGTTCGTCTCTCTCGCTTTGGGGAGATGGAAACTGCGAATGAATGAAGACGGACGGTATGTTATGCATTTTATACTAAAATGAATTTATCATTTTTAGTAGTAAAATTTTGATATTTTTATACTAAAATTAATCATTTGATTCATTTTACGACTTTATTTATTAGTATCAAAATTACACATTTTTTAACTACCATCACTTATCAAATTAAGCTGACAGTTGTTCCTGATTTATTAATTTGGTATAGGCTTGTTTTGTGATTAGTTTGTTAAAGATTTCCTTGATTTATATGGGACTCATTCATATTTATCAAATTTACGTGCAAGTGTCGATACACTAACTTGATAGTGCTAAAGTGTATAATGTTCTTACATTAAATATCTCGAAAAATGTGTAATATATATTGAAATTGACCAAAACTTTTCATAGTAATTTTTAAATTATAAAGTCTTATATATTTGTATGTTAGAATGTCTTTATTATAAAGTTTGATATCTTTGTTTGTTTATTGTATAAAGTTTGATTTCTTTGTATGTTGGATTTTAAAGTTGTTGTTTGTTTTATTTATAAAGTTTGAGTGTTTTTCTTTTAAAAAATCCACCAAATATCCCAAATTTACATTCTTGGTTATTCTTGAGCTACATAGATCGGATAACAGAAAAACAAAAAAAAATGAACAACTTTAGATTCAATTAAAAAATAAATTCTTTCAACTATTTCCTTTTATTTTACTTACAAATATTTATTTTTTCTTGTGTTTTAATTTTCAAAATTTGTTTAGTGTTTTTAATTTAACTTTTTATGAAGGTACAGACTTCTTCTGGCTACAATTTTCACAATAGACTGTGCTGTTGAAAGAGAAAGGCTGGGGTTTAATGGCTGCTGCTGTTGCTCTATCTCCGGCCACTTCTCTCCGCCTGAAACCCTTCTCCACCAGCGTCAGATTCCTCTCCGTCTACCGCATAATATGCTCTAAAAGCCTCCCCTCAGCTCCCAAAACACTTGCCACCAATTCCCCTTTCCCGCCAAAATCCCACATTCACCACTATATTCATCCGCCTTTTCCTTGCGTTTCAATTCGGCTGCAATTTAGCAGCGTGATTGTGTCAGCTCTGTCCCCCGGAGAAGCTACAGAGAGACAGAAAACAGAAGTTTTCGAGACTGGGAGAGTTGGCAAATTTCGCAAACGTTTATGTTACAAACAATGGGAGAGCCGCACCTTAAAAGCTAGCTATTAACGCTGGAAATCCTGATTCTGGTGTCCAGAAAGCTCAGCAGCAGTCGGCCTCAGTTGAACCAGTAGCCAATTAAATTACTGAAAGATATGTATCCTAGGAATGGCATTGCAGGATCTGAAATTATCGAGCTGAATCCAGACGTGGGTGGGTTGATCTGAAATAAGGTAAATTGAGTTCCAATCTTGATTCTGTGATGCTATTCCTTTTTTCTTTTTTTTTGGTGTCATTATAAATAGTTTGACTTGTACAAGTAAATGAATGGTTTATCCACAAATTGAAAGTTGCTAATAGCCTTGCAATTTGTTGACTTTATGCATTCTTTCTGTAAATTTTCTTTTTATTATGCACCTATGTTTATCCACTTACAAGTAAAATGTTGAGGAAGTCGCATCCTGTGGCTGAATTTCTCAAAGTATTGTCCTCCTTCCGTCCCGTATTTCCATTCACTTTTCTATGACCCCAACATTAATTATTCCTTGCTAATTTTCACATGAATTCTCTAAATCATTTTTGTTGTTATTCTCACATTCTAATAAGTATATTTCTCTCTCCAAACCCACTCACTAATTATATGCATATGTCCATACATGAAAACTGTCCACATTTGTTGGTATAACATTCCAATAAGTATATGAAAGAGAAAGTGGTATAACAATACATCATTTCCCAATGTAAACTTTTTATCATTTCTTAAGTCTCCAACAAAAGTTGACTAAAAAGATTACGAGGGTATAAGTGGAAAAATAAGATAAAAATAGTTACTAATATAGAAATAGGACATTTATTTAGGAACATCCTAAAAAGGAAATTAGGACTTTTAATACGGGATGGAGGGAGTATATGCTAGAACTAAACACACTTTTTTCTTGTGTAGCTTCTTCCAAATTTAATCCCTATGCTATGATTCTTAGTATATGCTTATTGCAGTCACTTTTGTACTTATTTTATTCATTTAGTCTTTTCTTAGGTTGGTAAGAGCGATCCTTCATTTCCTATCCAGAAGAAAAGGGTCAGCAGAGAATTTTTGAGAACGAAGTCTCATCTTCGTCCAAGAACAAACACCTTTGGTGCGGTATGGTAACTATGTTTTGATGTTTTGTTTAGTATTCCATCATAAATATTTCTTTTATATTTCTTCTTAAGTTTATTTGATAGTCAGTATCCTACTTATCTTCTTTTGTCATTTGCTCTTGCTGTATAAAGATTTGGTGTCTTAATTTGTTCCAATTTAATTTTTCTTAATAGCTTTTCTGAGCATGTAAATTTCTGTTGCACCTAATGTACACTTTAAATTCTTAAAATGTGATTCTGTTTCCAAACCTGTCAGCTAATTGCGGTTTTACTATTTTCTAAAGGTTGAGAGGTTTTGTTATGGATATCGATTACTTTCATTGCTATAAATTGCACTTTTTGATCAATAATCTTGTCACTTTTTTTGCAAGATGGTTTCAGGTAGCAAGGGTGAGAAATGCTCTGGCCTATGCTACTCACAAGTTTTTCCATGAAAATGGCTTTGTCTGGGTCTCAAGCCCTATTATCACAGCTTCAGATTGTGAAGGAACTGGCGAGCAGTTTTGTGTGACCTCTTTGGTATGCTCTTTTAAAATAGGTTTTCTACACTTTGAAATAATTTCTCACTCATGTTTTATATTTGCATTTCAACTGTAAGGATTTAGGAATTCATGGCTTTCTAAAAAATATAAGTATTGCGCCTTGAATCTGTAGTTTTCTTATTAACTCCTTATTGTTCTTATGTGTGTGGGTGTACTATACATGTATCTGTGATTGTGGTGATAAGTACATGTTCTTTATTTCGGAAGTTTCCAGATTATAGTTGCCAACCTTGCATCATTTTCCTGAATCAATGAATATTTCTTTTGCCTACCCCAATTAGTTTGGGCTAAATTATGTTGTTGAGTTGAATTATGTTTGGGCTAAATTATGTTCACAAAATTAGATTTTCTAATGAATATACTTTTAGCGATGTGTCAGTTCTAATGGGATATCTTTTTGTTTCCCTTTATTTTACTTGAAGTAGATTGCTATTGATTTCACTTGTCCTACATAATTTGGTATTTCTTTAAGATATTTGCTAACTTAACAGATACCAAGCTCCAGAGAAGCTACTGATTCTTCAGCTGATGCCATCCCTAAGACAGAAGATGGTTTGATCGACTGGTCACAAGTGAGTAAGATTTGTTTCAAACTCTTCCTTCAAACCACAATAGTTTGTTTATTCATTTGTGAAACAGACTAGGAAAGCACATTCAAGAAAATGCGTTTCTGAAGTTTTGAAATGTGTGTTTATACATGAACTGAACTTACCTCATTCAAGAGCTTGGCTTTGGAAATAAAGTTACTTCCATTACTAGTGTTGCTCAACATGTCAGTCTGGTTTGCCACTTAGTGTCATAACTTGTGGTTTTTAATTTTATTTACTATATCTGTTAGGATTAGTAAAAGCTACCATAGTTGTGAATTAAAATTCTTTTCCAGGAAGTGTTACAAATATTGCCATTTCACCCAAAGCTTTTATTGTTTCCTCATTCTTTTGTTGTTACATTGCAATATTACGTAGCTTCATGCGTTTCATGATTTTGCACTTCACATTATGGGAACAACCAATGAATTGTGCACTGGCCTATTTCATAATTCAACATCTGGTTAGGATTTGAACAATATTTTGGTGGTTGGCGTGCAAGATGAACTCTGTTTCTTAAAGATAAATTGCTAGCCATGACTAGCCAAATTTTACAAATACCATGCAATTTAGTATATTGAACATAATCTTGTCTTAAATGTCCAACAATATGGGGCATTTTTGCTGATGACTATGCATCATATCTCTAGGTACCATTCCTAGACTATAACAAAAATTGTTGCACTGCCTTAAATTTATTAAGAACTCTTTTCATTGTTATGAGGTTAAACAGATTTATTTTTAGAACTTGGTTGTTCATGGAAAGATTTAAGATAATGCTTCCGTGTGAATTAATACTGGACATGAAGCTCTCGGAGCAATAGACCTAAGCCCCCAAAACACAATTTTTTTTTTGTGGGGGGGGGGGGGGGGGTGAGGAGGGCTAGGTGGATTGAACATTTGATTCATCAAATTATCTAAGGTTTAGTGACTGTTGATTTGAGAGATTACTATATATTTCCCCAATGCTGAGGGATACATTTTACACTAGTTTTTTTGGCAACTATTATTCTATAAATCTTCCAGGATAAAAGAATATATCATTTGCCAAAGAACTGTCATCTTTGAAATGTATTAACATTTATATTAGTTATGCCAGATTTGTAGCTGTAAATTGCTTTTGATATGACTTCCATTTATATATCTCACGAGACTGGATTTTTTTGGGAAACCAGCATTCTTAACCGTATCTGGCCAACTAAATGCCGAAACATATGCTACTGCTCTTTCAGATGTATACTTTTCATCTCTCATTCTCAACGTCAATTTAATATAACTATTGGGTGAATTCCGTCATTTCTTCTTATTCACCATGCATAGTTTAAGAAATTAATTTACGTTTGACAGGTGTATACGTTTGGTCCCACATTTCGAGCAGAAAATTCTAACACTTCAAGACATTTGGCAGAATTTTGGGTATCTATTGATCCTCCCCCTGGGGCGACACCTAAATGTTTGTCTTTCACTGATATAGATCTTTATAAATTAACAAAATTCTCATACTACTGTTTATCCCTTTGATCTAAGATGATTGAACCAGAACTCGCATTTGCCAATTTAGATGATGATGGCCTGTGCAACTGCCTATCTCCAGTATGTAGTACGTTACTTTACATACTTTACACATCTACTTATAAATTAATGTGGCAGGTTACATTATTTACAGTGTTTTCTCATTGTTAGTATATTCTTGTATTTTTTACTTCTGAATTGGTACAAACTGTATTATGCATGCAAGGTAAAATATGTTCTTATGAATTTCTTCAACACTTGGATTGAGAAAGGAATCATCAGCCGACTGAGTGTATGAAATTTCAGCATAAAATATTATTCTGTTTTAAGTAATTATGTACTATGATTAGGATCTATCCAATTACTTGCAGTCTGTACTACTTATATCCCCTAATATTTTTGTATATTTCTTACAAATGCATCCAATTAACAGGATGTGGTTGAGAAAAACTTTGTCCAATTGACTTACACAGATGCAATCGAACTTCTTCTGAGAGCCAAAAAGAAGTTTGAATTCCCGGTATTTAATTACTCTGGTTTTGTAATACATTAGCAATGAGAATGGCTGCTATATGAAATATTTTTCTTTTAGTATGACAAATCCAAATTATTCTGCAGGTTGCCTGGAATTTCTGATCTTATTCCAGACAAATTAATTTGATGCGAATTAGAGTTGTTTTCTTTAAGATCCAAAAATTAAAATACGAAGACTTATTTTTCCTGTACATATGAATGGATGACTACAGTCACCAATGGATTTGCAGTCTCTAAAATCTAATACACATTTATTTTAATAATATTTGTTCATTTTATAGGTAAAATGGGGGTGTGATTTACAAAGTGAGCATGAGTGTTACATCACTGAGGAGGCATTTAGTGGATGCCCTGTAATAATAAGAGACTATCTGAAGGCATTATTTTTTTATCCTTACCTCTTTCTGAGATGGAAAACTAGTGGCCTGATCTTTTAACTTAGTTATACTTTCAGGAGATCAAGGCCTTTTATATGCAGCAAAATGATGATGGAAAGACTGTTGCGGCGATGGATTTGTTGGTTCCTCGGGTACTAAATGCATTCTCACTTCATTTTAGTTACCGTTTTGACTTGTGAGAAGTCTTTTTATTTTTATTTTTCCTCTGTTCAGCGTCAAATTTGTTGAATGAACTGGATTAGGCTTTTTAAAGCAATTGTGATTGTGCAGTTTCTTCTTTTCACAGCACTACATTCTCTGAATCATCTTAGCTTCTTGATCCTGAGGTCTCCCTCCTTTTTCCTTTCCTGAGTTATTAGAGTAACACTACTCTGTCTCCTCGCCCTGTGTATCCCTCTTTTCTCTCTTTCAGTTCTACCACTTTACTTTTCATTACGATTGTCACTCTCTCAAGCTTCACGTTTGTAAGTCTTGTGCTTTTGTTGTTTAACGGCTTAAAGAGTCAGATATCTGCAAAGTTTTGCCGAAGAATTTGTTTTCGGTTAAATTATTATTTAGTTTCCAATTCATTATTTTCTCCAAAAGTTGAAAATTGTTTCCTTAATGTTATGGATACTGAAGTTTCTTTCTTGGCTTCACAATTCTAAGTCTGATTTCGGGAGACTCAATTTTAACTCTAGTTTTTTAAATTCATCTCAGCAGGGGTGGACCTCATGCATTTTCTTGTCAGGGACCGAAGTCTATACACACGCGTGTCTGCTTATCTTCCTATAATTGTATATATGCAAAGTGCAAACGCAATTGACAAGGAGCCTAAGCATAAATTAACAATATATCGAATATTGCATGGTTTTAAATTTGGAACCACCAAATATGGCTCTTGTTAAATCTATTTTTATTTTTTTTTCGTAAATTATTAGTTATACCTTTTGACATAATTTGATAAGGTGTTTTATTATCTCAAAAATTTCATTGACATACAGACTAATATTCGTTATCATGCGTAATGTGGATATAATGCTACAGCCAAAAAGAATAAAATAAGATGTTGGATAACTTCATCGGGCCCATCCCCCCCCCCCAACTCTATCCTCTTCAAGCTGATGCCCCTGCATCTCAAGCTGTTAGGTTTGAGTAAAGATCGATTGATGGTCAGGGCTCAAGTACTTCTTAAATATATTAAATGTTTGCACGCATATTGTCAGGTTGGTGAACTAATTGGTGGAAGCCAAAGAGAAGAACGCCTTGAATATCTGGAAGATGATTAGATGACTTAAAGCTCAATAAAGACAGCTTTTGGTGGTATCTTGATCTGCGACGTTATGGTTCTGGTGAGGAATCCTTCTGCTATTGAATTTTGATGTTTCTGTTGTATTACTAGTCTACGTGTTTACTAGTGTCCTGGAACTAGTTGCTTTTTCTCTTCAATTGTTGGGGGTTTTCAAGAGGCACCATGGCATTTAGCAGTGATGTCTTGATATAGAATATAGTAGACATTCTATCTTTCAAGTGGCTACATGTTCAGTTGTTTTTAAAGACTCGATGCCCGGATTCGGTGCCAAGGGGCTAGATACCGCTGGTCCCATTTTATATTCAGTTGCACTTGCTCTAAATTGTGCAAAAACTCAGTAGTCTCGTTTAAAATAGTGAACTCATTCTCTTGATTTTCTGTCTTCCCAGTTCCTCATGCGGGCTTTGGATTAGGCTTTGAGAGGCTTGTGCAATTTGCCACTGGGATAGAGAACATAAGAGATGCAATACCTTTCCCTCGGACACCTGGCTCAGCCGAATTTTGATGGCTGATATTAGGGGTGAAAATCGGTCCGAGTAGTTCGGTACCCGATTTATATTCGACCCGAAAATATGATCCGAGACTCGGATTCGGTAGATATTCGAGCCGAATATGGGCCAAGCTCATTTTTTGAGTTATAATACTGAACTCGAATATGAGCACAGTACTGTTCGCTCATTTTAGGGTTCAAGCTTTCCTCTTTCATCTGATCCATACTCGATAAACCTACTCGTTTCAGGTTCGTACGTACTCGATCCTTAATATCTGATAAGGGAGTGGAAAAGGCTTTAGCCATTACGCGTTTTAGCGTTTGGTTTTTTACCCTTTGTTCCTTTCATCTCTTGAGACTTCAGAGTTCGGACTTTAGAGTTTAGTCGCTTCGTTTACAGAAAAATCTAGTCTCGAGGGGGTGAGATTTGAGGTTGAAAACTGAATCATCCCACCATAAAAGAAGATCGATGCGTTATGCCGTATGCGTAAGTCAGTTCTTTCATATTTTCTTCTTCTAATCTTCTCTTCCACTTGAGTAATCTATATATATGTATAGCTTTAATATTTCTTATCCAGCCATGGCCCAATCCCCCAATTTCTGGTCTCCTCTGATCCAAAAATCAAACTCAAATTAATTCTGTTATACCAAAAATTCCCAATCAGTAAATTTAGAACCCTAATTTATAGCTTTCAAGTTTCAATTTGATCTTATTCAATTCAATGGAACACTTTGAGGCTTCAGGTATGTACTTTTCTATGTAATTTTAGTTTCTTAACACTATTTGGATGTGATTTTGATTTTTGAATTGCATATGCTACAGAATATGTTCTGAAACTTGGGGTTGAATCATATCTTTATGTTTGTAATGCCTTAATTCATATGTTAATATGTATACCTCATATACTGATTTGCGTCTTGCTATATGTTTGACAAAATGTCTGATAGAAACAACATGGTGTGGTTTCTACATGGTCTTTTTCTATAGTTAGAAACTCCACTTATTTGTACCCAAGTGTTGCTTTAATAATTTTAACTTCTCTTCCTGACTTGCAAATGATATGAGCTGTATGAACTTTTACACTATTTTAAACTAATAAGTTGTTCTTTTTCTTTTTTCTTTTTTTTGATATATATATATATATATATATATATATTGCCTTTTAATTTAAACATGGTAAGAGAATAAAACTCATAAAACAAAAGTAAAGGTAATACATGATAATGGTGCTGTTAGTTTGAGTGTGTTCCGGATGTTTATCAAACAATCAATTTATACTTTGTTCATTATTGATAGGCTATGGTCTAGCCTTTGTCATGAGAAGGAAGCAGATGTGGGGTATGTTTTGTTCTTAAACATGGGTTCAGTCCTTAGCAGTTAGTAATTCTATTCATTTATTAAAATCCTTTGGTTTAAGTGGTCAACATATTAACATAGACAGTGCACAATGTAAATGTGGTTTCCCCTCTTTTTAAGCTGGTTTTCTCACAGTTGTGTAAATAGTCATTGGAAAACTATTCTGCAGTTCTTACAAGTATACTCAAGTTGTCATTCCTATTCAAAACATTTATGTAAATTTCAGGTTTACCATATTAATAGTCATTTACAAAATCTAAAAAGGAAAGAGGTTGTGGAATATCTGGAAGAGGGTCTGTTCAGCAATAACTTATTTTACAATGACTTAGAGATGGCAAATATGGAAGAGGCTATGATGATGATGAATTAATTTTTCTGGGTTAAATCGGGCAGTGAGAGAATGTGACCCGTATCTTGGCGGGGCGACCCGGAGGGTATGTGAGAGATTTGATTGGGTTATTATTCCTCTCATGCAACTGTTGGTTGCAGTCATGGCGGTGTCACCCACTTGCCTGATATATTACAAATCTGAGTCTTTCCTTCCATTTTTTCACATCTCTCTTCCTCTCATTCTATTTGCTGTGTGTTGTTATTAATGGGTTTTTGTAATTTTGAATAAATTATGCTCTTTTTGTCTATTAAATATTTATTTTTGACTTTTTAAAGTCAAATAAACAATTCATTGGCTCATACTTTCAGAATGTATTTAGTTGAATGTAATACTCATTACGACAATTTTATTATGCATGCATATGTTATATCCTTTGTATCTAATTTTGATATTTTTTATTTATTTGTTTGAGGTAACAATGAGATCATAAGTTTGATTGAAGACCCATCTGGACCATCTCAAGTGCCGAATACCCAAACTGAAAATCAACCTCAACTTATTGGTTATTCTCAGCCAGAAAATGCTACTAAGGTTGATGTTGAAGCTGAGCATCGGAAAAAAAGAAAAAAAAAGACCTCAAAAGCTTGGGACGAGTTTACTGTTGTGACATTAAAAGATGGAACTAAGAAGGTTGAGTGCAAGCATTGCCATTCAAGGCTTGCTCTTCAAAATTCGGGTTCTACCAGTCATTTGAATAGGCACATGAACTCTTGCTCTATTCGGCTGGCTTCAATTTCTGGCTCCGGAAAACCCAAGCAGCAGGTATTATCTTATCCTACTTTAGAAGTTGAAGGTAAAACTGGTAACTTGAATTTCTTCAAGTATGATAAAGAAAAAGTAAGGGAGCTTTTTGCTAAGATGATATGTGTGCATGAATACCCTTTTCGTATGATTGAGCATGAATTTTTCATACTATTTTTGAAAACTTTGAATCCAAGATTTGATCCCATTTCTAGGGTGACAGTAAGGACTGATTGCATGAAGCTTTATGCTTTAGAGAAGAAAAAAATTAAGACTCTGTTTGATGGTATTAGTAGGATAAGTTTAACTTCTGATTTATGGACTTCTAATCAAACTATTGGTTATATGTGTCTCACTGCTCATTTTTTGGATTCGGATTGGAACTTGCATAAAAGGGTTATCAATTTTTGTACCATGACACCTCCACACACTGGTCTTATGATTTCTGATTCTATTTTGCATTGTATAACTGAGTGGGGAATTGAAAATAAAATATCGACCGTGACTCTTGATAATGCATCTGCAAATGATTCTGTTGTAAGACATCTTAGGGATAATTTTACATTGAAAGGTGGCCTTTATTTTGGTGGTAAAATATTTCATGTTAGATGTTGTGCCCACATTCTTAACTTGATGGTGCAAGATGGTTTGGGGATTATCCAAAATGTTATTCAAAACGTTCGTGAGACTGTCAAGTACTTGAAAATGTCTCCATCTCGTCTTCATAAATTTGGTGAGATTGTGAAAAATTTGCAATTACCGTCTTCAAAAAGATTGATCTTAGATGTCCCCACTAGGTGGAACTCCACATATGCCATGTTAGAGTCTGCTTTGCAATTCAAGGATGTGTTCCCATTGTACAAAGAGAGAGACCTTCATTATAACTCTTTGCCTAGTAAGGAAGATTGGGACAGGGCTGAGAGGGTTATTAAATTTTTAGAAGTGTTTAATGAAGCAACGAATGTGTTTTCTGGCTGTGAATATCCTACCTCCAATTTGTTTTTGCCTGAGATTTGGAAAATAAAGGAGCTGTTGAATGAAACTATTGTTGATGATTGTGAATATATGAAAGAAATGGCTTACAAGATGAAAGAGAAGTTTGATAAATATTGGGGACAATGCAACTTACTGATGGCTATTGCATCTATCTTAGATCCAAGATATAAGATGCAATTAGTTATATTTTGTTTCCCAAAGATGTATGTCAGTGAGTTTGAAGCAAAGAGGAACTTAACACTTGTTCAAAATGCTTTGCAAGAACTATTTGACGAATATATGTCACTTTACAATGCAGAACAAGTTGTTAATAGTCAACGTGAAACTTCAATTGCTAAACCAATGGTTTCTGTTGGTGGATCTAAGAGTAAGACCAAGAGTAGAGCAGAGTTTGACAGTTGGGCTCAAAACATGGACATTGCATCCCCATGTTTGAAGTCTGATTTGGAAATTTACTTGGAAGAAGGGAGATTGGTTTGTAATGCTGATGATAATTTTGATGCTTTAAAATGGTGGAAGACAAACACTTTAAAATTCAAAGTTTTGTCTAGGATGGCAAGAGATATATTGTCCATACCTGTGACTACTGTGGCCTCCGAATCAACATTTAGTGCTGGGGGAAGGGTTCTTGACCAGTTCAGGAGCTCTTTAAAGCCCGACACGGTTGAGGCTTTGATTTGCACAGGTGATTGGTTGCGAGCTGAGTATAAGATTAAGAAAAGCATGATTGTAAGTATTAATTTATTTAATTGTTTTTACATAAATAAACACATGCAAATAATATCATGGATTAATATTAGTTGTTTGACAATGTAGGCTGATGAAGATTCAATGCAGGAGGTGAGCTTGGAGATCGAAGTGCTGATGCAGTGAAGAAATTTATAATATATTGCTGATATTGTGATACATTGTTGTTTACATTTCAGTTTTTAAATTGAACTATTGAACTGTTTACTTTGTGTAGTATTGAACTATTGAACTGTTTACTTTGGAACTTTGGATTTTCTTTTGAGCATTTTGGAATTTGGTTTATGAAATGATGTCACACTATTAGCTTTAGTGCTTGAGTTTGGAATTTGGAGTTTAAATATTTGACTTGCAGCCTTGAGTTGATAACGCACAACTAGTTTGGTATAAAGTCTGAAAAAAGATAAGTTTTTTATCTTTTTTGTTTTGACATTTTCTTTTATTTTTTACTAGTTAGTTTTTTACTTGTTTCTAACCATCTTCTATATTTGCAGGATTTAAGCTTGGACTTTAGGCCTTGGATAATTGATTTGTAGTCATCACCAAGCAGTTGACATGCCTGCTATTGGCTAGGGTTGTTGAAAGGTAACAATAAAGTTTCATTTTCCTCCATTTTCTTATGTGTTTCAGAAAAGAAATGAAAAGTTGTTTTACAAACTTCTAATTGATAATGTTGAGGAACTGCTACCAATAGTGTACACTACAGTAGTTGGTGAAGCTCGCCAGAAATATGGGAGCATTTTTAGGCATCCACAGGGTCTTTACATCAGCTTGAATGAGAAGTATATTCATTTGCTTGATTTTTTTGTATATCTCGGTTTGGATATGAATCATATGTTCTCTCTCGGTTTGCCACATTATGCTCTCTCTTCACTTTAAACTAAGATTATCTACTGTAAATGTTGCAGGGGATGGGAATTTCTGTTGGAAAACTCTCTCTATATACAGCACTTGGAGGAGTTCGCCCTTAAGCAGTAAGCAATTTTTTGTGTACTCTTCTATGTTTCTTTGCTTATTGCTTTTCTTTTCTTTTGTGTGATTGTTTGTTTCACACTTTTAAGTTCAGTGTTACTCTTCATACTAACATAGAAGGGAAGTTCTGAATTATAACTAAGAATACAATGACTTCAAACATCTAGTATATTAACTGAAGAGTAAATTACGCATATCTCACCTCTAGTAAATAATGGGAATATTTAAAATTGATTACTTGTGTTTATCATTTCCAGTGTTTGCCCATAACCATTGATGTTGGCACAAACAATCCGAAGTTGCTGGATGATGAGTTCTATATTGGGCTCAGCCTTCCAGGCATCCTAGCAGTTGATAATTTTTACGTTCTAACTCAACCGAATCAAATATATGTTGCAGTCTTGCAGAGAAGAATTACTATTCACTTGATTATTTTTTTGTGTTATTTCATTCATTATGTACGAGATTAGATAAATGTAATGATGTTACTAGAAATTGTATTATAGTATAATTAATATTATAAATTTATCATTGTAATTTTTGTAACACATGTATTTTTATATATAAATGAAATTGAAGTTTTTCTAAGTTTTAATTTTTATGTCCTATTTTGGTGTGATCCATCTCAGACTCGAGTTCGAATAGAAAGGCTAATGAATTACTCGTTGTGAAAACGAGTCGAGTAACTTCGAGCCGAGTAGTATCGAGTAATTCATCGAGTCGAACTTGAGCAACTTTGGAAATTATTAATTCGAATTCGAGTCGAACCTAAACACAAATTTTCTGATCCGAGTCGAGCTTGATCATTAGAGTGTTCGGATCGACTCGGGATCATTTTCACCCCTAGCTGATATAGCTTGCACTCATTTCAATTTGGTTCCGCTTTCCATTTGGTTTTATTACACAATAGTTCTTTTATTTCCACTATTTTAAATTCTTGGGCAAGAGAAATTTATTTCAGTTTCTGATCGTACAATTATATCAATACATGTAAAGGAAAATGGCATTAGGTCAACTTACTGTATATTTATAAACATTCATGAATCAGAATTGTGAACTCTGTTTATGATTTATCATAGTAACAGCAGGTCAGTGAGCACCATTCGGCCCATGGTTTAACGGCCGTGTAATATTTACAATTTTCATTGTTTTCATTCAGAGACAATTATCCAGGTTATACGTTCAACCTGTAATCTATATAAACAAAATTCTCAAGCCAGAGGAGCACTGTAATGGGGTAGAAAAAAAAATTAATCTTATTTTCCAACTTGGTACATTTTCTTTTTCCAATGTGAAGGTTCCCAAAGTATTTATGTCCAACTTCTTCAAGGGATGTTCCCTCTCCTCAATAAATGAAAAAAAAAATGAACTGTACAGCAGTGTGCTAGCACTCTTTCTTTGCTATATTGTAAAACCATCAGGCTCCTCAAGCACCAGATTGTGCGACTTTCTGATAGATAACAAAACCTAATGCCTAAAAATACAGTAAACAGCTAAGCCAGATGATTTTAAGCATACAACGGAGAAAAAAAACAAAAATACTTCTCTGCGCTCCTCGCACAATTCCAGTTCCAACATTTACCATCATTGACCTTGTGAGATGTTGAGCTGGACGTGTGCGCATTAGTTGCAAGGAGCAAAACAGATATTTACACCCTTTGGCCTCAAAGTTCCACTTCATGAAGATCTTCCCCATAACTGCCACCATTCACTGATGAGTGTGTCAAGGCGGGGTTATTGGGTATAAACGATGTTGGGGGAATGCCCAATACCTCTCCTAGAGGTTTCATTTCAGCTCTGCTTGGAGGACTGAGAGACTCAGCGAAGCTGCCACTCCATGATGCTGTTCGTCGAGAGTGGGATGAAAGGGAGCCACTGCCACTGCCCGTCAATGTTGTCCCCTTGTTTGAGATGCTGCCCATACTAGCGAATCTTTGCATGTTCGGAGATGATGGTGGGCCAAAGGACTGAAATGAGTTATTCATAGATGACACCGAGGGGTTTTCATTACCAGATGTAGTTTGTTGGATGTTATCTGCAGTGGCGTTCACAACCTGTTCGACTGAGGATACTGGCGTGGGAACAAAAAATTTTGGATTGGCATTGCTATTGGATTTAATTGAAGGCACAGATGGTGACTGGAACAAGTTTGCTGGGTTTCCACCACCTTGGTTAAAGGTGTCAACATACCTGCCAAAACCCAAGAAAAAATGCATTAACCGAAGCTGAATCAAATTAGACCTCAATACAGTAATGCCAGTAAGTTTAGGCACTTCTATTCCGTTCATACATGAATCCTATTGAACTTGAATGCAATCTAGTTATTCATTCCAAACTAGCCTACAAACTCAATAACCCTCCAAGGTACACTTTACTTGTCAACAATCAAAACTCCAAACTAGGCAAAGTTCACCAGCTCTAGAATTGGTGGGCTGATTCCTGAGTTTTGGCAAGAAACCCTGCTATCGTAGTGCTCTTTTTACAAAAGGACGACTAAAGATATCAGTACCAGAACTGAGCTAAAAGGGAGAAATGGGTTCCCTTTCCAAAGCTGAGTAAGCAAGATAAGTAAGGCTATAATTTCTAATCATTACATGATATACAACTAACGACCAAAAAGTTGAGATACCACTAAATGCATTCAGATTCTCCTAGAAGAGCTTCATATTGTTACTTGTGATACCACTAAATGCATTCAGATTGAAAGACTAAAAACAGTAATGATACTTTCTCGTGGAAAACACTTCATTACCAAAGTAGAAGCTGTCTTCAGGTCAAAGCCTACATGATATATCAATCCTTTATGCCATATTCTCCTATGCAATTTAACAACGGGAATATGTTTGACAGGAAAATTCTAAAGCAGCAGCAAAAGAAACAATAGAACTGATTTTGTAGTTACCTTGATCTAACACCCATCCGTCCGCGAGCAGAAAATTGGTTTGTGGTGGGTGGGATTGGTGGGATTCCTGAACTATGTGCCAGAGAAGTCGGGCTTCGATATTCTGGGCTTCCATTGCTTGGCGACTTTTCACTTTTTAATGCACTATTCAAGTTGTAATCTGATGTTCCATTCGGGAAGGCCGCAGTTGTAGGTGGGGGTGGCAGGGCTGCTTCCTCTGCGGGCGGGTCAACACCTTCCTCTACCCATCTCTTAAGTTTCTCGTCATAATAAAACTTATTTGTTTCACCCAGTTTAGCCTTTAAGAGAAACGCCCAGCCGAATTAAAATTTAAAAAAAACAGAAATGAAACTCATTATTCCTAAAATAAAGAAAATCATGGCATGCTAGTGTGGAATTAACCAAAAGAGCTTACCTGTTTATCTTGTCGGGGCTTCAGTATTTTTTGTAAGATCTGGGAGCCAAAGCCAAAGCGACCAAATCGAGATGTCCCCCCGGAGACTGATGCTTTACCTTGTGCATTGGCAGAAGTTACTTCTTTTGATGAATCAATATGATCCTATGCCAATGCAATAACTCATATTAATTCTACTTAGGTCATACGACCACAGTAACAAATCAAGATATTGGGTAATAAAAAACATGCATCTTTTTAGAAGTTTAGAAGTATATATCACCAACCTGTCTAGGAGTTCTACCAAAGTCTGGCTCTGAAACACTTCTGTTATGCATTGTCCTTCTATTGCTATCGGCAGTCCATTCACTTATGGGTTCCATTGATGCCGAAGGAATTAAGGATGACATTGCCATTGTTGATTGACTAGTTGATACTCTAGGTCCCGGGGATTGGTTATAATGTTCACTACCTTGTATACTGCCAGCTGTTGTTGATGGCACAGGAGGTGGCAAGCCCCCAACAACGCGATGAGCAGTACTATCAAATAGGTTAAGCAATTTACCCACTAATTTCGCAGGAGCCAAGTTAGTTGAAAAACCACCCTACACAAAGAAAATCACCTCACTAGGATATGTAAGCCAATAATAAGATGTAAAAACTAGAGGAAATGGAGGTACCTGTTGGTGAGTTTTTATCCTCTCCTCAAGGGATGATGCTAATTGTCTCCATGTTTCAACTTCAGGTGCACGACCAGTTTTCAGAGATTTGGATACTGCCTGACAGTACCTGAATTGGTAAAACTTTAAGTATGATTAAAGACAAAAAACTTCTATCAATAAAATAGATAAGGTTTCAAGCACGTACTTAAGCGAATCTGATACTCTTCCCACTTCAGCTAACATGTACGCATATACAAGCTTATATGGTTGAAATGGTAGCAGGACAAACTGAGAGTTACCGAGTAACTTTGAGTATTCATATATCTCTGTCCTCTGCATATTAGTCAGGAGCCTTGAGAAAGATCAAATAGCAAAGAAAAACTATACACAAAAATAATTGTTGGGCACCTTAAAAAACCAAAGTATATATGCAACATCCAAGAAACTATATTTACTTAGTGAATTGTAGATTGACAGGCCCAATAACTCTACAAGCTTTGTAGCATGATTAATATTTTTTGACTCTGATACTAACTGATGTAGGACATGGATGGATGGAAGGTAGAGATAAAAAGTGATAATTAGGTGACAAAAGCCCAAAGCTCTAAACTCACTAATAATAATAATCCCTTCTATCAAAAATGATAAACTTAACAACCAAGTAAACACCTAGGTAATCTGCCTAATATATTAAAACATAATTAATAACTACATATAATTCATCATTCATTAATAATAATATCAAATATCAAATAATTATAATAAATCTCTTGTTGCCTTGCTCTGCATCACATGGCTGATGGATGTCAGGTGGGAATTGAATATCACCTGAATAGCTTCTGGAGTAGCATATGTTCGGGGGAATTTAAAGTGATTTGCACCAACAAGACACAGTCTTGCACTGTCTGAATATGGCTCAAAGTTTGCTTCTGCAACTAAGTAGCATATGTGTGCAGCAATAATCTGAACCAAAAATTTTCGTAAAGCCATAAAAGCAAATGTCAGGACTATAAAGATATATTATAATGGAAATAATGACATGTACAAGCAATAGGATGTGCATAGCATACTTCGCTTCTTTCTTTCCACAAGCAATCTCCAAGATGAATAAGCACAAGTTCATCATCTTTTGTTCTATTCGCAGTTATCACTGCCAAATTCTCTTCCCAGTCATCAAGCATGCCATTAGCACCGAGCTGAAGTTAATAACAAAGCAAAGGGTGAGTTTACCAAGATAAAAGTTTGCCAAATGCAAGGCAAAATCAAACAAGCACATATTGGATTTAGAATGCTACAAATAAACAGGTGTAGCACACAATTGAGGCATTTTTGTGTGTGTACAAAGTCTGACCATATTCTTTTCTTATAATGTAACTGTTGAAAGTCTGAGTATGTCCTTCCATATCAGTGAGCGCTTAAAGATTGCCTATAAGATACTTGAGAAAGTATAATTCCCACAGCACATATTAATGTGAGAAAATACCTGTGCAGGTGGTTGAGACATATTTATAGCACTGGAAATGCCACCATCAGCAACAGTGCCCGCAGAAAACACCTCTGCGGGTTGACCAGCGATTAATAGGCATAATGTTCGCAAAGGTGACCCTGCTACTAGCTGGCGAAGTGCCATTTGCTTCACAGTATCAGCATAGAACTGCATGTAGACCCCCACCACCACCAGCACAGAATAAATAAATAAAAACAATGCGAGAGTCGAGAATAAGCAGCAAGAATAATGATGAAAAATACAGTAGAACAAACCTGATCACCAAGTTGTGCAGCAAGAACAAGTGCAGGCCCCCACAACTGACCCTCTTGTGCACAATGCAAAGCCTCTTTCTTTCTGCCAGAAACCAGAAGAGTTTGAACCTCAGCTGCTGTTGCCTGAAAAATATAAAGGTAGCAATTAGGATAGGAATAATTTCCATTTATTAGGGTACAGGATTTTTATGTAATAAATACCCGCATCTGTCCTTCAGAAGGCAATTTCTGCAAGCAGTGGGCAAGAGCACCGTAGTCGCTGCTATGTGAACCATTCCTGTTGGCAGATGCAAAAAGTCTAGCAACCGCTGATTCTGGAGCATCATTTTCCTATCAAAAGTCACAAGCACAAAAGAATTTACTCCAGTCTCAATACCAGTTAATACATTTGCAGGTAGTAGAATATGTGAGAATCCGCTTTGACTTCTTAAAGTAAACAAAGAACAATTTTTATTACAAAGCTATCATGTATGAACTCAGTTACCAGGCTGAAGTGTGAATACAGGTATAGGTGTTAGATCACCTAATCCAATACAAGGGATGATGGGTAGATAGAAGATCTTCAAAATAAATGACATTTACTTTAGCTCCTAGAATAAAACGGTGGCCTTAAGCGGAATCATATCTAGCAGGGGCTTGATTTTTTCTCAGGAGCTTACGTCACACAAGAAACAAACTTAAAAATTAACAGACAATCATATACCTAAAGTTATCATATAAACTTGCTAATGCATGCATGATTATATGGATGAGCTCTGATATGCATACTTCACATATTCTGCTATGTCCAGATGATAGGCCTCAAGCAGATAGACAAACACTGGCATAGTCTGCAAGAATACTTTCTCTCTTCTTTTTTTCTCCAGCAAGTAAGAATACATTTTTTTATTGATAGTAGGCCAGCAGAATACTACTGAGCACAGCTCATATTCATGATGTGACCTGTCCATTAGGCATCATTACGTTTCTTCCATATCATCATTTCATTTGTAAAAGTGTGCAACTGATAATTTTAGTATATGAAGATATGGCAAAGCCTCAAATAGTAAGAGTAACTTGCATCTTCATTGTCACTCTGTTTTTGGGAAATTTGATAGGTCAACTCAATTTATTATGTTCTCAGAGGTTTCTCACTTTAAGTTCCTATAAGGCCTGAGATCATCAACCTAAAATGCAAAACCTTTTTTATTTTTTATTCTTAATATAAGTCAGTTCAAGACACAAGTTGATGGACTGCTGAGAATCTTGTACTACACCTTGTTAGCACCCCACAGACAGGGAAAATAGGATACAGGAAACACTGTATCCCCTCAAGAAAGTATGGTGACCTGTCAGTCTGTCGTTTAAGGGTAAGATGTTTTCAAAAACAATCCCAGAGCCAATGGTCAAGCATTTGGCACCACAGTACTGATAATACCAAACCCTGAAAATTCCATTGTTCTAAAAATTCCCGTCTAGGCGCTAGGCCCACCCATGGCGCCCCGCCTAGGCGCTAGGCCCCCTGGCGCCTCACCTAAGCCCAAGCGGCAAAAAAATTCCTCCAAAAAATTAGGCGGGGCCTAGGCGGAGAGTTTTTTTTATTATTTTAATCACTACACAAACCAGATCTTGATATATTTATTTTTCTAATGATTTACCATATTCATAATACATGTTGTAATATATCAAATCACAACAAGAAGTGAACAATATCAAGTCAAAATGGATAATTTTACTGTAGTTGTAATTTTTTGAACTTGTACCATTTTCAAATTATATAAATGATGATACATTTGTAATATTTAATTTAATTCAATATAATTCTTAAATTTATGTTTAGTTTCTTAAGTTTTAATATTGAATTAAATTCTTCAAATTTTAAATTTTATTATTTAATAGCAATCTTATTTATGAATAAAACTAATACGTTAAAAATATATTTGAACTTTGAACAATTGCATATTTGTGTTTGACATTTGACATTAGCAATATGGATATGTATTTGAACTTTAAGCAACGGCCTTTATTATCTTTATTATAGATTGTTTTGCTTTATATTATTGTTTTGTTTGAATAAATGTAAAATAAAATATTAAAATTGACTTAAAATAAAAAATCCCGCCTAGGCCCCGCCTAGGCGCTAGGCCCCCTCGGCCGCCCGCCTCCCGCCTCCCGCCTCCCGCCTCCCGCCTCCCGCCTAGCGCCTTTTAGAACATTGAAAAATTCTCAAATGAATTTTAAAAATTGGCACCCATACACAAAATCTGACACATGTTGGTAGGTATAGAATACAAAAAACCATTTTACTACTCATCTTTTAGTGATTAGTTGATATCTTTTTAAGGATTCCTATGTTAATCTCCCAATATTTATCTGTACGTGTCTGTATGGATTTTTTTTTATATTTTTTTGCTCCGTTTCAAAAAATCAAACAAGGGTTTGGACCGATCCGGAAAGAATGAAATATTCTCAGAACTCTTAAGTGTGTCTATGTGAATGTATCTAATGCATGTGGGCATGCATGTTGATGTATGTATGCAAGCTTGTTATTTTGACATAAGCCCCACATATTGATTAGGTAAGTGAGTTATATCTCTATAAGATGGATTGGAATAACAAGACAATCTGACTATTTATCATATCATATCAGGGATGAATTTGACTATTTGTCACATAAACAAAGCCACCAAATGCTGGGAATAGAGTCATTAGACTACAAGATGGAATCTTAGTAAACCATGTTGCTTGTACAATCGAAAAAGGGGTACACAAACAAACATAGTCTAAATACAATGACCATATCATTGTGATCCTTAATGCCAGTTATAGATTCAAAAGCAAGTTTAAAGGAAAAGTAATTGTTAACCTTCAACATGGTGTCAGTGCCAAAAGGAGAACGAAGCTTTCCATAATGTTGAAGAGCTATTTTAAGCAGTGAGAGGAGCAACCTCAAAACCTCTCCTTTCCTATAATCCATGTCAGGAGATTCACAATGTGCAAGCCTCTCATCAGTCCATTTGTTCAACTCTTTAGCACCAACATTCCCACCAGCCAGTGGACCTGGAAATGATTGTCGGCAGAGAGCATCAAAGTAATCACAGATGCCTGCTCTGGTGCCTGAAGCATCAGTCCTTCCGTTCACAACTTCCATCAAGTTGAGAACAGATATTGATCCTCCTATTTGAACCTTCACACATAATACACACGTATTCAGTATTCAATGAGAGTGATTGTGATAATAAAAAAAATACAAGTTAAATATTAATGTATTCATACTCATAATTTTACCTGGCTTCCATAGGATGAGTTTCCAAGCGAAGTGTTATCTTTCATCATAATAAGTTTCCCTCCGAAACCAAAAGCAACCAAAGCATGTGGAGGACGTCCTGCTGATGATCTCCCTGCAGCCGGACCATAAGAGAACTGATGACCACTCTGATATGGTTGCTGGGAATAGCTTACCACATTCTGATTGCTGTAGTAATCATTTGAGGTATGCAAATGCTTATTTGTCTCGACTTGTGGCTGATTAAACTGCTGACTGAAGTTTCCAACAGGAACAAAGCTTTGGTGCCCAGAACTAGTAGAAAAGTCTTTATGGCCCTGATTTGATTTCGCATTATATGATGTTTCCCCATAATCATATGATTTTTGCTGACTAATATGATTGCTTACAGAATTTTTTTGGCCATAGTGATTCTCCAATTGCTGGCTTCCACTGAAATCTGAAGTAGCTACACTTGGGCCAACAGAATCTGGTTGCCACGTGTTCGAACCCTGCTGGCTGTTATTACTGAAAGACGCAGCCCAGTTATAGTCTTGTCCTTGGTTACTCAAGCCTCCAGATCCATATTTATCGACTTGCCCGTGTACACCCTGAGTTGTCTGATCATTTCCATGAGAAGAACCAGTTGAACCAAAACCATTTTGATTCAGATGGTTCTCAGCCTGAACATGCAATTGAACTGATGAAATATATGTGTCCAAAGAACGCCATTCTTGGGCAATCGAGTCATAATACCAACCAGGGTATTGAGGGTCAAAAATCACATGGGAGGGATACTCATTGTTCCCTTGTGAAACCTGATTCCAATTCGACACATCCTCAGCGTTGTCAGTTGCTTGAGTAACCTGATTCCAATTGGATCCCCTTTCAATAGTATGTCCCACATGTGAATCCTGATTCCAGTTAGTAACACTCTCAGTTGTGCCACTCTGAGGTATAGTCCCGACAGAAGACTGAGAACTTTGCTGCAAATAAGAAACCTCTGATTTCTCATTGCTAAGAGCCGTGTCAAAGCTCCCTAGTACATTTGTAGTTGCATCATAACCATCGACTTGATACCACTGCCCAGTGTTCTGGTCATACTTCCACCCTGGATACAGATTCTCCCAGTACTGACTGCTATTCAAATCCTGCACATCTTCACTATGCTCAGGTTGAGCACCATAAATCTGGCTCTCTTGATGTTGCGAGTAATTATGAGCATTATCCAAATAGACAGATTTATGTTCTACAAACCCAGATAAAGAGTTTGATTCACTATTCAAATTATCCCCAGCATTGTCACCATCTCCAAATTCCCCAAAAATATCCGAATATGACCCAAACCCATTACCACCATTCTGTAACGAATCCGAATTAAATGCACTCCATTGCACCTCCTTAACACCTGGACCTCCAGATCCACTACTATTGCTTACAGCCAAATCTGACACCACTCCTGCCCCTATCGTGCCATTATTTGATTCAATGACACTATCAGAATCCAGACCACTCTTGGTTGCAGTCAAATCTGACACCGACTCTGTCCCTATAAGGCTGTTATCATACCCAATTGGATTAGATGACACTAACGAACTACTCTTCTCTTCTTCAGGCACCCCCGCCGATGCAGTTTGAACATCTCCATCAATAGCTTCACTCCCATTTTTACCGCCAGAATCATCTCCTATACTCAAATTGGCAAAGGCATTTGCCTCGTCCGAATCATTTTCATATCCTAAATTGGGAACTGAAGATGATGAAGGGGCATTAAAATCATCATCATCATCGTTCACTAACTTATCAAAGAAATCCTCGTCGGTCTGATCCTCCAACTGAAATGGAGGACTCGAAGCCATCGACACAAACCCAAATCCCAACGATCCCTCACAATCCAGCACGCAAAATCCAAACTTTGACAATCCGCGACGTCGAAATTGGAGCTATTATCTTCACAAAAACTCGAGATCCAAGTCGTAAAACCCCTGATTCACTCCAACAAATGCTAATCGCAAAAACCGAAGCGCAAAACACGCAAGATCTAGGGTTTTTCAGATATCACAAATTCTATAACAGAACCAAACAAAATGTTACCTGAAAACCGAAAACATTGTTTTGATTCATCGCGACAGAATCATGAGCAAACCAAATACCCAAAATAAAATTACGGATCATAACAACAATTTGGAAAGAGTAACTATATCTATCTATCTATCTATGTATGACTATAAATTTAGAGAGAGAAAGAGTGTATTAGCAAAGACAAGCCCTCGATTTCGCTCATCAAAAGTCTCAACAACACACCACAAGGTTTGGTTTTTTGTTTTTTCTTTCTATTTAACTACAATATTTTTACTTCTACAAACAAATTTATGTCGACGTATGGAATATATATGGTAAGTATATAAAATGAAAAATAATCAAGAAGTAATTTTATATTATTATTTTATTTTCTCTCTTAAATCTCACACAGTCTAAATTTGACACGAAATTTATCAATATAGTATAAATTATTTTCCTACTATGAATAGAGTTTTGTAAATTTAAAATATGCAATCTCATCACTATCTGTACCGGATAATTTTAGAGAGTTAGGACTTTAATTATAGGATATCCAATCTTATTAATAATCTCTTCAACGTTTTATAAAATTTTATTTTATTTTATATAAGTGTCGTTTTAAATTTTTTATGTAATATTGTATTATTTTTTTCTAATTTACCTCTCTATTTAATATGCTTAGTAAATGCAATTCCATGGACTATTATGGAGAGAGAAATAATTAATTAAGAATATAAAAGATATTTTATGTTATTTCTTAATAAGTGTGCTTAATTCTAAAATGTCATTTAATCTGAATAGGAGGGAGTATTTTTTAATATCAAAATTCGTTCACTAAATCAATGCATTTGAGTCGTCGAAAGATAACTGTTATATTAACCGTCAGAAAATAAATACGGTGTTAAAATAAATATAAATTATAAAATATATTAATAATAGAGGCTTAATATTTTAGCGTCGGAATTAGTATTTTAGTATCCCGTCTTCGAATTAGAATAAGACTTCTTATCAGGGTAATTATCGTATCGAGATAGAAGTCAATCTCTTAAAAAAAGAAGTGGAAATTAATACCGATTGTTTCTTAAGAGTCGGATGTCAAGCGAGATAACGATTATATTTTCCTTAAAAGTCAACCCCTCTACAGAATTATACATCCACATGGGAAACAATCATCCACGTGTCCTAAGGCCCCATCGAACGGTCCGGAGCCATAAAATTAGGCCCCAACAATATTTGTGCTGAAAATATTAAATAATTTTAATATTATTGTTTATTTGATTAAAAGATATGGCGAATAAAACTTGTGATAAATGCTTCAGTTTTCTTTTACTATATATATATATATATATATATTATTGCACGTCAAAAAGTACTAGTAATTCACTACACAATAAAAAATCGAGTGCAAACTACAAATCATACATACATGTGTGATTACTATTTTTCTTGAAAATTATATTTTTTTTATATGAAATATGTATTTTTCTCATGAAACGATTCATTATTTTAGTGTAATTGTGTGAGAGATGTAACCTTGGGAGAAGTTTGTTATAAATCATCTAAAATCTAAAATGATCATCTTAAATACTAACGTGGTTAGTCATCTTAATAAATCATCTTTCTTATGATAATCTTATATTCTCGTTAATTAGATACACGATAAAATATTAAGATTTATGTTAATGTGATTACTAAAAAATACTAATTAGTAATATGAAATTACCACATAATAGTCATCTTAAATTTTTTATTTAAACAGCAATATCTTTTGTATTTAATAATTGAGACATAAATATATTTATTAGTCACATAACTTACATTTATTTAATAATTTTTTGGGTTTGTCGACATGTTTAGTTTAACTAAAATAACTTATTATATGTGGTATTGTTTGCTATTCTTATTATAAGATTAATGTATTTTTATTAACAACGTACTTGAAAAGTTTGTGTTTAATAATTGAATAAATTATGAATTGTTATTTTATAAATATATTAAAATTTTAAATACGATTTACTTAGTTAATTAATTGATGGACCTTTTCATTTTATATTTAAACTGAGATGCAAACTCATGAAATTATTTCTATACTAATTTCTTAATTTTAGGATATTATTTTTATCTTTTTTAATTTAATATTACCGGAGAAAGAAACGAAGAGATATACGTGATTAGAGGAAACGAAGAGGCGAAACGTTCCACAAAGCGAACCTCCATAACTAGTCCTTTTAACTCACCTAGAACTCATTTTAATGAGACATCGACCAACAAAATTAACTCACTTAATTGAATGACATTTGAGTGTCATGTTTTTAGATACAAGAATCAATTACAATTACGAATAAAATATTAAACAAATAAAAGGGTAGCTATATAAATGAAGTAAATTAGTTACAGTTTATAAAGTCCATTTCAATCTGTAGCAGTTGAAGCAAGCCCCACCTGCAACCATGGAGAAGAAGGGCCTCCATCCAACTCCATTTCCCTCGCATTACTAAGTTTTGCCAGCTTCTTGTCCCTACCCTCTTCTTCCCCATTACTATAAGCAGCATGCAATGAAAATGTCATACTATTTTCTACATTTTCTTGTTTTTCATCCGAATCTTCAGTATTATTTCTCTTTGGTGGCAAATAAATTTTTGTAGAATTTTCGTTGAACAGAGGAGGAAGGTTAAGATCAAGCAATTTAGGCTTGGGCTTATTTTTGTAATGGAATTGATCACCAAAATTTGGAAAAAAAGCCGTGTCGTTTTGGAGCCAATGACACCTCTTGTGCCCCCCTAAGGCTTGTCCTGATGAATAAACTCGATGACATATCGAGCATTCGTGCTGCTTCGACTTTCTCTTTGACACCTGACTAGTAATAGTAATAGTATTAGTATTATTATTATTATGATCAAGATTCAGCGTAGGAGTAGAAGAAACATGAGTGTTATCGAATTCCAGAGGCAGTGGGAATTCGTGGTGGCTAATGGAATCTTCATCAGCAATATTGTTGTCAATATTGTCAAGCCTAGCAGCATAACACCCCTTAACCTTTTTGTGACTAGCTCTATGCCCTCCCAAGGCTTGGTGGGAATTAAACACTTTTTTACAAGCCTTACATTGGAACAACCCTTTTGGTACCTCATTATGAATAGAATTATTTGACAATCTTACCAAAAAATTGGCTAGATCTTCTTCTTCCCTCGAAACTCCAAAATCTTCAAACATTTCGTCCTCGTCTTTCCCTCTAATTGGCTTCCAAATGTAAGCCCTTTTGCCTCCTTCAGCTTCTGAAACGGACGACGACGAAATAGGTGATACTTTTTCATCCTCTCCGTCAAGTGGCAGCAACCGGAAATTTGTGAACCGGTTTGATGTTGTTCTGAGAAAATAAGAATGCTTGTTGTTGTTGGATTCGGACATCATTGCCGGTTGTGATTGTTGTTGTGGTTCATGAATCCGATCAATGACCTCGGCTATGTTATGGCTTCTCATGTGTCCCCCTAGAGCTCCACCGCAACCAAATCCCCTATTGCATATCTTACAATAGTGCAATATTGCACTTGGCTTTTTGTGATCACCATCTTCCACCATTGCCATTTATGCATATAATTGCAAGCAAAAAATATATTTAAATTGAAGAAGAATTAATAAATAAAATTACACACCAGAAGAAAAGGGTATGCAGTGACTATATATAGTGGTTAATAGTAAGTTGTTGTGCATTGTCCTTTCGTACGGACTCAGGGATGGAATCCTGGTTTTTAGTTCAGTTAGTTGGTTATGGATAGAACAAAATTAGAGAGAGAGAGAGAGTGTGTGTGTGTGTGTGTGTGTGTGAGTGTGAGTGAGAGTGAGAGTGAGAGTGTGACAAGTGGAAAAAGATAAAACTATGAAGTAATGGTGGAGAGACTATTTCTACTAATTTGTGGTGGTAAATGGTAATGCCGCCGCTCAAACCTTGGGGTCAAAGGAAATACAATTGTACGGAAGACCGACCGACCGACCATACTAGGATCAAATTTGAAGAGAATATTTGGTTCGATGAGAGAGAAATGCATGATGATATTCAGGGACCGTACGCACCCACCATTTGCTTGACCAGCTGTTTGTTAGTCTCTTGAGCTTAATATAAAATGAGTTTCACTTGTATAAAATATCTAATTCCTTAATTTGTCATTTAAAATACTTGCATCTGCTTTATTTCTTGATCATGATATATACATATATTCACAAATATGTGTTGTCTTTTGACTCTGTCACTCTGTTTTAGTTGCCTTTTAACAACACATTTTGATAGAATTTTATGTTGTTTGTCACTTTTCTATTGCAATTTCTTATTTTAATACTTGTAGCTCCTCATATGATTGATTGTAGTAAGACTGTTCTGTTTCCAACTCTGAATTGAGTTAATATTTCAGCAGAAAAATTCATGCATAATAGGGTTTATAGCATAATTGATACAGTAGTTATACATAAAATGCTTACAAATGAAAGCATGCACATAGTTCAACTACAGTTCTAACTGTTGCTTATGCTCACAATTCACAAAGAAACAGTCGGTCTGACCTTAAACTTTGATATCTTCATTCACCCAAATTGCCATTTACATTGAGATAACCTAGTGAGAGATCTTAGTTAATTGTGTCCCATACAAGCTGGCTACAAGATTTTGGTTAAGCCAATTAACACATGGTCTAGATTGGATAATAAGTTTACCCCTATGTTCTAGTTTTACAAACTATCAAGGAGGGAGGTAGCTGGCTGGCTTAATAGGCCTCATCTTCCACTTGTTCCCAATGATCAATATTTAACCTATTGGAGTTTTATAATTTTCTGCAGTACTGGTTTATACTTCTTCCTTGCGGGATCGTGATCATTTGAGGAGATCTGCATGAAAGTCAATCAGATGGAGCAGGCTACAGAGCTTCATTATAACTATTATTCCATTGATTCGGTTTGATAAGTTCTTATCGAGCAAGAATGGCACATTATATTAGTTTCTATGTCACAAAAGCTATATATACATGTATAGGTATATACATCTAGTTTGTCTGTTTGTACTATACCCTTTTTTTTTCATCCTTCCTACTATTTCCTATGCCTAACTAATTACAAGAAACAACACAACTTAAAAAATCTAAAATATTAGCACAGAAGAGGCTCCTCGACATAGTACTCACTTTCTGAGATGAGGCCATCTCCGATGGAATATTTTTCCTTCCCTTTAGCCCATAGCACGAAGTAGAGGCCAATGAACATGAGGAGCATACCAGTAAGGCTGAAAGAATAAAGATAACAAGTCATATACAAGAATTGTGATATTTAAGTTGGCTTTGCTAGTTCACTATGTGAAATTAGTTTATGAAAGTACCTTCCAAGAGTAACAGAGTCTCCTACGATAGCAGAGGCGATGACTGAGATGACAGCACTAATGGGACTAAACATGGATACCAGCACTGGCCCTCTTTTCTCCATTGCCCACGCATTGAAGGTTGTACATGCTCCACTAATTATACCCGACTGTAGAAGCTAAAGTTAATTATTTCTGAATTTTTGTCATAAGAATGATAAATAATAATTAGGCCATCATTCTCTGATGCAAGTTTCTTTCTGGATCCCACCCTTTTATGCATGTATCACTCGGGTTAGTTCTGATTAAGTTATCAGAGAAAATCTTTCTCCTATCTTTTAAGAGATTAGAAACTAGAACTACTTCCCCCCCTCCCCCCCTCCCCCCCTCCCCCCATCCCCCCCTCCCTCTCTTTCATCTTCTCCATAAGACAATAACAACAATATGTAAACGAGATCAAATGAAATGCAGTAGCTAATTAGAAAGGAAGTTGCAGGTTGTACCAGTAGAGAATATCCAATCAAGTCTTTGACACTCAACAAGGGCCAACCACTCGTCAAATGATGATTTAGAAACAATTCTACAACAACAGTTAATATCAACCCTATAAAAGATGTTATTGCACAGAAGGTTATTGGTGCCGGAAAGTCGCTCAATGTTGTAGCCTACAGAACATCAAACATTGAGAAACAAAATTTCAAAATTTCTCCCCCCGAAATAATAAACTAGTAGTACAGAAGCCCCTTCTACAAGATACCTGCAAGACAACTACGCTTGATAAAACAAATACTGCTGCCATGAGATAAATGCAACCAACAACTTTTTCTTTATCGAGGAAACTATGAACAGCCGGTGAAGGTGGAGAGTTAGCCTCGTGTACCAAGTGCATGTGCCTTGTACTCTGTGAAATGCTCATTGCAACCGCGCCAATGACACACAACAATGTACCTAAAATTTTGACTCTGCTGTGTATGCAATTTAAATTTACATTCTCTAACCTGCATGAAATATTTGAATTACTGCATCGAGATAATATTGAAAAAGCATTTTTAAAACTAAAACTAAAACTTAGTCGAAAGTAGGGTTAGTCGAGGCAGGTAAATAGATTTCCTTGTATAGTTGTATTTAAGTTAAACTGCCTTTAAATTTTTGGATTACTTCTTCAACATCTAGAGTAGAAGTGAAAACCCTGTACCTAAACGCCCAAGCAATAGTAAAGATGAGGCCTGGAGCAAGGTTTGGCATAGCTGTTGCCATTGCTGGGGAAGTTAGATGAATCCCTTTTAGTAACAAAGACTGAAATAAGGTTACCCTGAAGAAAAAACACAAGTTATTGGTCACATAATGCTTGTTTTAAACTGATGTGGTCTTAGGACCTATTAAAACTTCAACACTTTCATCTTTATAGTTAACTGGTAATTTGTTCCACTAAAAAACAGTTATTGTAATATTGGCATGGAACTGAAAATGTTGCATAGACTTTCCAAGATTTTCTAACAGATCATAAAGAAACCCCAATAATAATTGTGTAAAGCAGGAAGGGAACAAATTCAAGTCCAGATGATTGTATATTTGGGTCTATAGAATCCCTAAAAAGAATGGAAAAAAGAAGAAAAAAAACATCATAATTTGTTGCCCACAAAAAAAATAAAAATATATAGATTGATTTTACAGCAGGTTAAAGGACAGATCTTTACCCGGTAAAAATTGTTTTTTTTTCATGTTGGTGATTTATCTTAGCCTGATTCTAATCATTTTAATGAAAAATAAAGGAAGAATTTTTTTAATTTACTCACCCTCCAAATGAAATCAAAACCAGTTGGAACAATAACTTTGAACCAAATCTATTAGGCCATTTAACCCTGCAACACAAGAAAATATATATCAAACCTTCAAGTTGAAGAGAGAGAGAGAGAGAGAGAGAGAGAGAGACTATATTGTACCTTTCAAAAATAAAAGCCAGAGGAGAGAGAATAATGAAGGTGGCAAAGGTGGAGATGATGATTAAGGAAGAAGGACGGAAGCCTAAAGACATGAGAAAACTTAGCACTAAATTGTTTCCCGCATACACAAATTGCATTGCTATTAATCCTCCTATTATTGCAAAATCTTCAAGAGCTTGTCTTTTTCTCATTCCAATCATTTTAATTAATTCCCCAGCCAAGAGAGATTCTTTAATTGCTTTGTGAAATTAATTAAAGGAAACCTCTCAATTTCTTCCCTCCTTAATTTTCTCCCAATTATATACCCTTCTCCTACATGCATGTAAATCCAATCCAAAAAATCCCCTTCTCCCTCCCTCTATCTCTTGTGTGTGTGAAAGTGGCTTAATTGGCCATTTATTGAATTCTGTCTTCTTCTTTTCTTACTTTGTTAATTTCTTCCTCTTTCTCCAAGAGGGTCTATTGAAATTTCTGCCCTCTATATTTCATGAAATGTGTATAAAGCCACAAGTTCCTTCTACCAGTCTTCTCCTCCTAAAAGAAAGGGTCTTGTTGTGTTCTTTTTTTAATTTTAATTTTAAATATAAAGAAATGCGTAGTATTTATGAGCGTTTTAATATTAGACTTAAATAACTAAATTATTATTATTTAAAAAACTATGTCTAAATGCATGCTATGCATGCAAACCTTTCATACACGTAAAAACGAAAAAGAGAAAAATAAAATATTCAATCTATTACCACTTTTAAAATTAATTCCTGGGATTTAAAAAAATAAATAAATTCATCATTGGGTTAATATTGTAGATTTTTGCATATGGATGAATAGGCTTAATAAGAATCAGCCAAATTAAAGGTCATGGTTATGGTCTGGTCTGGTCTTACTAAATCCATGCACGTGCCAGCTTTGCAATCTGGGTTTGGTTCCAGTGTCTCCACTGCCCTGATCAACTTCTATGTGAAATTTGAGTAAGCCAAAAGATCGAGCCCACGATTTGTTTGTTGAAATTCTTAAGTGTAGTTTCTTGGAATTCTTTAATTTCTTGGCTGAAGTATCGATGAAAAAATGTAGAACAAGAACAATATATTAACTGATTGGGAAAATGAAAATCAGGGAAAAAGAAAAAGGCAAAATGTAAATGAGTAATTTCTTAAATAATAAATCATAAATTACAATAATAATAATAAAGGGCATTTCTTCATACTCTAAACCAAAACGAGTTTATTTCTGATGCAATAAGCCAATCTGCTATGTGAGCCTTGAATCTGTTTTCATCAAGTCAAATAACGGCTGGGATGAGAACGCTTAATAGACTTCTGCTGAGCTAATGCAAGCATCATAAACAATAAACACGTGTTCATTTAATTGTCTATCTTGTCAGTATGATCTGAGTAGAATGAAAAATCTGCACAATTAAGGTCTGTTGGAATCATATGACGATAACACACATGTATCACGTTGTCAATCTCATCTTACCAACTATAGTATAAGTAAATACTATATATTTTCCTTTTTCAAAAGAAAAAAAATAGTAAATATGACAAGCAATTTTTAGAGGCCGAATTGGTTTGTTTATATTTTGGGCAGTAGAGTTATGGCGACGGATTTTTGAGTTATGGTGACGGTTCACCCGTCGTCATAGCCCAGAATAGCTATGGCGACAGGTGAAACCGCAAAAATCGTCGCCATAGCCTACTGTGTAATACATACATTTTCCCTTATATTTTATTATTATTATTTGCAATTTCCCATCCTTAATGGGCTGTTCTTCTCACAGTGGGCACTCGAGGCTTATTGGTGACCAGCATTGGCCCATTAGAGTTTTACATGCGACTTCAATTATATTTCAAGGAAAATGAATTTTAGAAATATATTGTCACAAAAGCTTTCGATTTCAAATGACCACCCTTTCTCAAGCTTTTTTCATAGGAGTAATTATGTTAATACAATTTTTGTTAAAATATCAAAAAACAAAAAAAAACTTACAAATATAACTCTTTAAATATTTAGCGTGACACTGAAAATATAGTCAACAAAATAATTTTTACTTGTACGTAAGCTAAGCCGAAGATTTTAAAATTTTAGAAAAATTAAAATAAAATACATAAATATTTATTTCTTTCCGAAGAGAATAGAATGTTTTTCTTACAACAAACTAAAGGGTGTTCTAAACATGGACTTCTAAAGTTAAAGAATCATTCCTTTACTTCTTCTATATAACTAAATAATTTTACATTCTAAAACTAAAACACAAACCATTTGAGTATGTATAAGTATTAAAAATGGAGAAAAAAAAAAGAAAGAAAGATAAAAAACAATATCACAAACACAAGTACAATAATATCAACATCACCATGAATAAAGAATTGACCCAATTAGAAACCCTTCTTTCCAACCCAATTCCCCAGCTTGAAGAAATATCAGACTCCAACAAAGAATTATACTTGAAATTCGGGTTTGACCCGTACAAAGCCTGGATCCCTTCCACGTCATCAAGCTTCAGGTCCACTTTCTTTGTCCTCGGACTCAAACTCGGGTACATCACGGCTTCTTTCACCGAAGTGTGAGCCAGCCCTAGTATATGCCCAATCTCATGGGTCGCCACGGATTCCAAATCAACGGCCACCTTTGACTTCTCCTCCTTAAAATCAACGGACCACGTTTCAGCTCCATCAAGGTGGAATCTCCCGTTCTCCGGTGAAAAAGCATGTGCCAACACACCAAGCACGCCGTCAAACGCCTCCCCGTCGCCGTGATCGCCGCGGTAAAACGCTATTTTAATATCGGCCGAGTCATACTTTTTTGCCTCGGTGAAATTTACCGGTATAACCGACGCCCACCGCGAAAAAGCACGTTGAAAAACGGGCTTTATCTCGGACAACGGTATGTAGTCAATCATGTTTTGGGGCGAAAAGGCATAAGTTAGTATCAACGGAGCCGATTTAACCCACCTCGGCTCGCCGTAAAAATAAGCAAAGTGTTGCGTCATGTGTAATTTATGATCAGTATCGCTAATACCGCACCTAGGAGACATGATTTGTTGCATGGTATCGGAGTCTAGCCTACCCGTTGCGGTTAATCCGAGTTTTTTTTGGTACGTTAACACGGCCGATTCGAAGTTCTCGTCGAACATGTCAGTGAAATTCGTATCGGGAATCGGGAGATATCCGAAACGCTGGAAGTATTCCTTGAGCTCCGACATGCCGGCGAGCCGGCTGCCTTTACCGGCGTCGACGAATTTGAGGAAGTTGTGCCACGTGGCGTTCTGGAGGTCGACGGTTAATTCCGTTAAAGGGTCGGGTAAGGTTCTGGCGGGAAAGGATGAAGGGAGGAAAAGCAGGAGAGAGATTATGATGAGAAAGGTGTTATAACTGAAAAACGGAAACATGGTCAGTTATTTCGGGACTGGAGCCTTTGGAGACTAGCTAGTTATTGATGAAGCTTAATTAGGACTAATATAAATTACAATATATATATATATATATATATATATATATTTGTATGGAATAAAATAATAATTTGTAAACTTAGTTTTAGGTAAGATCGATGAACAAGAAAAAGGCTGAGAAAGTTAGGAAGATTCTGACTTTTGATGGGTGTTTATGAATCTGGTGTGGGTGAACCACTGAGTTTTGATTTCATATATTTAAATATGAATTTGTTAAATACGAAAAAATGGATTTCTTGGTTTGATTAACCAATATTTTTAGGTACATAAACATAGTTCAAGTTTAGTTGCAACTCCCTAAATTAAATTAGTTTCTTGACCAAAGAATATATATTAGGTGATTTAAAACATCATAGTCATCATCGTTATATATATATATATATATATATATATATATATATATATATATTGTTAATTGAAGGGTGTGATGTATATATATAAATGATTCAATCTCTATATATATTATCCGCTCTCTTTTCTAAAGAGAAATGAGGATATAAAATTAAGTCGGGGTAATAAATTAATAAAAACATGCAATGCATAAATGAAATATTGGATTAGTTTTAAAATAAGAGATCAAATATACAATTTAACTTTTGAACTCATATTAAATTTTAAAAAGATGTGAAGTTATTTAATTTTAGTTGAGATAATTATTAAATATAGTATATATGACTACTATACTTAATTTTTTTTTTTTTAAAAAAACTTAAATCTTTATTGCTGTCCATTAATTACCATGCATATTCAAAACAAAAATAAGTGACATATATACTTATAATATTATCTATCCTTTTGAGTATCAAACAATAATATTCATTAAGATAATCGATCATTTAACTTATTTTGGTGGAGGCTAGGCTTAAATAACTCATATATCTTCAAGGAGTGCCACTTTTATAATGCATGTTTGGTCTTCTAATTCAAGGTGATCATCCTTTGTTTCGCTTTCGATGCGCAGTACTGAAAGATACATACATACATGGGTGACTGACCCAACTAAATCATCATCATCATCATCATCTATTTTACTTTGACAATCATTGGCCTTCAACGTACTCTCTCTCTCTCTCTAAACTCGTACACTTAATTTTGAATATGTTTTATCATTTTAATTAGTTACATAGTATATATACATATAATGATCCATAATTCTTTCAACCCAATCCTAACCATAATAAATGACATCCTCCATCTGAAGCATTAAAATGGAAAGACAATTTCACCATCAAGTCTCTTGAGCATTTCATCAAACGTGTACATTGCAAAGAAAAATTATGAGGTTGTGTTGAGAAAATCCCAATTTTTTAGTGCTATATACATCAAACCCACCCTGCCCTTCCTCCTCAAGCGCCGCTGGCTGGTAAATCTATAACCATCGTCGTTAGATTCAATATATATTGAAGGATGACAAATTATACGCTAGCCTAGCTTTTGTCGGGATTCTCGTCACCGTCGTGGTTTATTCATGAATTGTGATCGATGTAGTATGGGTATTAGTAAATATAAAAATATGTTAATCATAGTTGGTTAAATATTATAATTAAATGTGTGATTAATTGTAATATTTGGTTATAATGAAATGAGTTGTGCTTCTTTTATTATTTTCTCTCGGTTTCTCCTCCTTTTACAATACCAATACATTCTTATATATATATATAGCTTCAACTCTACCCCTTTAACATTCATTTAACTAACTATAACTAACATTTTTTCTATTTATTAATATTTCTATCACATAACAACTAATACTCTTTGGATAAAAGAGTTATTATTTTTTAAGTAATATATTTAAAGACGACTCGATCTTCCTTTAGGACGGATGGAACAATATTGACGAATAGAAATATATAATTTCTTTTGATTCTTGTATTTAATTGTCAACAAGGCAAACAACTAGTCTCTTTGTAAGTATCACCTGCTCATAATTGTTATTTATATATATATATATATATATATATATATATATATATATATATATATATATAGTCCGAATTTTAAGCTCACCTCTTATCCAACTCGCCCGAGCTCACCCCCTTTAGCGACGGACCCGGCGATGGTTCGGTCATACAACCGTCGTCTATACTTTTAGCGACTCTATACTTTTAACGAGAGACAACATATAGCGTCGCTAAAAGTATAGACGACGGTTGTATGACCGAACCGTCGTCGGGTCCGTCGCTAAAGGGGGGTGAGCTCGGGTAAATTGAATAAGGAGTGAGCTTAAAATCTAGACTATATATGTGTGTGTGTGTGTGTGTGTGTGTGTTTATACGTATATTTTCAATCCAAGATATGAGAAACGTTTTTTGTTTTAGAATTTTAGGTTACATAAAGTTCCCCATATTCGTACTTATAAATATAAATTGAGTATTATCATATTAACTGATACTATATTTTTGATTAAAATTATAGATATGTTTTTTTTTAAAAAAAAAATTATTATTATTTTAAGGTACATATATCTCTAATTTTAAGATTGAGAGAGTACTATCAATTAAATTAAATAAGTGAATGACAAGCGAGAATAATGGCCATATAATAATGATATTATTAATGGTAAATCCAAATGTTGGATAATAATAAGCCGGCCTGACTCTTGCTTTTGCTTGGATATAATTATATAAAACCTAATATAAGAACAGTTTTATTTCTAACCGCTACGGTATACATGTACTAACCTCTTCAAATAATAATAATAAAATATAAATATAAATATGTAAAATTCAGAAACACTCGGTGGAAGTAGCATGCACACAAATCAATCATGTTCAATGATAAAATATATATTTTATAACAATTTTATTTATTTATTAAAAAAAATATTAATGGTTTTTAATTATCTACACGATGCTGCTTTATAATATGTGATAAATCTATAGTTTTAAGTCATACTTTTAAAATAATGATCATGATCATTCTAATGAGAACTAAATTCTTAGAAAACTTAAAATTAAAATAGTTCTCAATCGTTGGATTACTAAATTGGAGATTAGTAAATTCAGATAGATTGATACATATGTTGCTCATTGGATGAGGATGATTGGTTTCATAATCATTTGTGTGAAGGCACTAAAGCAAATGTGTAGGTGCTTATTGAAGAATAAGTACACTGAACGTGGCTCGCTAATGAATACCTAATAGAGTTTTACTTGCTTGTTAATAAGAATTCATGTAGTGATAGTAGTACAAGTGATCTTTGGACTTGAGATCATCATAGTATCTTGTGTATAATGAGTTATACTTAGACTTATTCATTAAGACCCTTAAGGTATATCAAAGGGTATACTTGGGTATAATAAGTTATACATGCATGAAGATAATGTATGATCAATAAATAATCTACCGTTTCTAGTAAAAGAAGATAAATGTCCTTTGTGATTTGATAAATGACAACACAGTAGTCTTTGCTCAGGACAGAATGAAATTAGAAAGGAATTTCTAATTTGCATTATTTGGAGTTGTGCATTTGAGAATCGGAATACATATAATTAAATAAAACAAGACTTGACATTAATTTCATATCTTATATTTAATTAATTAGAACATTGTATGGTGAAAAGATTAAATTGTATGGTAACTATTTACTTAAAGGTTCTTTTATGATTAATGTTGAAATCTATGCTATCTAGAAAGTCGTTGATCGCTGTGGTCCTAAGGAGGCTTAATGGCTTATCCTTATTGTTTATTTAATAAGTAAATGACACAATCGTAATAATAAGTTAAGTGTATTTAATTTAATCTATGGTGATAGAATAAATTAAATAACTTAATATTTATTATTTAATATTTTGAAAATATTAATAAGAGGAGTCTTATTATTATTATTATTACTATTATTATTATTTAATTCCTAAAGAAGTTTGAGAATTAACTAATAAAAGTACTTTCATATATTCCTAATAAGATTAGGAAGCTAATTATTTAAAAGAGTTTAATTAATTATTCCTAATAAGATTATGAGTCTAATTAATTAAAGGAATTTAATTAATTAAATAAAATCCAATTTTTAATTAGATTAGAAAGGTTGCCTACATCTAAGAAGAGTCTTATTATGAGTGAGGATTGTTGATGTTTTCACAAGACACATGAATAACAATTTCAATAGTTGAGACAGTACAATATTTTATATTTTCTATAGAGATAGAAAAACTAAGTTTTGTCAAACACTCATTTTTTTTGAATACTTCTTTCTTGGTGGATCACCTCTAGAGACCAAAGTGGCTAACTTTGATCAAATGAAGGAATCAAACCCGGTGGATTCAAGTTGAACGCGAAAAGGATTGGAGGTGAACTTGTACCTAAAGAAACTAATTCTACAAGGGTCTGAATTTAATCTTTATCTCTTTTCATCTAATTAATAATTGTGCATAAAAGATGATTCGGGTATATGATTTATAAAATTTTAAATTCTGTTTCTTACGCCGCTTTACTTTAATACAATATGAGTGTATACATTAATATTACAAACTTAACACTTGGATCTAATTTTATTGTCTAATTTTCATATCTATATAAAAATTTTATTTATTTTATGTGACTATTTCACCTACATTTTAAACTTTATGCTAGCTCTTGTCAAAGTTACTCCGTTGAGAGTCTTGATTTTTTTGACTTCAACTTTTTTATTTTGATAAAGATGAGTTTTCCATCCTTGCAATTAGACTATGTCTCTCATCCTCAAACAAACAAATTTATTTAAGTTATCCCTTAAATCACTGAGTCAAATAGCAGTGTTAGATTTATTTAAAACACATATAATAAAAATTAATTCAATAAATTCTTTTTTAATAACAGATTAGAGTTAAATTTTGTCTAATATATAAAATCGGATGCCCTCCTTTCATGTAAATAAAATTTTGAAGTTTTTTGACTCTTCGCTTTGGTGTAAATAAATTTTTGAATTAGCTTCTTGACTTTTCCAAAAATGCCCCTATAATTCCGATTTTATCTTTTTTATATTAATTTTCTTTATCCTTCTATTTAATCCTTCAAATTTTATAAAAAAATTATTTTAACCCACATAATTTACATAAAATTCTTTGTCTAATTAAAGAAAATGTTAGAAAATTATAACTCTTGATTAGGAGGAAGATTGGGGAGGCAACGTCAGAAACATTATATTCATTTGGCATATCTTGCTTGAGAACGACTTTGTCAAATGGAAGAAGAAAAGAGGGTGACCCCACGTGCCACGTCTACATTGGCTGACGAGGAGTTTGGAAAGCCTATTGTAATTACATACTAACTTGTAAATTCATAATTAGATATACTCTTGGCCAATGGCTCTTGTCCACGTCACAATTCCATTTTTATTATATGAATAAGTCCACAAAGGCAACTACTTGGTGGAGTGTTTGAATCAAAAATTAATTTTGGATTTAGTTAACATTTTAAATTAAAGGATAATTTTATTAAATTCATAGGGTAAAATATGAAAAAATTTAAACTTCGCGACTGAATTCGAAAGAAACGTTTGGTGAAGACACGTGCTTGCCTAACTAATTTATATTCCGTTGCTAATTTAAAAAATTAAAAATTAAAGTTTGAACTGATGGATGGAATAGAAACATTATTAAATTTAGAAGATAAAATATGAAGATGTTTAAGTTTGAGAACTAAGGGGGGTGTGCGATAAAATCGAATGAAATAGTTTTGAATATTTAAGTAATTTGAATGAGCTGAATGAAACATAATTTTAAATACTGAAGGAAAAAAGTTATTTGATAATTGACATGTCTGAAATATCTTAAAAATAGATTTTTATTATTTTACCCTATGAAAAAATTCAAAATTGTTATAAATTTATTTAATATTACTTAATATAATAGTTAATATTGTAAAAAAAAATTAAATATATAATACTTCATTCAGCAATCAGCCAAAAAAATTACACTTGGCTATTCAACTCAAAAATTTGACTGATTCATTCATTTAGACGATTTTTATTCAAAACAAACGTACTGAATGATTGATCGATTCAGCCATTCAGTTCTAAATGAACACCCCTAATTTGAAGTTTTTAATTTTAGGGACCGAAACCGAGGATATAAATAAATAAGATAAAGGATAAATGGAGGGATTAAGATAAATAGTTTATAAGAGATTAAGTAAGATAAATAAGGACCACCCAATTCCATTGTTATGCCAACAATGTCCCCAACATAAAACTGTTTGTATGCATTCAAACAGCTTGACCCCTCATTTCATCACTTTATATATTTAGCTCCGACGTGATTGTTGCTTGTTTTGTTTTGATGTGACATCTTTTTAGTGTTTCTTGCTTTCTATTTGTTAGTGGGGTCACTACACAATCAAATTGGTAAGGGTGTCTCAATTTAAATGCACAAAATTTTATTCTCAAAATATTGTTGCCTTAGTAAAATATAATGTCATATATCGTGGCTATTATAATATTAACAACCAATCAAACTTCATAGAATCTTAAAATTTACAGTATCTCAATTTTAATTACTAAGTCAAAATCTCGTTGATAATTTTTAACCTGATTATAAGAAAAAATAATAATCAAAATAAGTAATCACATTTTTCAAAAAAATCCCAAACGTACTCTAAATAAATCTATAATAAACTATATCTACATGGACCAAAAATATTACTATCAAATTTTCCTTCTGTCTCAAAATAAATGTCATAAGTGGTTTCGACATACTGATTAATAATATACTTTTTTTATACCTAAATTAACCTTTTAAATTACCTATTAATTGAAATATTTTCCCACTTTTTTATGAAGTATTACTTCTTCTCGTGTGAAATAGTTTTGTAGATTATTCTTTTTGTTATTCACATATTCCCAATAAATACTAGAAGTTACAATGAATACAGGAAAAAAAAACTTTAGTGAGCCATTAAATAAAGGGTTAAGTTCATATGACCACCTGGGGTTTGACCGGTTTCCCACTTAAACACCTGTGGTCCGTAAACCTACATTTAAACTCTCGACCTTTTGAGGTGAAGTGAAAAAGTGCTTTCCGTCTTAACTCTGTTACTTTATTTGACTAAAGACTTAATTACCCTTCATATATATAATTGAAAACGACAGATGCGAAGGGGGTTTTCTCTCATTTCATTTCAGATCGATTTCTAGGGCTAGAGAACGATCGATCGTGGTGATATTTAGGGCTAGAGAGGCGAGAGAAATAGGGTGTGAGTTTAGTGTGTTCGTGGTGGATCTTCGTGATTGACTGGATTCCTACCTTCGCTTGGTCTGTGATACTTAGTTTGGTGCCGATTTAGGTAAATTTCTCCTTTTCTGATAGATATGATATGTTCTGTGTTTTTAATTGTGAGTTGTTTGTTGTATATGCATGCATTTTTTGTGGATGAATTAGCTAGTATATTTGGTGTTGGATAAAGTATGCTCACTACTATGGTCCCCCTTTTTTTAATTCTGTTTTTGTCCCCCCTGTGTCTGCCCTTTGTCTGCCACTGATATTGGTCCCCTTTTTGTGATACTTGTTATAAAGTATTGTATGTTATTCAAACATTTCTCCTTCATTTCTTTGATGCAGAATGTCTGTCAGAATTGTTTTTCATTATGGTGGGAAGCTTGTTAAAGATCCAGTACATAAGTATGTTGGGGGTAGTGAAGAAATAGTAGAGACTGTTGGGTTGGATTACCTTTCTTTGCTTAGTATACATGAATACTACTCTACTTTATGCCCAGTTTCAAATTTGAATATTTATTATCTTATACCTGGATATGAAATTTGGGAGGAGGGTGGGGCATTATTGATGCAAAATGACAAAGATGTCATTGATATGGTTGATTTTTTAGTTAATACTGAGAGTGAGGAGGTGCATATGTATGGACAAGAAATGAAGGGTCTCATACAAGTTGTTAGGCCAGAAGAAGTTGAAAATGATAACATTAGGTATATTTGTGGTTTGACAACTGATAACATGAACCAAAGTGAAAATGAAAAAGACTTTGGACTTCAAAGTGAAACAACTGATAACATTAACCAAAGTGGTACTACTGATAAAGGGAAGCAAAAAGAAACAGATAAAGGGCAGCACAAAGAAACAGACAAGGGAAAAGGTAAACAAACTGGAAAGCCTAAAAAATAAGCAAAACATACAAAGGAAAACAGTAAAAAATAAGCTGATAATGATAATGGGTAAGAAACAGAGCATCCACCATGGATGGATGAGGATCTAGAGGGGCCTGAGGATGATGATATATTCGAAGAAGGCCCAAAAAAACAGATAAACTAAAGGTGAACATGAATGATGTATTTGTAGAGGATTGGTGGAGTGATGATGATGATGGAGAAGGGAAAGATGCATTAAGGAGGAAGTTTGTTTTGTCAGATGATGAGGACAATTTAGAAGGGGATGGATGTATGGAGTTTAATGAGGCAACTGATATGGGTAAGATAGAATTTGAGATTGGAATGGAATTTGCAAATCATGAAATTTTTAGACAAGCATTAGTTGAATTTTCTGTTAAAGGGGGGTTTGATATAAAGTATATTCAAAATGACAGAAAAAGAATAACTGCCAAGTGTAAAGCTGAAAACTGTAAATGGAGGATTCATGCATCAGTCAAACAGGGTGAACAAACTTTGAAGATAAAATCTTTGGGGTGGACCATACATGTGCTGGACAGGATAAGAATCATCTTGTTGACAGTAGATACTTGGCCAAAAAATATATGCATGACTTGAGAGATAATCCTAAGTAGGATTTGCAGGCATGGAAAAAGAAGGCACAAAAATAATGTAACTCTACTCCAAGTAAATCATCCCTATATAGAGCAAAAAGAAAGGTTTTAATACATATGCAAGGTGATGTAGGAGAGCAGTATAACAGGCTGATGGATTATATGGAGACAGTCAAACAATTTAACCCTGGAACAGTCTTCAAATTTTGTAGTGAGGGTCTAGATCACAGGCCTGGTTCACTACCTGTTTTTCAGAGGCTTTATATGAGGCTGGCTGCTTCCAAACATGGGTTTCTAGTTGGGTGTAGACCTATTATAGGCCTAGATGGGTGTTTTTTTAAGGGGGGTTTTTGGAGGGTAGCTACTGAGTGCTATAGGAAGAGATGCTAATGACAACATATTTCCCATTGCAGTTGCTGTTGTTGAATGTGAATGTAAAGATAGTTGGCAGTGGTTTCTTACTCAGCTTCTAGATGACATAGGTGAAAATGAAACAAGAAGTTATGTTTTCATTTCTGATAGGCAGAAGGGGCTAGTAGAGGTGTTCAATACAATGTTACCCAACAATGAACACAGATTTTGTTTAAAGCATTTGTACAACAACTTTAAAATTAAGTTTAGGGGGAAGCTGCTTAGGGATTTGTTCTGGAATGCAACTAGTTGTGGTGACATGTTCTCATTTGAAGCAGCCATGAAGGAGGTGCACAAAGTTGATGCAGAAGCAGCTAAGTGGTTAATGGCTGTTGGCCCAAAATTTTGGGTCAGGTCTCATTTTTCCAACCACTATAAATGTGATGTAGTAGTGAACAACATGAATGAGTCATGAAATAATTACACCCTGGAGGCAAGGGATAAAGGTATAATAAACATGCTAGAGTGGATAAGAAAGAAATTAATGGTTAGGTTTCAGGTAAAAAGGGAAGGCATGAACAAGTATGTGGGGTCACTTGGGCCCATAATTTAGAAAAAATTGGAACTGATTAAGAAAGTTTGTAGGGGATGCACTTCTTTGAAGTCTGGGCCTGGGGAATTTGAAGTAGAAGTTGATAACAGAACATGGGTTGTGAATTTGAATGATTGGACTTGTGGTTGTAAATTGTGGCAGCTTAGTGGGATTCCATTCAGACATGTTGTGTCTGCAATATGGGCAAATAGGGAGCAGCCAGAGGGTTATTGCCATCAGTGCTATAGCAAGGATGTATACTTGAAAACATACACTACAAAAAAATGGGGCTTCAGCAACAACCAATTTTCGTTGCTAAAGGTGCCAAATTTCGTTGCTAAAGGGTTTTGGCAACGACTTTACTGTCGTTGCGTCTTTCGTTGCGCAATGAGCGTTGCTAATTGTTCCGCAACGAACGTTTTTTTTTCGTTGCCAAAAGTAATACATTTTGCAACGAAATTTGACTTTCGTTCAGAGACATCGATCCTTTAGCAACAAAATGTATTGTTGCAGAATAATTAAAATTTCGTTGCTAAAAACCCCATTTCGTTGCAAAAGCTTGCTAATTGGCAACGAAATGAACTCTTTTTTTTTGCAACGACCATGCATTTTCGTTGCAATTGACAACATTTTGCAACGACATTTTTCGTTGCAGTAAATTATGAAAATTGTTGCCTAAGCTTACTTTCGTTGCAGAATGTGAACTTTTTAGCAACGATTTTCGTTGCTAATTATATTATTTGGCAACGACATTATGCTGAATCAGCAACAAAAATGTTTGTTGCTGGTTATTTTTCAATAGCAACGAAAGTCGTAGATTAGCAACGACATTATATGTTGCCGTTTCTTTATATGTGCAACGAAAGTTGATATGATTTGCAACGATAAAAAAATGTTATCTTTTATGTTAGTATTAGCAATAATATCCTCTCCATTGTTATTAAGTTAATTTTTCGTTGCCAAATATTATATTTGTAATGCCATTAGCAACGAAAATTTGTTGCTAAATGTATAAAAAAATTGTTGCAATATTAAAACGTGTTCAATGCTTTGGTAACGAATTATATAGTTGCCAAATCAAAATTTGACATTCTTTTTGTGGACCTGGCTGGCTCAATGTCCCTATAGCAAATAATGGTAAAAATACAAAAAACTAAATTATTATTAACTTAATAAAATTATCCACTACATAATCATTCATTATCTTTACAATTAACTATCTAAAGCTACCACAGTTCTTCAATCAAAGTATATATCTACATATATAGAGAGAGTACACTTCATAATTTCGTCCCTTGTATTCCGTAAACGTAGCACAGAAATTTGATACCCAGTATTGTAAGGCAGGTCGTAGAATCAGTCGTCCTGCACATATTTAAAAATAATAGTAAAGTCAGAAAAATGAAGCGAATAGGTTACCAGAAGTACTTAGTGCCAAAATCAATACACAAAGACAATAGAGTTGTTGTATGGTACTAATGTACACCGTATTGCTCATAAGTAGAAAAAGACAATAGAGTTGCTATGTGGTACTAATGTACATTGTAAATTAGGATACTTGTGTATATAAGCCAATGTAATTGAGAAGAATGATACATTCCCCCCTATCAAATCTGCATAAATAATGACCTATGGAGGAAGTTGGACACAACAACCACAATATAAATTAGGTTGATCATACCTGCTTAGTAGGAAGGTTTAAAACTTTGCCACCAATAGTGAGGCAATGCTAGGCATGAAAGAAATCTTGGCACAGTCAACACCTGATTAAATGGCTAGGAAGACCATCACAAAGCTGAAATTTTTTAAGAACTCTCGTCAACATGAACCATAAAAAATTACTATCAAATACCAATCAATAAAGACTATTCCGCTCATTTACTCATTTTTCCTCCTATGTTTTAGTTGAAATAGAAGTATAATTGTATTAGGAGTATATAAAAAGACTTAAACAAGAAGGTTTATATATATAGTATACCTCATTGACATAGTTTAGAAAAGGATCTCAAATGGAGACCGATGATCCTACTACGAGCTACATGCTACAAGTACGTGTCTACCCTGAATTATAAACTGGAGAATGCTTATTTATACATTGTATTATTTTATATGTCCAAGCTAATTTTTACTTTTACTTTTACTATAGGCATGGGCAAGACTTTGCAAGTGTTTGGGGCAGGATTTCCTTCCCTATATGAGTGTAGTCATGCCTCTCTTGCTTCAATCTGCTCAACTGAAACCTGATGTGATCACTACATCTGCGGATTCAGATAATGAAATTGATGAATCTGATGATGACAGGTATGTCGTCATTGTCATCATTCTTGGAATTCAATTTATATTGTTAAGCAATACAACAGAAGATACTTTTTAAATTCCCCCCCCCCAATGAAGGCAAGTAGGCAATACAACAAAATGATAGTGTACTAAAGTCAGCAGAAGGAAGATTTTGCTATGCCTTAATGACAAAATATGGTTGCCTTAGTTAATTATAGGTAAGCACCAAACATCTTAAGATTCAGTTTATAACGCAAGCACCAAACATCTTAAGATTCAGTTTATAATTCTTGTTATTGTGTAAAACCGTTTGACTCTGACAAAATGGTTTTCTTACACTATCAATTCAAATTAAAATTTTAAACTAGGATGGTGGAAGTATGTCTTTCAGTTGACATTTTCTGTTTCAAATGTCAACATGCTTACATATAGAAAAAATATAAAAGCTGCTAGTCCTAGTAGAGTAGTATTGTACTTGTAATAATTTTGTTAAAGAGAAATTACACTGGATTTGTACTCGTTGGTTATTGGATGGAAACCAAAGCCAGTCACTATCTCTTGTTCTTGAAATTACCTTGATTTAGGCATCTCTTTGTGTTTCCCAGTAAAAGGATTGTATATATAAAGTAGATCACTACGTAACACATCAGATAAGTATAATAAGCCATTACATGAGCGTATTAATTTTTCTCACCTTCTCATTGGCACAATGATCAGAAAAGTTGACAAAATAAAGCTGGTTTCTGAAAGGATTTTCACAGTGAAAGACGAGGCAAGGATCATTTTTTGCTATCTGGGAAAGGTGCAAATTAAATAAAGAAGACTTACCTCATGTGACAACGTGTGCCAGGCTAGGGATACACATCTGTATTGCATTAGAGATGTAACAGGCAGCCTTGAAAGTATGTTGAGGGAGATTTTAGTGGGTAGACTATCAACTCCCTTGTTCATCATTTCGGATTCAAGGTCCTGGAGCATCTGTTGTGCTCTCTCATAGGCCTTGAGATGGGAATCAACGCCTCTTGGGCCATCTGCTACTGCTGGCTTAACTCCCCTCAGTGTCTCCTTTGCCTCAGAAATTCTGCCTTGTTTCATCAAACAGATGCCCAAATTGCACATCTTGTTATTGTCTGCTCTGCAATCACTAGTGCCCTTCTATAAGCATCCTCAGCTTCAATGTAGTTGTTCTGCTGCATAAGTGCCCATCCCAAATTCCCCTGAAAAACACGGGGGGAAATCATGATTAGACTACAATTTTCCAATTATTATTTTTGTTTAAAAAAGAAAGTGTCTTTATGATATTCTTACCAATAATCGAGTAGCTTCTTGTTCCACAGAAACCTGGAATTTCTTCCCTTGAGATCTTAATGTCTTTGTGCGCTTCCCATTGAAAGTCATCCCTTGATGAATCAAGAATAATTTGCGTCTCAACAAGCCAATTTGTTCATCCAATCTCCCACATCTCTCTACAAATCAAAGTCCATCAGGATTTTAACTAAACACTAATAAAGAATTCAATAAGTAGAAAGTTTTAATCTTTCAAGTACCTTGTAAAGATCTAACAAGATGTTATCAAGGGACTCTTGAGATTGTTCTGAACACCGGCTTCACAATGACTTAATGGCCTCAATGGCTTCCTCTGCTTTATTATGTTGCTTCATTACAATAGCTATATCTTTCATAGCACTATCCACTCTATCTCCTGCATTTCCACCAACTGAAAAAAAAACCAAGAAACACCCATTAAAATTATAGGATCAATCAATAACATATTAACCACAAGTATCATAATTCCAAACAAGGAGATCAAACCGAATATAAAATCAAGAGTAACCATTTCATAAAAAAGAAAGAGTACTATATCCAGAAAAATTACAAATCAACAACATCGTAACCAGAAGAATACCCCATCAATTCAAACAAGGAAATTTACAAAAATTAAGTAAAATCAAGAGTACCCATTTCTTAATAATAGACTTTACTTATGAATCATCCTTCCATATTCTACATAATCAAATTAAGTAAAATCAAATTAAGTAAAATCAAGTGTAATAGGTTGAAGATTTATTCTACATATTATATCAGGATTCGGATAATAGACTTTACTTATGAATCATCCTTCCATACTGAATAAGCTCAAGGAAACTTGCAATGCCTTGATGGAAAAATATGGTTGCCTTAGCTGGGGAGTGTGTGACAGTTTGTGGTAGTTTGTGGTAGCATTTCAGTTACTCTTTGATATACCAGGGAGACATATATGTAGTTGAAATGGCTGTGACGGGCCTTAGAGAACTGTAATGGTATCATGGTCCACAGATTGAGGATGGATTTGGTTGTTCTTGAGATGGAATAAGGGCAACGCAATTACAGAGCAGCCTTTATCACAGTAACCTGCATGACAAATTGACAACATATGCTGATATGTATTATCACAGTAACAGACTTGATGACTATTTTCATTTGTATGTTACAATCCAGTACTTTTCCTCGGTTTAATCCTAAGGTTTTTTGATGTCTTAAAGGTGCCATTTCAGTACCAACCCGGTCTCCTAACTGTTTGTATTGCCAAATTCAAAAAAATGTGTTATGTATTATTTTGTCCCCTCAAACAGAAGAAGTACATAGAAATAGAACATGTATGGAAATAGAACCAAACACCCCAAATTAATTTACTAAAATCTTAACATCAAAAGCTAGAATATCACGCAAGTAAACACTTATATAAGGCTAATTGTTAAAATAAAATATAATAGTAGAACAGTTGGGTACTTGGTGTAAGACCCCAACTTATTAATGAATAAAATCAAATTTTCTCTAAATATTATTGTGAATAATAAGGGGTTAATTTGATATAATACTTTGGTTATGGGTGAAATGTGCAAATTTTACAAAATAAGCAAGTGGTTATAAAATATTTATTTTTGGTCGGTGAATATTCGGTTGGTCGTGGAATATTCTTGCTGTCGGGGAATATTCGCACGACGACGCAGCCTTGTGTGGGCCCCATAACGGAAAGCGATTGGATGAAGAAAACGACAAGTATAAGTTGTTTATAAATAACGGCGTAGTTGTTACCGTTAATACTGTTGGAATACCCGGTGGTTAAAATACAGTAGCACACGGTATTGCACCAATTATTGATTCTTACGTAAGAAGGCACTACTCAATAATTGTTACAGTGATTACTGTTCAATATTTTATTTTATTGATTCAATAATTGCTGCGTTGATATTTTATATTATTGTTGTTTCAATAATTATTGCTGCACAGTATTTTCATTATCAGATCAATAATTCATATTATTTGAATAATATTATTAGATAACATTATTGACAATGTCTAGAAAGTTCTGTCTAAGGAGAGGTTTGGTCATCTAATTGCGCGCCAGTAAGGAGAAATCCTTATTGGAAAGCCCCCTCTTTCCTGGGAACGGCCTGGTTGTCATAAATGTGATTCTGTAATATTATTTGTGAATAATTAATTATTGATTCATATGATAAGGAAATATTTATTTTATGTGGATATAAATGAGGGATATATTTTTGTGGTTAAAAATGAAGGAGTTAATGTTGAGGTTTTTATCAGTATTTTTGTCGGAATGGAGGTATTAAAAATCAGGGTTTTTGAGATATTTTGCGGGGGTTATAATTTTTAATCCGACCGTTGGATCGTGGTAATTTTTGGATATGTTATACATATATAAGTTGAGTATATGTCCACAAATTTTGAACCGTTAAAAATGAACGTATGATTTATTACGAATTTTACAAGATGACTGGTTCAGAAATTGTTGAATTTTCGGAGTTTATCATTTTGGTGGAAAATTCTAGAATTGGTGGGCCCCACTTGTGGTTGGTGAAGAAATGTGCTGAATTATATTTCAAATGTGGTAGGTGGGAATAGTAGCAGGTAAAGCCATCAGGTTGCAGGTCAAACCTACCAAAATTTTCCTATAAATAGAGGGCTAAGTTAGAATTGAAAATCACACCAGAAACAAGTTTTCTCTCTTTCTCTCTCTAGATTATTGAGTGTATTTTGTGAGTATTTAGATACTTTGAGAGTTTCTATTCATCAGAGCAAGTTTCTTTCAGCCTTATACCGGTATTCCGACCAGAAGTACTGATATTTTGAGGTAAGGGATATTATTTTCTTCTTAATGATATTATTTTCTTCAATATCATTATGCTGAAATATTGATATGAGTTTTTATCAAATTTGGAACTTTTTATGTCGGGGGTTACTATTCACGTATACGGCACTATTCACGTATACGGCACTATTCACCGAAAAATAAAATTTTCTCTTTTTGTCCAAGATGTCTATTATGGTTACTATCTTTGATTGTATCCATGTTTTGATCTTTATTTTTGAATTCTGCTTCACAATTTATTATTATGAAGTATTATTGATCTTGGATAATCCCTACTATTTGTCCTTCTGTCTCACTGGATTCGTTCTCTTTAAGATATTTTTCATCATCCTCAGTCCTAAATGATGATATTACTGAATATCTTTGGCCTGTAGTGCAAAGATGTATAATTACTTGATGAATATCTTTGGCCTGTAGTGCAAAGATGAACAGGTGTTGAGATGAACATGACCGACTGATGATACAAATGAATATCTTTGGCCTGTAGTGCAAAGATGAATATTTGGTTAAAGATGATTATTAATTGATGTTACAGGGATAAAATATTGATGATGGACTTTTAAATCTTAGAAGATAGTAGAATTCTTTCTCTACTTGACTCTTCTAATGGTTTGCTGTTTCCGCTGCAGTTGTTGATCTAAAACTTGTTGTCGATTATATTCTATCAGATTTTTCCCTGTTGAAGACTAACGATAATTTGTTGTATATTATCTTAGTCATAATATTCTTTACTGGGCTAGTTGAGCTCACCCTTTTCCTTTTTGTTCCATTTTTCTTCTCAGGAGGTGAGAACATAGCAGGATCTAGTCGGGGTATGGAGTGATGGTTCTAGAAAGATGTATTAGCAGTCCTCACTATTTCTGTAAAATAGTGTTTGAATAATTGTAATGAGGATTTATTTGAGTGTGGATATTGTCTAGAAGACAATATTTGTATTTAAACTCACAGTATGTGTTGTCGTATTTTGCACGACAATTGTATTATTGAAGTTGTAGTTTGCTTTCTGTACCATGTATTTGGCGACTCAGAATGGGTGTTGTATACCTATTCTGGGGGCGTCACAGTTGGTATCAGAGCTTAGGGATATGATCCCTGGCTGAGATGTGAGACAAGAACTAGGAGGGGAGAGACGGGGAATTCCTTCGCTAGTATGACCTGACTAAGTTTATTTGGTCGGTCAGAGTATAGGGATAATATATGACATGACTATTAACCCTTGTTTTATGGCAGTATTTAAGAATGGCAGCTGAGAACGTTAATAATGGAGTAAATCAGACCGTGGAGACACCTTTGATCACTACCCAGGGGAACGTGCAACAGGAAGGCAATATTCCTCCTGTAAACAACGTTACCGAGCAAACGATGAATGATGGAATGTTTAGGAGCTTTTTGCAGTTCATGCAAAATCAGACGAGGGAGACTCGTGTGCAGAATACGGGTGGAAATGATAACAACGCGCGGTTTGTCACAGCTAAGCAGTTCAAAGAATTGGGACCACCAGAATTTAAGGGAAAGCCGGATCCGATCATGGCGGAAACGTGGGTCAAGCAAATTACCAAGATATTTGATGTCTTGGGATGCACGGAGGAACAGAAGGTTCCATTCGCCACATTTATGTTCCGCGGTGAGGCAGACTACTGGTGGGAGTCTGTGAAGCGTACCCAGCCTGACGCACTCAACATGTCCTGGGAAACATTTCAAAAACTGTTCAATGACAAGTACTTTCCTGAAAGTATTCGTCATATGAAGGAGGTTGAGTTTATTAGACTGGAACAAAACAACATGACGGTGTCCCAGTACGAGGCGAAGTTTGCAGAGTTATCCAGGTTTGCACCTCATTTGGTCGAAAATGAGGAACGAATGACAAGGATGTTTCTGAGAGGTCTAAAACCCGAGATTCGGCAATATCTTATCTCTCATAAATTTTCTTTATATTCAGATGTTGTAAACAGGGCTCAATTATTAGAGCGAGATAATGAGTATGTGCAACCGAGGGACCACAACCAGGGTCATACCGGTGGCGGCAGTCATCGAAGCAATGAAAACCAGCAGGGAGGAAAACATTCGGACAAAAGCGGTAACCACTCTGGTGGTAATCGTGGTCGTGATAATAGAAGGAGCGAGTCGGGAGGAGATTTCAAGAAGAGAAGGTACAACAATGATAACGTGAAGACGTCAGCACAAACATCAACTGTTTCTAGGGGAGGAGAACGACCACCGGTCGTATGTTACAAATGTGGGAAAGAGGGACATATCAGCCCAAACTGCCCACAACAATCCAAGGTATGTTATAACTGTGGAAAGGAAGGTCATATAGCTCGAGAGTGTTCTGTAGCAAAACCAAGTTCAGCGGGGATGGTGACTCCAAAAGCTATCCCGGATAAGTCGAAATCAGCGGTTCCTGGAAGGGCGTTTGTCGTTACTGGCCAAAACGCGAGAAACCCGAACGAGGTGATCACGGGTAAGCTAATCTTGAATTCTTGCGAAGTTTATACTTTACTAGATACCGGTTCTACCCATTCTTTTATCTCTCCTGCTTGTGCTCAACGTTTAAACTTGACTCCGGAGAAATTGGACTTTAACTTATCTGTTGAAACTCCGTTGGGTGAAACCTTCGTTACATCTACAGTTTATAAATCTTGCATGATCCAAGTTGGCACTATCACATTACCTGTTGATCTTATCTCTTTAAAGATACTTGCTTTTGATGTGATTTTAGGAATTGATTGGTTAACCACTCATCATGCTAAAATTGATTGTTTTCGTAAGGTTGTTAGTTTTCATATTCCTAACCAACCTGTCATACGAATTCAAACTACTAAACCACTAAAATCAGTCACTGTCATATCAAGCCACAAAGCTATTCGTTTATTGAAAAACGGATGTCAAGCTTTCTTAGCCCATGTTATGGATTTGAACAAAGACAAGTCAGATTTGAATAATATTTCTATTGTTAGAGAATTTTCCGATGTATTTCCTGAAGAACTTCCCGGTCTACCCCCGGAACGAGAAATTGAATTCTTTATTGACCTTGAACCCGGTACAAAGCCCATTTCTAAAACCCCATATCGAATGGCTCCTATTGAACTTCAGGAGTTAAAAGTCCAACTACAGGAGTTGTTGGACATCGGTTTTATTCGTCCTAGTACGTCTCCTTGGGGTGCTCCTGTTTTATTCGTAAAGAAGAAAGACGGGAGTATGCGACTTTGTATTGACTATCGAGAATTGAACCATGTCACCATCAAGAATAGGTATCCGCTACCTCGCATTGATGACCTGTTTGACCAGTTGCAAGGAGCACAATTCTTTTCAAAGATCGATCTTCGTTCTGGATATCATCAGCTGAAGATTAAAACTGAGGATATTCCAAAGACTGCCTTCAGAACTCGGTACGGGCATTATGAATTCTTAGTAATGTCTTTTGGATTGACTAATGCTCCTGCTGCCTTCATGGATATGATGAACCGTGTATTCAAAGAATATTTGGATCAGTTCGTTGTTGTCTTTATTGATGACATCCTCATCTATTCCAAAAGCCGTGAAGATCATGAGCGCCATTTGAAGCTGGTACTGCAAAGGCTTCGTGAAAACAAGCTATATGCCAAACTGAAGAAATGCGAGTTCTGGCTTGAGGAAGTAGCATTCCTTGGGCACGTGGTGTCAAAACATGGAGTATCTGTCGACCCGGCGAAGATTGAAGCCATACAAAGTTGGGAGCAACCGAAGTCGGTAACCGAAGTACGTAGCTTTCTGGGCTTAGCTGGTTATTATCGGAGATTTGTGGAAGGATTTTCTCGAATCGCTACTCCGTTAACTCAGCTGACTCGGAAAGATACAAAATTCGTATGGAGTGAGGAATGCGAGAAGAGTTTCCAAGAACTCAAGAGGAGACTCATTTCGGCACCTGTTTTGACAATACCATCTGGTTCGGATGGATTTGTTATCTACAGCGATGCTTCAGGCAAAGGGTTAGGATGTGTTCTCATGCAACATGGGAAAGTCATAGCCTATGCCTCACGACAACTCAAAGAATATGAGAGGAATTATCCTACTCATGATTTGGAGTTGGCAGCAGTCGTTTTTGCGTTGAAGATCTGGAGACACTACCTGTATGGGGAGAAAGTGGAGATCTATACAGATCATAAAAGCCTCAAATATTTCTTCACCCAAAAGGAACTCAACATGCGGCAACGACGTTGGCTTGAGCTGTTGAAAGATTACGATCATACCATCCAATACCATCCTGGAAAAGCAAACGTAGTAGCTGACGCATTGAGTAGAAGATCATATGCGGGTACGAGTGCAATGTTTTTAACACAAAGGCCCATTTTGTATGACTTGCAAAGGATGGAGATAGAGATGAAGGCTCCAAGTACCCACATGATGATATCAAATATACGAGTAGAACCGACTTTAATCGATAAAGTTAAAGCTGCTCAAGCTACGGATATAGAGCTGATGCGTATGAAGAAGAAAGTGCAAGAAGGTGCTATTCCAGAAGCAAGAATCGATGAAGAAGGAATACTTCGAGTCAACTCCAGACTTTGTGTTCCTAACGATTTTGACTTGAAGCATAGAATAATGATGGAGGCACACAACACACCGTTTGCAATCCATCCTGGGAGTACCAAAATGTATCACGATCTTCGACATACATTTTGGTGGAGCAATATGAAAAGAGAGATCGCGGAGTTTATCTCGAGGTGTTTAACTTGTCAACGTGTAAAGGCGGAGCATCAAGTGCCAAAGGGTCCATTGCAACCACTTGAGATCCCGAAATGGAAGTGGGAACACATTACTATGGATTTTGTTACAGGTCTTCCCAAGGTTTCTCAAGGCATAGATGCGATTTGGGTTATTGTTGATAGATTAACCAAGTCCGCTCATTTCTTGCCGATACGTGAGACTTATTCCCTTGAACGTCTTGCTAGTATGTACGTGAACGAGATTGTGAGATTGCATGGCATGCCAGTATCCATAGTTTCGGATCGTGACCCAAGATTCACTTCACGATTTTGGGTTAGCTTGCAGAAAGCTATGGGCACGGATTTACGATTCAGTTCAGCATACCATCCTCAAACGGACGGACAATCAGAGAGGACTATTCAAACTCTTGAAGATCTATTAAGACTTTGTGTCTTAGATCTCAAAGGGAGTTGGGATAAGTACCTACCATTGGTGGAATTCTCCTACAACAACAGTTATCAGGCGAGCATAGGTATGGCTCCATTTGAGGCGTTGTATGGAAGAAAATGTCGTTCTCCAGTATGCTGGGACGAGGTGGGTGAAGCAACATTGTTGGGACCAGAATTGGTACGCATTACTACAGAGAAGATCCAAACGATTCGACAACGTATACAAACGGCACAGGATCGACAAAAGAGTTATGCGGATCTTCATCGGAAGGACGTGGAATTTAATATTGGGGATCATGTATTGTTACGTGTTGCACCATGGAAGGGAGTTACAAGATTTGGGAAGAGAGGAAAGCTCAATCCAAGATTTGTTGGTCCATTTGAGATTCTTGAGCGAATAGGAAATGTGGCATATAGACTCGCATTACCTCCAAGCATGTCTCGTGTTCATAATGTTTTTCACATATCTATGCTTCGTAAATATGTTAAAGACCCGAACCACATTATTGAGTTAGAACCAGACGAGATAGCTGAAGATTTAACGTACGAGGAGGTACCTGTTAAGATCTTGGATAGGAAAGAGCATGTCCTACGCACGAAGGTTATACCACAAGTTAAGGTTTTGTGGAGAAACCATGCTATTGAAGAAATGACCTGGGAGTTGGAATCAGAAATGAAAGCGAGGTATCCTCACCTTTTTGAAACATCAGGTACGTACGTCAATTTCGAGGACGAAATTTCATAAGGAGGGGAGGTTGTAAGACCCCAACTTATTAATGAATAAAATCAAATTTTCTCTAAATATTATTGTGAATAATAAGGGGTTAATTTGATATAATACTTTGGTTATGGGTGAAATGTGCAAATTTTGCAAAATAAGCAAGTGGTTATAAAATATTTATTTTTGGTCGGTGAATATTCGGTTGGTCGTGGAATATTCTTGCTGTCGGGGAATATTCGTACGACGACGCAGCCTTGTGTGGGCCCCATAACGGAAAGCGATTGGATGAAGAAAACGACAAGTATAAGTTGTTTATAAATAACGGCGTAGTTGTTACCGTTAATACTGTTGGAATACCCGGTGGTTAAAATACAGTAGCACACGGTATTGCACCAATTATTGATTCTTACGTAAGAAGGCACTACTCAATAATTGTTACAGTAGTTATTATTCAATATTTTATTTTATTGATTCAATAATTGCTGCGTTGATATTTTATATTATTGTTGTTTCAATAATTGTTGCTGCACAGTATTTTCCTTTATCAGATCAATAATTCATATTATTTGAATAATATTATTAGATAACATTATTGGCAATGTCTAGAAAGTTCTGTCTAAGGAGAGGTTTGGTCATCTAATTGCGCGCCAGTAAGGAGAAATCCTTATTGGAAAGCCCCCTCTTTCCTGGGAACGGCCTGGTTGTCATAAATGTGATTCTGTAATATTATTTGTGAATAATTAATTATTGATTCATATGATAAGGAAATATTTATTTTATGTGGATATAAATGAGGGATATATTTTTGTGGTTAAAAATGAAGGAGTTAATGTTGAGGTTTTTATCAGTATTTTTGTCGGAATGGAGGTATTAAAAATCAGGGTTTTTGAGATATTTTGCGGGGGTTATAATTTTTAATCCGACCGTTGGATCGTGGTAATTTTTGGATATGTTATACATATATAAGTTGAGTATATGTCCACAAATTTTGAACCGTTAAAAATGAACGTATGATTTATTACGAATTTTACAAGATGACTGGTTCAGAAATTGTTGAATTTTCGGAGTTTATCATTTTGGTGGAAAATTCTAGAATTGGTGGGCCCCACTTGTGGTTGGTGAAGAAATGTGCTGAATTATATTTCAAATGTGGTGGGTGGGAATAGTAGCAGGTAAAGCCATCAGGTTGCAGGTCAAACCTACCAAAATTTTCCTATAAATAGAGGGCTAAGTTAGAATTGAAAATCACACCAGAAACAAGTTTTCTCTCTTTCTCTCTCTAGATTATTGAGTGTATTTTGTGAGTATTTAGATACTTTGAGAGTTTCTATTCATCAGAGCAAGTTTCTTTCAGCCTTATACCGGTATTCCGACCAGAAGTACTGATATTTTGAGGTAAGGGATATTATTTTCTTCTTAATGATATTATTTTCTTCAATATCATTATGCTGAAATATTGATATGAGTTTTTATCAAATTTGGAACTTTTTGTGTCGGGGTTACTATTCACGTATACGGCACTATTCACGTATACGGCACTATTCACGAATACGGCACTATTCACCGAAAAATAAAATTTTCCCTTTTTGTCCAAGATGTCTATTATGGTTACTATCTTTGATTGTATCCATGTTTTGATCTTTATTTTTGAATTCTGCTTCACAATTGATTATTATGAAGTATTATTGATCTTGGATAAACTGTTATACGAATCCCTACTATTTGTCCTTCTGTCTCATTGGATTCGTTCTCTTTAAGATATTTTTCATCATCCTCAGTCCTAAATGATGATATTACTGAATATCTTTGGCCTGTAGTGCAAAGATGTATAATTACTTGATGAATATCTTTGGCCTGTAGTGCAAAGATGAACAGGTGTTGAGATGAACATGACCGACTGATGATACAAATGAATATCTTTGGCCTGTAGTGCAAAGATGAATATTTGGTTAAAGATGATTATTAATTGATGTTACAGGGATAAAATATTGATGATGGACTTTTAAATCTTAGAAGATAGTAGAATTCTTTCTCTACTTGACTCTTCTAATGGTTTGCTGTTTCCGCTGCAGTTGTTGATCTAAAACTTGTTGTCGATTATATTCTATCAGATTTTTCCCTGTTGAAGACTAACGATAATTTGTTGTATATTATCTTAGTCATAATATTCTTTACTGGGCTAGTTGAGCTCACCCTTTTCCTTTTTGTTCCATTTTTCTTCTCAGGAGGTGAGAACATAGCAGGATCTAGTCGGGGTATGGAGTGATGGTTCTAGAAAGATGTATTAGCAGTCCTCACTATTTCTGTAAAATAGTGTTTGAATAATTGTAATGAGGATTTATTTGAGTGTGGATATTGTCTAGAAGACAATATTTGTATTTAAACTCACAGTATGTGTTGTCGTATTTTGCACGACAATTGTATTATTGAAGTTGTAGTTTGCTTTCTGTACCATGTATTTGGCGACTCAGAATGGGTGTTGTATACCTATTCTGGGGGCGTCACACTTGGGTCATCTTGAATCTTGATAAACAAATTCACATATTGACAAAGGAAAGCTTGAATTCAAGGAATCAATAATAGATGTTAAGGGTTACCACCAAATACGAAGGAAACACAAATATATTAGGCTTTTAGCTTCATATGTCCACAAGGACCACAACCACAAATAGTAGAAAACTTGAAAAAATAGAGGTTAAAACTTTTAGTAATTAGTACCAAATAGTTTGCAAGAGAAGTAGAGAACTGGCGATTGCCACCCACCGGCCACCGAGACGCGGATGGCGGAGCTGCGATTACGAAGGGAGACCGTGACTCCGTGAGAGCTGAGAGACTAAGAGGCGGAGTCGCGGAAGCCGGACCGCCGGAGACTAAATCGGAGACTAGAGAAAGGCAACTAGCGAGAGCGAAATTGAGAAAGACAGAGTCGAGACTCGAGAGAATTCAGAGAAGAGGAATCGGGAATGGAAGGGGCTAGGGCAAAATGACTTAACACAGTACAGACTGACTAGGAGTGTACATATACAATTATAAAATTATTATTTTTTAATTAAGGAGTTCAGACTGATCAGTATTTTGATCTGAAGGCTATGATAGTGCTTTCTTTTGATTGGACTTAGGATGGTGAAGATATTTGTCATCAACCAACTTTTCATCCATTGGATCAATTTATGTCTTTACATCAAAGGCCCATATTTATTTTAAGTATAAGTAATATGAAATTTTAATTTCGAAAATTAAGAACATATTTTAAAATTAATTTTTTGTTTATTTTTATAATTATTTATTTTACAAAATATTATGTTTTTACTACAACATTTAACTATTATAACAGATGCATATTGTGACGCCCCCAAAATAGGTATACAACACCCATTCTGAGTCGCCAAATACATGGTACAGAAATCAAACTATAACTTCAATAATACAATTGTCGTGCAAAATACGACAACACATACTGTGAGTTTAAATATAAATATTGTCTTCTGGACAATATCCACACTCAAATAAATCCTCATTACAATTATTCAAACACTATTTTACAGAAATAGTGAGGACTGCTAAAACATCTTTCTAGAACCATCACTCCATACCCCGACTAGATCCTGCTATGTTCTCACCTCCTGAGAAGAAAAATGGAACAAAAAAGAAAAGGATGAGCTCAACTAGCCCAGTAAAGAATATTATGACTAAGATAATATACAACAAATTATCGTTAGTTTTCAACAGGGAAAAATCTGATAGAATATAATCGACAACAAGTTTTAGATCAACAACTGCAGCGGAAACAGCAAACCATTAGAAGAGTCAAGTAGAGAAAGAATTCTACTATCTTCTAAGATTTAAAAGTCCATCATCAATATTTTATCCCTGTAACATCAATTAATAATCATCTTTATCCAAATATTCATCTTTGCACTACAGGCCAAAGATATTCATTTGTATCACCTGTCAGTCATGTTCATCTCAACACCTGTTCATCTTTGCACTACAGGCCAAAGATATTCATCAAGTAATCATACATCTTTGCACTACAGGTCAAAGATATTCAGTAATATCATCATTTAGGACTGAGGATGATGAAAAATATCTTAAAGAGAACGAATCCAGTGAGATAGAAGGACAAATATTAGGGATTCGTATAACAGTTTATCCAAGATCAATAATACTTCATAATAATCAATTGTGAAACAGAATTTAAAAAAATAAAGATCAAAACATGGATACAATCAAAGATAGTAACCATAATAGACATCTTGGACAAAAAGAAAAAATTTTATTTTTCGGTGAATAGTGCCGTATTCGTGAATAGTACCGTATACGTGAATAATGCCGTATACGTGAATAGTAACCCCGACACAAAAAGTTCCAAATTTGATAAAAACTCATATCAATATTTCAGCATAATGATATTGAAGAAAATAATATCATTTAAGAAGAAAATAATATCCCTTACCTCAAGATATCAGTACTTCTGGTCATAATTAATACCGGTATAAGGCTGAAAGAAACTTGCTCTGATGAATAGAAACTCTCAAAGTATCTAAATACTCACAAAATACACTCAATAATCTAGAGAGAGAAAGAGAGAAAACTTGTTTCTGGTGTGATTTTTAATTCTAACTTAGCCCTCTATTTATAGGAAAATTTTAGTATGCTTGACCTGCAACCTGATGGCTTTACCTGCTACTATTCCCACCCACCACATTTGAAATATAATTCAGCACATTTCTTCACCAACCACAAGTGGGGCCCACCAATTCTAGAATTTTCTATCAAAATGATAAACTCCCAAAATTCAACAATTTCTGAACCAGTCATCTTGTAAAATTCATAATAAATCATACGTTCATTTTTAACGGTTCAAAATTTGTGGGCATATACTCAACTTATATATGTATAACATATCCAAAAATTACCACGATCCAACGGTCGGATTAAAAATTATAACTCCCGCAAAATATCTCAAAAACCCTGATTTTTGATACCTCCATTCCGACAAAAATACGGATAAAAACCTCAACATTAACTCCTTCATTTTTAACCACAAAAATATATTCCTCATTTATATTCACATAAAATAAATATTTCCTTATCATATGAATCAATAATTAATTATTCACAAATAATATTACAGAATCACATTTATGACAACCAGGCCGTTCCCAGGAAAGAGGGGGCTTTCCAATAACGATTTTTCCTTACTGGCGCGCAATTAGATGACCAAACCTCTCCTTAGACAGAACTTTCTAGACATTGTCAATAATGTTATCTAATAATATTATTCAAATAATATGAATTATTGATCTGACAAAGGAAATACTGTGCAGCAACAATTATTGAAACAACAATAATATAAAATATCAATGCAGCAATTATTGAATCAATAAAATAAAATATTGAATTATAACTACTGTAACAATTATTGAGTAGTGCCTTCTTACGTAAGAATCAATAATTGGTGCAATACCGTGTGCTACTGTAATTTAACCACCGGGTATTCCAACAGTATTAACGGTAACAACTACGCTGTTATTTATAAACAACTTATACTTGTCGTTTTCTTCATCCAATCGCTTTCCGTTATGGGGCCCACACAAGGCTGCGCCGTCGTACGAATATTCCCCGACAGCAAGAATATTCCACGACCAAACGAATATTCCCCGACAAAATGAATATTTTATAACTACTTTTTTATTTTGCAAAATTTGCACATTTCACCCATAACCAAAGTATTATATCAAATTAACCCCTTATTATTCACAATAATATTTAGAGAAAATTTGATTTTATTCATTAATAAGTTGGGGTCTTACAACCTCCCCTCCTTATAAAATTTCTGTAGGGTTTCGGCACAGAAACGCACAGCGGAAATTAAAATTTTAAAGCAATTTCCGAAACCCTAAAATAGGATCCATGCGAAAAATCAATTAATTAAGAGGTTTAGAGATTATACCGAATATGAAAATGAGAATCTGAAATCGACTGCGCCTCGAATCTCCAACGCAATACAAACCGACTGCGTCTCTACGGTATCCACACGAACGCTCCGCGAATCGTCTTACGATCTGCAGAAGAAGGAATCGCGGTACTAGCCACCAAGGATGAGGATTTTCGGAACTGTTTTCTCTAGTCTCTCTCTAAGAGCGGCTAGGGTTTTGTTTTGACGTAAAAACTAAAGTCTGATATACATCATATATATAGCAGTCAGGAGGAATTAATCAAAACCTAATATTATTAAAATCCGAATTTATATACATCTTAATTAAGTCTTACTTAATTAATATACCTATATATAAATTATCCTATTAATTTAAATTCGTAATTTAAAATTATATCAATCATATTGACATATTTAAATCTTTACAATTTAAATTAATTTCCTTTTAATTACGTTCTTTGTGTGTGACCCTATAGGTTATTATTACGTTGGCAATAACCTTAAAATCATATTATAAAGTTATAAACAGTGAGCGGCATCTAGTAATGCATCACTGCTACCCAAGTAATAATAAGATCGATGATTCGATGCAACCTTTTCGTGACCAATGTTTCAATGTAATTTAATCCTTTTAACCTTAATATCCTAGATTAAACTCGAGTCATGGAATGTGTCATACTCTTCATAATTTAATCTGAGTTTTCTTGATCAATGAGTAGACTATATGAAACAAATCACTATTTGAGCATGGCCATGCATTTCATAGTCCTACTCAATCAAGAGGCCTATGGATATCACCTATAAAATATAGGATGGTTAAATTCCATCTAGATCACTTATATTACTCACACGATTCATAATGAACCCAATAATCACCTTTATAGTCCACCCTATTAAAGGTGACATTTGATGATATCAAAGTACATAAATTCTCGTGTAGTAATATAGCGGTTTCAGGTCGGAGGACCATTACATCATTGTCACTATGAGAATTGCTAATGACACTTCGCATAATGCTCCATATAGAATTCTCATGGTGGGTCTGTCCAGTACACTGTTCTCTAACATGTACTTATGCATTGACTTAATATCTCATATATTTATGACCAATGAGATTTGGTCATCAGTCAATCCACATACTAGTCTCAATGCATCATTGTTGTCCCATCAACAATGATACTCGACTAGGGACATTTAAGAACAATGATACTAATTGTAATTATATAATCTCATGTTCAAGTCACATACTTGAAACTATATAATTTGTATCACTATTCTAAGAAATTTTATTATGTTAACAATTATATTACGCAGTAATTAAAACCATAATAAAATTATTTATTTATTCAATCAACAATAATATCAAATGTTAAGCAATTATATCAAATAATTGGCCTCTAGGGCATAAACTCTAACAATTTCGTCCTCGAAATTGACGTACGTACCTGATATTTCGAAAAGGTGAGGATACCTCGCTTTCATTTCTGATTCCAACTCCCAGGTCATTTCTTAAATAGTATGGTTTCTCCACAAAACCTTAACTTGTGGTATAACCTTCGTGCGTAGGACATGCTCTTTCCTATCCAAGATCTTAACAGGTACCTCCTCGTACGTTAAATCTTCAGCTATCTCGTCTGGTTCTAACTCAATAATGTGGTTCGGGTCTTTAACATATTTACGAAGCATAGATATGTGAAAAACATTATGAACACGAGACATACTTGGAGGTAATGCGAGTCTATATGCCATATTTCCTATTCGCTCAAGAATCTCAAATGGACCAACAAATCTTGGATTGAGCTTTCCTCTCTTCCCAAATCTTGTAACTCTCTTCCATGGTGCAACACGTAATAATACATAATCCCCAATATTAAATTTCACGTCCTTCCGATGAAGATCCGCATAACTCTTTTGTCGATCCTGTGCCATTTGTATACGTTGTCGAATCGTTTGGATCTTCTCTGTAGTAATGCGTACCAACTCTGGTCCCAACAATGTTACTTCACCAACCTCGTCCCAGCATACTGGAGAACGACATTTTCTTCCATACAACGCCTCGAATGGAGCCACACCTATGCTTGCCTGATAACTGTTGTTGTAGGAGAATTCCACCAATGGTAGGTACTTATCCCAACTCCCTTTGAGATCTAGGACACAAAGTCTTAATAAATCTTCAAGAGTTTGAATAGTCCTCTCTGATTGTCCGTCTGTTTGAGGATGGTATGCCGAACTGAATCGTAAATTCGTGCCCATAGCTTTCTGCAAGCTAACCTAAAATCGTGAAGTGAATCTTGGGTCACGATCTAAAACTATGGATACTTGGCATGCCATGCAATCTCACAATCTCGTTCACGTACATACTAGCAAGACGTTCAAGGGAATAAGTCTCACGTATCGACAAGAAATGAGCGGACTTGGTTAATCTATCAACAATAACCCAAATTGCATCTATGCCTTGAGAAACCTTGGGAAGACCCGTAACAAAATCCATAGTAATGTGTTCCCACTTCCATTTCGGAATCTCAAGTGGTTGCAATGGACCCTTTGGTACTTGATGCTCCGCTTTTACACGTTGACAAGTTAAACATCTCGAGATAAACTCCGCGATCTCTCTTTTCATATTGCTCCACCGAAATGTATGTCGAAGATCGTGATACATTTTGGTACTCCCAGGATAGATTGCAAACGGTGTGTTGTGTGCCTCCATCATTATTCTATGCTTCAAGTCAAAATCGTTAGGAACACAAAGTCTGGAGTTGACTCGAAGTATTCCTTCTTCATCGATTCTTGCTTCTGGAATTGCACCTTCTTGCACTTTCTTCTTTATACGCATTAGCTCTATGTCCGTAGCTTGAGCAGCTTTAACTTTATCGATTAAAGTCGGTTCTACTCGTATATTTGATATCATCATGTGGGTACTTGGAGCCTTCATCTCTATCTCCATCCTTTGCAAGTCATACAAAATGGGCCTTTGTGTTAACAACATTGCACTCGTACCCGCATATGATCTTCTACTCAATGCGTCAGCTACTACGTTTGCTTTTTCAGGATGGTATTGGATGGTATGATCGTAATCTTTCAACAGCTCGAGCCAACGTCGCTGCCGCATGTTGAGTTCCTTTTGGGTGAAGAAATATTTGAGGCTTTTATGATCTGTATAGATCTCCACTTTCTCCCCATACAAGTAGTGTCTCCAGATCTTCAACGCAAAAACGACTGCTGCCAACTTCAAATCATGAGTAGGATAATTTCTCTTATATTCTTTGAGTTGTCGCGAGGCATAGGCTATGACTTTCCCATGTTGTATGAGAACACATCCTAACCCTTTGCCTGAAGCATCGCTGTAGATAACAAATCCATCCGAACCAGATGGTATTGTCAGAACAGGTGCCGAAATGAGTCTCCTCTTGAGTTCTTGGAAACTCTTCTCGCATTTCTCACTCCATACGAATTTTGTATCTTTCCGAGTCAGCTGAGTTAACGGAGTAGCGATTCGAGAAAATCCTTCCATAAATCTCCGATAATAACCAGCTAAGCCCAGAAAGCTACGTACTTCGATTACTGACTTAGGTTGCTCTCAACTGTTACTCATATCCTAATCTTGGATAGTACGTCACAATGACACCTATCAGTTTACTACCGCACGAATATGGCGTCCCCTATGGAGAGTTTGGCTTCAGTGCATTCCGTAAAGGAAGTCACCAGATATAGGCTCGGGTACAAACTTCTACAGTTAGGTTTTTAACTCCTGAAGTTCAATAGGAGCTATTCAATATGAGATTTTAGAAATGGATTTTGTATTGGGTTGAAGATCAATACAAAAATTCAATATCACGCTTTGGGAGTAAGCCAAGAAATTTTTCAGGAAATACGTCAGGAAATTTACTAACAACAGAAATATCATTCAAATCTGACGTATTTTTATTCAAGTCCATAACATGGCTAAGAAAGCTTGACATCTGTTTTTCAATAAACGAATAACTTTACGGCTTGATATAAAAGAGTTTGACTTCAATGGTTTGGTTGCTTAAATTCAAATAACAGGTTGCTTAGGAATATGAAAACTAACAACCTTTCGAAAGCAATCAATTTTGGCATGATGAATAGTTAATCAATCAATCCCTAAATTCACATCAAAAGCAAGTATCTTTAAAGAAATAAGGTCAACAGGTAATGTGATGGTGCCAACTTAGATCAAACAAGATTTATAAACAGTGGATGTGATGAAAGTTTCTCCTAACGGAGTCTCCACAGATAGGTCAAAGTCTAATTTTTCCGGAGTCAAGTTTAAACGTTGAGCACAAGCAGGAGAGATAAAAGAATGGGTAGAACCGGTATCTAGTAAGGTATAAACTTCGCAAGAATTTATAATTAACTAACCCGTTATACCTTCGTTCGGGTTCCTCGCGTTTTGAGCCGTCACGACAAACGCCCTTCTAGAAACCGCCGACTTTATTTTGTCCATATCCGCCTTTGGTGTCACCGTCCCAGCTGGACTTGGTTTTGCTATAGTACAATCTCGAGCGATATGTCTTTCCTTTCCACAGTTGTAACATACCTTGGATTGTTGTGGGCAGTTTGGGCTGATATGTCCCTCTTTCCTACACTTGTAACATACGACCGGTGGTCGTTCTCCTCCCCTAGAAACAGTTGATGTTTGTGCTGACGTCTTCACGTTATCATTGTTGTACCTTCTCTTCTTGAAATCTCCTCCCGACTCGCTCCTTTTATTATCACGACCACGATTACCACCAGAGTGGTTACCGCTTTTATTCGAATGTTTTCCTCCCTACTGGTTTTCATTGCTTCGATGACTGCCGCCACCGGTATGACCCTGGTTGTGGTCCCTCGGTTGCACATACTCATTATCTCGCTCTAATAATTGAGCCCTGTTTACAACATCTGAATATAAAGAAAATTTATGAGAGATAAGATATTACCGAATCTCGGGTTTTAAACCTCTCAGAAACATCCTTGTCATTCGTTCCTCATTTTCGACCAAATGAGGTGCAAACCTGGATAACTCTGCAAACTTCGCCTCGAACTGGGACACCGTCATGTTATTTTATTCCAGTCTGATAAACTCTACCTCCTTCATATGACGAATACTTTCAGGAAAGTACTTGTCATTGAACAATTTTTGAAATGTTTCCCAGGACATGTTGAGTGCGTCAGGCTGGGTACGCTTCACAGACTCCCACCAGTAGTCTGCCTCACCGCGGAACATAAAAGTGGCGAATGGAACCTTCTGTTCCTCCGTGCATCCCAAGACATCGAATATCTTGGTAATTTGCTTGACCCACGTTTCCGCCATGATCGGATCCGGCTTTCCCTTAAATTCTGGTGGTCCCAATTCTTTGAACTGCTTAGCTGTGACAAACCGCGCATTGTTATCATTTCCACCCGTATTCTGCACACGAGTCTCCCTCGTCTGACTTTGCATGAACTGCAAAAAGCTCCTAAACATTCCATCATTCATCGTTTGCTCGGTAACGTTGTTTACAGGAGGAATATTGCCTTCCTGTTGCACGTTCCCCTGGGTGGTGATCAAAGGTGTCTCCACGGTCTGATTTACTCCATTATTAACGTTCTCAGCTGCCATTCTTAAATACTGCCATAAAACAAGGGTTAATAGTCATGTCATATATTATCCCTATACTCTGACCGACCAAATAAACACCAAATAAACTTAGTCAGGTCATACTAGCGAAGGAATTCCCCGTCTCTCCCCTCCTAGTTCTTGTCTCACATCTCAGCCAGGGATCATATCCCTAAGCTCTGATACCAACTGTGACGCCCCCAAAATAGGTATACAACACCCATTCTGAGTCGCCAAATACATGGTACAGAAAGCAAACTACAACTTCAATAATACAATTGTCGTGCAAAATACGACAACACATACTGTGAGTTTAAATACAAATATTGTCTTCTAGACAATATCCACACTCAAATAAATCCTCATTACAATTATTCAAACACTATTTTACAGAAATAGTGAGGACTGCTAAAACATCTTTCTAGAACCATCACTCCATACCCCGACTAGATCCTGCTATGTTCTCACCTCCTGAGAAGAAAAATGGAACAAAAAGGAAAAGGGTGAGCTCAACTAGCCCAGTAAAGAATATTATGACTAAGATAATATACAACAAATTATCGTTAGTCTTCAACAGGGAAAAATCTGATAGAATATAATCGACAACAAGTTTTAGATCAACAACTGCAGCGAAAACAGCAAACCATTAGAAGAGTCAAGTAGAGAGAGTATTCTACTATCATCTAAGATTTAAAAGTCCATCATCAATATTTTATCCCTGTAACATCAATTAATAATCATTTTTATCCAAATATTTATCTTTGCACTACAGGCCAAAGATATTCATTTGTATCACCTGTCAGTCATGTTCATCTCAACACCTGTTCATCTTTGCACTACAGGCCAAAGATATTCATCAAGTAATCATACATCTTTGCACTACAGGCCAAAGATATTCAGTAATATCATCATTTAGGACTGAGGATGATGAAAAATATCTTAAAGAGAACGAATCCAGTGAGACAGAAGGACAAATATTAGGGATTCGTATAACAGTTTATCCAAGATCAATAATACTTCATAATAATCAATTGTGAAGCAGAATTCAAAAATAAAGATCAAAACATGGATACAATCAAAGATAGTAACCATAATAGACATCTTGGACAAAAAGGAAATTTTTTATTTTTCGGTGAATAGTGCCGTATTCGTGAATAGTACCGTATACGTGAATAGTGCCGTATACGTGAATAGTAACCCCGACACAAAAAGTTCTAAATTTGATAAAAACTCATATCAATATTTCAGCATAATGATATTGAAGAAAATAATATCATTTAAGAAGAAAATAATATCCCTTACCTTAAGATATCAGTACTTCTAGTCGGAATACCGGTATAAGGCTGAAAGAAACTTGCTCTGATGAATAGAAACTCTCAAAGTATCTAAATACTCACAAAATACACTCAATAATCTAGAGAGAGAAAGAGAGAAAACTTGTTTCTGGTGTGATTTTTAATTCTAACTTAGCCCTCTATGTATAGGAAAATTTTAGTAGGCTTGACCTGCAACCTGATGGCTTTACATGCTACTATTCCCACCCACCACATTTGAATAAAAATCTCAGCACATTTCTTCACCAACCACAAGTGGGGCCCACCAATTCTAGAATTTTCCATCAAAATGATAAACTCCTAAAATTCAACAATTTCTGAACCAGTCATCTTGTAAAATTAATAATAAATCATACGTTCATTTTTAACGGTTCAAAATTTGTGGGCATATACTCAACTTATATATGTATAACATATCCAAAAATTACCACGATCCAACGGTCGGATTAAAAATTATAACCCCCGCAAAATATCTCAAAAACCCTGATTTTTAATACCTCCATTCCGACAAAAATACGGATAAAAACCTCAACATTAACTCCTTCATTTTTAACCACAAAAATATATCCCTCATTTATATTCACATAAAATAAATATTTCCTTATCATATGAATCAATAATTAATTATTCACAAATAATATTACAGAATCACATTTATGACAACCAGGCCGTTCCCAGGAAAGAGGGGGCTTTCCAATAAGGATTTATCCTTACTGGCGCGCAATTAGATGACCAAACCTCTCCTTAGACAGAACTTTCTAGACATTGTCAATAATGTTATCTAATAATATTATTCAAATAATATGAATTATTGATCTGACAAAGGAAATACTGTGCAGCAACAATTATTGAAACAACAATAATATAAAATATCAATGCAGCAATTATTGAATCAATAAAATAAAATATTGAATAATAACTACTGTAACAATTATTGAGTAGTGCCTTCTTACGTAAGAATCAATAATTGGTGCAATACCGTGTGCTACTGTAATTTAACCACCGGGTATTCCAACAGTATTAACGGTAACAACTACGCCGTTATTTATAAACAACTTATACTTGTCGTTTTCTTCATCCAATTGCTTTTCGTTATGGGGCCCACACAAGGCTGCGCCGTCGTACGAATATTCCCCGACAGCAAGAATATTCACGACCAAACGAATATTTCCCGACAAAATGAATATTTTATAACTACTTGCTTATTTTGCAAAATTTGCACATTTCACCCATAAACAAAGTATTATATCAAATTAACCCCTTATTATTCACAATAATATTTAGAGAAAATTTGATTTTATTCATTAATAAGTTGGGGTCTTACACATATACTTATAGAATTTATTATAGCATACAATATATTATTTTATAAAGAAAATTATATACCTTTGCTATTTAAAAAATATTTGTAGTAAACTAATGTGTATATCAATATATTAACTATGATTATGTTAAAAATTAATATTTTTTATAAAAAAATATTTCAATTAATAATATATATTATTATAAATAGGGTCCGGAAGAGAGATTCTTATTTTTTAAATATATTATTTGCGAGAAAGCTGACTGTTTATTTAATTTATGACTTATGAGTGGTTTTAGTTTCATGTCGTGTATTTGTTTTATAAAAACTAATTTTAAAAAAAAGTATCTTAATTTTTTTTAAAACAATTTTATTTTTTTCAAGAAATTTGAAAAAAAATAAAAATGTGATCTAATGCCAAACTAATTGGCATTATAACTTTTTTTAAATTTTTTTATAAAGTAAATTTATAAAAAAGAAGAGTAAGATGTAAACTTTAACTGACGTTGGAATCTCTTTTCTTTTTTTTTTAATTTCTTTGATCTCTTGTACTTGTTTACAAACATCAATATTTTTTTATGTTTATTCTCTGTCATCGGCGTTGAAATGAAGGAGTATATAAGATTTCAGCTATAAAAAAATAAAAATAAAAATTATAACGCCAATTAATTAAAGTGACGTTGCATCTTACTCTTCTTTTTTACAAATACGTTTTTTTTAAAAAAATTAAATAAAATAGGGATAAAATTGATATTACATTAATATGAGTCAAACTAACTTATTAGGAATGACTTATAAGTCATTTTTAAATAACTTTATTCTGTTTTAGTTCATAAAATATAATAAATTTTTCTTCATCTTTTATGTTTTCTCTTAGAACTGATAGTATTATAATTTAATTTTATATTATATTTGGAAAAAAGATAAAAGGAGAACTAGGAACAACTAGGGGTATACTATTACTATTCTTCTTTTTATGTTTTATTTTTTGACATAAAAATATGTTCATGAATTAAGTTACTCCCTCCGTCTAAGAATAAAAGTTCTTATTATTTTAGGTAATCTCAAGTTAAATATTTACTTATATTAAATAATCTATTTTTTTACCCATAGGTTTTAGGTTCAAAACCTAGCTATAATATTTATGCTTCTTATGTTATATTTTTTGTGTATTAGATAAATTCTATTACCATATATATATATATATATATATATATATATATATAAATTTATCTCTAATAATAATAATAATAATAATAATAATAACAGTAGTAGTAATAATAATAATAATAATAATTATACTAATAATAATAATAAAATAACAATAATAATAATAATAATAACAATAATAATAATAGTACTAATAATAATAATAATAAAATAACAATAATAATAATAATAGTACTAATAATAATAATAAAATAACAATAATAATAATAATAATAATAATAATAATAATAATAATAATAATAATAATAATAATAATAATAATAATAATATAGTAGTAGTAGTAGTAGTACTACTACTACTACTGTAAGACCCCAACTTATTAATAAATGAAATTAAATTTCCTCTATTTATTATTTTGAAATAGAAAGAGTTGATTTGATTAATGTGGTTAGTTATGGGTAAAATGAGTAAATATTTCAAATAAACAAGTGGTTATAAAATATTCATTTTTGGTCAGTGAATATTCGTGTGGTCGTGGAATATTCTTTCTGTCGAGGAATATTCGTACGACGGCGCAGCTATTTGTGGGCCCCATAACAGAAAGCGATTGGATGAAGAAAATGAAAAGTATAAGTTGTTTATAATTAACGGCGTAGTTGTTACCGTTAATACTGTTGGAATACCTGGTGGTTAAAATACAGTAGCACACGGATTGTACAATATTTTTGAATTATTGATTCTTACGAAGGAAGGCACTACTCAATAATTGTTACAGTAGTTACTGTTCAATATTTTATTTTATTGATTCAATAATTGCTGCATTGATATTTTATATTATTGATGTTTCAATAAATGTCACTGCACAGTATTTCCCATTATCAGATCAATAATTCATATTATTTGAATAATATTATTAGATAACATTATTGACAATGTCTAGAAAGTTCTGTCTAAGGAGAGGTTTGGTCATCTAATTGCGCGCCAGTAAGGAGAAATTCTTATTGGAAAGCTCTCTCTTTCCTGGGAACGGCCTGGTTGTCATAAATGTGATTCTGTAATATTATTTGTGAATAATTAATTATTGATTCATATGATAAGGAAATATTTATTTTATGTGGATATAAATGAGGGATATATTTTTGTGGTTAAAAATGAAGGAGTTAATGTTGAGGTTTTTATCAGTATTTTTGTCGAAATGGAGGTATTAAAAATCAGGATTTTTGAAATATTTTGTGGGGGTTATAATTTTTAATCCGACCGTTGGATCGTGATAATTTTTGGATATGTTATACATATATAAGTTGAGTATATGTCCACAAATTTTGAACCGTTAAAAATGAACGTACGATTTATTATGAATTTTACGAGATGACCGGTTCAGAAATTATTGAATTTTCGTAGTTAATCATTTTGGTGGAAAATTCTAGAATTGGTGGTCCCCACTCTTGGTTGGTGAAGAAATGTGCTGAGATTTTTATTCAAATATGGTGTGTGAGAATAGTAGCAGGTAAAGCCATCAGGTTGCAGGTTAAGTCTGCTTCGGCGTGCTAACATTTTCCTATAAATAGAGGGCTAAGTTAGAATTGAAAATCACACCAGAAACAAGTTTTCTCTCTTTCTCTCTCTAGATTATTGAGTGTATTTTGTGAGTATTTAGATACTTTTAGAGTTTCTATTCATCAGAGCAAGTTTCTTTCAGCCTTATACCGGTATTCCGACCAGAAGTACTAATATTTTGAGGTAAGGGATATTATTTTCTTCTTAATGATATTATTTTCTTCAATATCATTATGCTGAAATATTGATATGAGTTTTTTTTATCAAATTTAGAACTTTTTATGTCGGGTTACTATTCACGTATACGGCACTATTCACGTATACGGTACTATTCACGAATACGACACTATTCACCGAAAAATAAAAAATTTCCATTTTTGTCCAAGATGTCTATTATGGTTACTATATTTGATTGTATCCATGTTTTGATCTTTATTTTTGAATTCTGCTTCACAATTGATTATTATGAAGTATTATTGATCTTGGATAAACTGTTATACGAATCCCTACTATTTGTCCTTCTGTCTCACTGGATTCGTTCTCTTTAAGATATTTTTCATCATCCTCAGTCCTAAATGATGATATTACTGAATATCTTTGGCCTGTAGTGCAAAGATGTATAATTACTTGATGAATATCTTTGGCCTGTAGTGCAAAGATGAACAGGTGTTGAGATGAACATGACTGACAGGTGATACAAATGAATATCTTTGGCCTGTAGTGCAAAGATAAATATTTGGATAAAAATGATTATTAATTGATGTTACAGGGATAAAATATTGATGATGGACTTTTAAATCTTAGATGATAGTAGAATACTCTCTCTACTTGACTCTTCTAATGGTTTGCTGTTTCCGCTGCAGTTGTTGATCTAAAACTTGTTGTCGATTATATTCTATCAGATTTTTCCCTGTTGAGGACTAACGATAATTTGTTGTATATTATCTTAGTCATAATATTCTTTACTGGGCTAGTTGAGCTCACCCTTTTCCTTTTTGTTCCATTTTTCTTCTCAGGAGGTGAGAACATAGCAGGATCTAGTCGGGGTATGGAGTGATGGTTCTAGAAAGATGTTTTAGCAGTTCTCACTATTTCTGTAAAATAGTGTTTGAATAATTGTAATGAGGATTTATTTGAGTGTGGATATTGTCCAGAAGATAATATTTGTATTTAAACTCACAGTATGTGTTGTCGTATTTTGCACGACAATTGTATTATTGAAGTTGTAGATTGCTTTCTATACCATGTATTTGGCGACTCAAAATGGGTGTTGTATACCTATTTTGGGGGCGTCACAGTTGGTATCAGAGCTTAGGGATATGATCCCTGGCTGAGATGTGAGACAAGAACTAGGAGGGGAGAGACGGAGAATTCCTTCGCTAGTATGACCTGACTAAGTTTATTTGGTATTTATTTGGTCGGTCAGAGTATAGGGATAATATATGACATGACTATTAACCCTTGTTTTATGGCAGTATTTAAGAATGGCAGCTGAGAACGTTAATAATGGAGTAAATCAGACCGTGGAGACACCTTTGATCACCACCCAGGGGAACGTGCAACAGGAAGGCAATATTTCTCCTGTAAACAACGTTACCGAGCAAACGATGAATGATGGAATGTTTAGGAGCTTTTTGCAGTTCTTGCAAAATCAGACGAGGGAGACTCGTGTGCAGAATATAGGTGGAAATGATAACAACGCGCGGTTTGTCACAGCCAAACAGTTCAAAAAATTGGGACCACCAGAATTTAAGGGAAAGCCGGATCCGATCATGGCAGAAACGTGGGTCAAGTAAATTACCAAGATATTTGATGTCTTGGGATGCACGGAAGAACAGAAGGGTCCATTCGCCACCTTTATGTTCCGCGGTGAGGCAGACTACTGGTGGGAGTCTGTGAAGCGTACCCAGCCTGACGCGCTCAACATGTCCTGGGAAATATTTCAAAAACTATTCAATGACAAGTACTTTCCTGAAAGTATTCGTCATATGAAGGAGGTAGAGTTTATTAGACTGGAACAAAATAACATGACGGTGTCCCAGTACGAGGCGAAGTTTGCAGAGTTATCTAGGTTTGCACCTCATTTGGTTGAGAATGAGGAACGAATGACAAGGATGTTTCTGAGAGGTTTAAAACCCGAGATTCGACAATATCTTATCTCTCATAAATTTTCTTTATATTCAGATGTTGTTAACAGGGCTCAATTATTAGAGCGAGATAATGAGTATGTGCAACCGAGAGGCCACAACCAGGGTCATACCAGTGGCGGCAGTCATCGAAGCAATGAAAACCAGTAGGGAGAAAAATATTCGGACAAAAGTGGTAACCACTCGGGTGGTCATCGTGGCCATGATAATAGGAGAGGTGAGTCAAGTGGAAATTTCAAGAAGAGAAGATTTAACGATGACAGGAAGACGTCGACAGCAACACCAACACCAGGAACAAATTCTAGGGGAGGAGAACGACCGCCAGTTAGATGTTACAAATGTGGGAAAGAGGGACATATCAGTCCAAACTGCCCACAACAATCCAAGGTATGTTATAATTGTAGAAAGGAAGGACATATCGCTCGAGATTGTACTATAGCGAAACCAAGTTCAGCTGGGACGGTGACACCAAAGGCGGATACGAACAAAATAAAGTCGGCGATTTCTGGAAGAGCGTTTGTCGTGACTGCCCAAAACGCGAGGAACCCGAACGAAGGTATAACGGGTTAGTTAATTATAAATTCTTGCGAAGTTTATACCTTACTAGATACCGGTTCTACCCATTCTTTTATCTCTCCTGCTTGTGCTCAACGTTTAAACTTGACTCCGGAGAAATTAGACTTTGACCTATCTGTGGAGACTTTGTTAGGAGAAACTTTCATTACATCTACAGTTTATAAATTTTGCTTAATCCAAGTTGGCACAATCACATTACCTGTTGACCTTATCTCTTTAAAGATACTTGCTTTTGATGTGATTTTAGAAATTGAGTGGTTAACTACTCATTATGCTAAAATTGATTATTTTCGTAAGGTTGTTAGTTTTCATATTCCTAACCAACCTGTTATGCGAATTCAAGCAACCAAACCACTAAAATCAATCGCTGTCATACCAAGCCATAAAGCCATTCGTTTATTAAAAAACGGATGTCAAGCTTTCTTAGCCCATGTCATGGACTTGAACAAAAATACGTCAGATTTGAATGATATTTCTGTTGTTAGTGAATTTCCTGACGTATTTCCTGAAGAATTTCCTGGCCTAACCAAGAGCGTGATATTGAATTTTTGTATTGATCTTCAACCCGATACAAAACTCATTTCTAAAATCTCATATTGAATAGCTCCTATTGAACTTCAGGAGTTAAAAACCCAACTATAGAAGTTGGTACCCGAGCCTCTATCTGATGACTTCCTTGGTGGAATGCACCAAAGTCAGACTCTCCGTAGGGGACTCTATATTTATGTGGTGGTAAAACAATAGGTGTCATTGTGACGTGCTATCCAAGATTGGGATATGAATCACAATTGAGAGCAACCGAAGTCGGTGACCAAAGTACGTAGCTTTTTAGACTTAGCTGGTTACTATCGTAGATTCGTGGAAGGGTTTTCTCGAATCGCTACTCCGTTAACTTAGCTGACTCAGAATGATATAAAATTCGTATGGAGCGAGGAATGTGAGAAGATTTTCTAATGGCTCAAGAGGCGACTCATTCGGAACTTGTTCTGACCATACCATCCTAGAAAAGTGAACGTGGTAGCTGACGCGTTGAGTAGAAGATTGTACGCGAGTATGAGTGCGATATTGTTGAATACAAAGACTTATTTTGTATAATTTATAAATGATAGAGATAGAGTTAATGACTCTAGGGACCCACGTGATGATATACGAGTAAAATTAACTTTAATCGATAACGTTAAAGCCGCTCAAGCTACAGACCTGGAGCTGATGAATATAAAGAGGAAGGTGCAAGAATGTGTTATTCTAGAAGTAAGAGTCGATGAAGAGAAGAAAACTCAAGCCTTCGATTTATTTGAATCCTCGATCGAGTAGGAACTGTGGCCTATAGACTCGTCTTAACGCTAAGTATGTCGCGTGTTCATAACGTTTTTCACGTATCGATGTTACGAAAATATATGGACGACCTGAATCATATTATTGCGTTAGAACCAGACGAGATAGCCGAAGATGTAACGTACGAGGAGGTACCTGTTAAGATATTGGATAGGAAAGAACATGTCCTATGCACGAAGGTTATACCACAAGTTAAGGTTTTGTGGAGAAACCATGCTATTGAAGAAATGACTTGGGAGTTGGAATCAGAAATAAAAGCGAGGTATCCTCACCTTTTCGAAACACCAGGTACGTACGTCAATTTCGAGGACGAAATTTCAAAAGGAGGGGAGGTTGTAAGACCCCAACTTATTAATAAATGAAATTAAATTTTCTCTATTTATTATTTTGAAATAGAAAGGGTTGATTTGATTAATGTGGTTAGTTATGGGTAAAATGCGCAAATATTTCAAATAAGCAAGTGGTTATAAAATATTCATTTTTGGTCGGTGAATATTCGTGTGGTCGTGGAATATTCTTTCTGTCGAGGAATATTCGTACGACGGCGCAGCTATTTGTGGGCCCCATAACGGAAAGCGATTGGATGAAGAAAACGACAAGTATAAGTTGTTTATAATTAACGGCGTAGTTGTTACCGTTAATACTGTTGGAATACCTGGTGGTTAAAATACAGTAGCACACGGATTGTACAGTATTTTTGAATTATTGATTCTTACGAAGGAAGGCACTACTCAATAATTGTTACAGTAGTTACTGTTCAATATTTTATTTTATTGATTCAATAATTGCTGCATTGATATTTTATATTATTGATGTTTCAATAAATGTCACTGCACAGTATTTCCCATTATCAGATCAATAATTCATATTATTTGAATAATATTATTAGATAACATTATTGACAATGTCTAGAAAGTTCTGTCTAATGAGAGGTTTGGTCATCTAATTGCGCACCAGTAAGGAGAAATTCTTATTGGAAAGCCCCCTCTTTCCTGGAAACGGCCTGGTTGTCATAAATGTGATTCTGTAATATTATTTGTGAATAATTAATTATTGATTCATATGATAAGAAAATATTTATTTTATGTGGATATAAATGAGGGATATATTTTTGTGGTTAAAAATGAAGGAGTTAATGTTGAGGTTTTTATCAGTATTTTTGTCGGAATGGAGGCATTAAAAATCAGAATTTTTGAGATATTTTGCGGGGGTTATAATTTTTAATTCGACCGTTGGATCGTGGTAATTTTTGGATATGTTATACATATATAAGTTGAGTATATGTCCACAAATTTTGAACCGTTAAAAATGAACGTATGATTTATTATGAATTTTACGAGATGACTGGTTCAGAAATTGTTGAATTTTCGGAGTTAATCATTTTGGTAGAAAATTCTAGAATTGGTGGGCCCCACTCTTGGTTGGTGAAGAAATGTGCTGAGATTTTTATTCAAATGTGGTGTGTGGGAATAGCAGCAGGTAAATCCATCAGGTTGCAGGTTAAGTCTGCTTCGGCGTGCTAACATTTTCCTATAAATAGAGGGCTAAGTTAGAATTGAAAATCACACCAGAAACAAGTTTTCTCTCTTTCTCTCTCTAGATTATTGAGTGTATTTTGTGAGTATTTAGATACTTTGAGAGTTTCTATTCATCAGAGCAAGTTTCTTTCAGCCTTATACCGGTATTCCGACCAGAAGTACTGATATTTTGAGGTAAGGGATATTATTTTCTTCTTAATGATATTATTTTTTTCAATATCATTATGCTGAACTATTGATATGAGTTTTTTTTATCAAATTTAGAACTTTTTGTGTCGGGGTTACTATTCACGTATACGACACTATTCACGTATACGGTACTATTCACGAATACGACACTATTCACCGAAAAATAAAAATTTTCCCTTTTTGTCCAAGATGTCTATTATGGTTACTATCTTTGATTGTATCCATGTTTTGATCTTTATTTTTGAATTCTGCTTCACAATTGATTATTATGAAGTATTATTGATCTTGGATAAACTGTTATACGAATCCCTAATATTTGTCCTTCTGTCTCGCTGGATTCGTTCTCTTTAAGATATTTTTTATCATCCTCAGTCCTAAATGATGATATTACTGAATATCTTTGGCCTGTAGTGCAAAGATGTATGATTACTTGATGAATATCTTTGGCCTGTAGTGCAAAGATGAACAGGTGTTGAGATGAACATGACTGATAGGTGATACAAATGAATATCTTTGGCCTATAAGCAAAGATGAATATTTGGATAAAAATGATTATTAATTGATGTTACAGGGATAAAATATTGGTGATGGACTTTTAAATCTTAGAAGATATTAGAATTCTTTCTCTACTTGACTCTTCTAATGGTTTGCTGTTTCCGCTGCAGTTGTTGATCTAAAACTTGTTGTCGATTATATTTTATCAGATTTTTCCCTGTTGAGGACTAACGATAATTTGTTGTATATTATTTTAGTCATAATATTCTTTACTGGGCTAGTTGAGCTCACCCTTTTCCTTTTTGTTCCATTTTTCTTCTCAGGAGGTGAGAACATAGCAGGATCTAGTCGGGGTATGGAGTGATAGTTCTAGAAAGATATTTTAGCATTTCTCACTATTTCTGTAAAATAGTGTTTGAATAATTATAATGAGGATTTATTTGAGTGTGGATATTGTCCAGAAGACAATATTTGTATTTAAACTCACAGTATGTGTTGTCGTATTTTGCACGACAATTGTATTATTAAAGTTGTAGTTTACTTTCTGTACCATGTATTTGGCGACTCAGAATGGGTGTTGTATACCTATTTTGGGGGCGTCACAACTACTACTACTAATAATAATAATAATATTAATAATACTAATAATAGTATTTGAATTTTAGTATTTTGATTAAATGATGTAAATATGTTATGATGTAAATGATGTAAATATGTAAATATGATAATATGTTATGTTATGATGTAAATATGTTATGATTTTAATATTTTTAAATTTTTGTTCTTTTGATTAATTAACAAAATAATTTGAATTATAGTACCTTTTTTTTATTTTAGTATTTTTTTAATTTGATTTTTTAGTATTTTTTTAATTAATATTTTTAGTATTTGATGTAAATATGTAATTAGTATTTTAGTGTCAGGTAAGTGACTTTTAGTATTTTGATATGTTATACAACTATGGTAAAATTTTAGTAATTTGATATGTTATACAACTATTGTAAAATTTTAGTATTTGAGTAAAATTTTAGTATTTTAGTATTTTAATTAAATGATATAATTATGTTATGATGTAAATATGATAATATGTTATGTTATGATGTAAATGATGTAAATATGTTATGATTTTAGTATTTTAATGATGTAATTCGAATTTTTGTTCTTTTGATTAATTAACAAAATAAATTGAATTTTAGTATTTTAGTATTTTTTTGAATTTTAGTATTTTTTTTAATTTGATTTTTTTTAGTATCTTAGTATTTTTTTAATTAGTATTTTTAGTATTTGATGTAAATATGTAATTAGTATTTTTAGTATTTTAGTGCCGGATAACTGATTTTATAAAAAAAAATCTTATAGCTTAGTTGGTTTGAGCATTTATTTAAGGAGAGTGAGAGGTCTAGAGTTCAATTCTCAGATAGCATTATTTTATTTTATTTTTAAAAAGCCCGCGGGTCGGGCCATGCTTTTTTATTATTAGTACTATTATAATTATTGTAATAATTATAATAATAATAATAATAATAATTAATAATAATAATAATAGTAATAGGAATAATAATAGTAGTAGTTATAATAATAATTATAATTATAATTATAATTATAATTATAATTATTATTATTATAGTAATAATAATAACAACAATAATTGTGACAATCCCAAAACAGGTTCATTCCATCCAACCTATTCTGAGTCGCCAAATACATGGTACAGAAAATAACAACTTTATTACAACAATTGTCGTGTAAAATACAACAACACATATGCTGTGAGTTTGGATACAAATATATACCAAATGTGACTCATGTCCCAACCGTGGACAGCACCTCACAATGACACCTTACATAAAGGTATAGTCAAAAAGTGTTTTAGAAATTAGAATATTTGGGAAGTACTCAAGGAAACCTTCGTACATGAGAGGCCACACGTCTAGGTTATTATAGATATCATATGGCCACAGAATTATCCTTAGTTGACCCAATAGACCCCAAAGAAAAACGAGAAGATTACTATCATATTCTTCCCAGTGGTGAGTCTTCTCTTGACTTATCATTATCTCCACTGTCTTTGTGACACCCCCAAAACAGGTATACACCACCTATTCTGAGTCGTCAATAACATGGTACAGAAACAACTACAACTTTATTAATACAACATAAAAACTGTGAGTGTAAAATTCAAGAATGATCAAAACATGGATACAATCAAAGCTAGTATCCAGAATAGATATTTTGGACAAAAAGAAGAAAATTTCATTTTTCGGTGAATAGTAACTCGTGAATAGTAACTCGTGAATAGTAACCCCGACATGAAAAGTTCCAAATTTGATAAAAAGTTCAGATCAATACTTCGGCATAATAATATTGAAGAAAATAATATCATTTAAGAAGAAATAACATCCCTTACCTCGGAAAGACGGTACTTCTGACTGGAATACTAGATATAGTGCTGAAGGAAACTTGCACCGTAAAGCAACACTCAAAGTATCAAATACTCACAAGAATACGCTCGTTATAGAGAGAGAAATAGAGAGAAACTTGTGTTTCTGGTGTGATTTCAATTCTAACCTAAGCACCCTATTTATAGGAAAATGCTTAGAACATCAAAGCAGAAAATTGAATAAATTAATAATATAATTTTCTTAATTTCCTTAGCACACCACATCAGCTGATTTCCACCATTAACATGTGCCACTCAAATGTCAAAAACGTTTTTCTTAATAAAAATAATTAAAACTTCCAAAAATCAATTATTTCGGAACTTCAGAACTTCAATAATTCATAAAAAAATAGCCCTTTATTCAGAAAATTCAAATCTCGCGTGTTTTTATAGGAAATTCAATTCTCTACAACTTTGCAGAAGAAAGGTTTTCCAAATTCCAAACAAAAATTGACCGAAATCCATAAACGGGCGATTTTACAGTCAATAATAAATTTTCGGTCAAGAATTGTGTCCACCAACACACAAAACATGTGTTATTTAATGCCACAAAAATACTCTTCCTCCTCATATACTCATATATCCCACATTCATTGTAAAAATATCATCATCAATATATTATTAAAATAATATATTTAAATGAATTATTTTATCAGAAAAAGATAAAATATTAATTTTCAACAATTGTCACATTAAAAATTTTCTCCATCTATATCCACATAAAATCAATCAATAATTAATTATACACAAATAATATTACAGAACCACAGTACTGACAACCAGGCCGTTCCTAAGAAAGAGGGGGCTTTCCAATAAGGATCTCTCCTTATTGGCGCGCAATTAGATGACCAAACCTCTCCTTAGACAGAACTTTCTAGACATTGCCAATAATGTTATCTAATAATATTATTCAGATAATATGAATTATTGCTCCGATAATGAAAAATACAGCGTAGTGACAATTATTGAAACAACAGTAATATAAAATATCAACGCAGCAATTATTGAATCAATAAAATACAATATTGAACAGTAATTACTGTAACAATTATTGAGTAGTGCCTTCTTACGTAAGAATCAATAATTGGTGCAATACCGTGTGCTACGCGTATTACCGTGTTTTTACCACCGGGTATTCCAACAGTATTAACGGTAACAACTACGCCGTTATTTATAAACAACTTATTTTTGTCGTTTTCTTCATCCAATCGTTTTCTGTTATGGGGCCCACACAAGGCTGCGCCGTCGTACGAATATTCCCCGACAACAAGAATATTCCACGACCAAACAAATATTTCCCGACAACAATGAATATTTTATAACCACTAAAATATTTGCGCATTTTACCCATAACTAACCACATTAATCAAATCAACTCTTACTATTTCAGAATAATAAATAGAGGAAATTAAATTTCATTTATTAATAATTTGGGGTCTTACAACCTCCCCTCCTTATGAAATTTCGTCCTCGAAATTGACATACGTACCTGGTGTTTCGAAAAGATGAGGATACCTCGCTTTCATTTCCGTTTCCAATTCCCAGGTCATTTCCTCAATAGCATGGTTTCTCCACAAAACTTTAACTTGTGGTATGACCTTCGTGCGTAGGACATGCTCCTTCTTATCATGATCTTAATAGGTATCTCCTCGTACGTTAAGTCTTCGGCTATCTCGTCCGGTTCTAACTCAATAACGTGGTTCGGGTCTTTCACATATTTACGAAGCACAGATATATGAAAAACATTATGAACACGAGACATACTTGGAGGTAACGCAAGTCTATAGGCCACATTTTCTACTCGGTCAAGAATCTGAAATGGACCAATAAATCGTGGATTGAGCTTTCCTCTCTTCCCAAATCTTGTAACTCCTTTCCATGGAGCTACACGTAATAATACATGATCCCCAATGTCAAATTCCACGTCCTTTCGATGAAGATCCACATAACTCTTTTGTCGATCCTGTGCCGTTTGTATACGTTGTCGAATCGTTTGGATCTTCTCTGTAGTCATTCGTACCATCTCTGGTCCCAACAACGTTGCTTCTCCCACCTCATCCCAACATACTGGAGAGCGACACTTTCGTCCATACAATGCTTCAAAGGGAGCCACACCTATACTTGCCTGATAACTGATGTTGTAGGAGAATTCCACCAATGGTAGGTACTTATCCCAACTTCCTTTGAAATCTAGGACACAAAGTCTTAATAAATCTTCAAGAGTTTGAATAGTCCTCTCTGATTGCCCGTCCGTTTGAGGATGGTATGCCGAACTGAACCGTAAATTCGTGCCCATAGCTTTTTGCAAGCTAACCCAAAATCTTGAAGTGAATCTTGGGTCACGATCCGAAACAATGGATACTGGCATGCCATGTAACCTTACAATCTCATTCACGTACATACTAGCAAGACGTTCAAGGGAATAAGTCTCCCGTATCGACAAGAAATGAGCAGACTTGGTTAATCTATCAACTATAACCCAAATAGCATTTATGCCTTGAGAAACCGTGGGAAGACCCGTAACAAAATCCATGGTAATGTGTTCCCACTTCCATTTTAGAATCTCAAGTGGTTGCAATGGACCCTTTGGTACTTGATGCTCCGCCTTTACACGTTGACAAGTTAAACACCTCGAGATAAACTTTGCAATCTCTCTCTTCATATTGTTCCACCAAAATGTATGTCGAAGATCACGATACATTTTAGTACTTCCAGGATGGATTGTAAATGGTGTATTGTGTGCCTCCATCATGATCTTGTACTTTAAATCAGAATCGTTAGGAACACAAAGTCTGGAGTTGACTCGAAGTATTCCTTATGTATCGATTCTTGCTTCTGGAATAGCACCTTCTTGCACTTTCTTCTTCATACGCATCAGCTCCGGGTCTGTAGCTTGAGCAACTTTAACTTTATCGATTAAAGTTGGTTCTACGCGTATACTTGACATCATCGCACTCGTTCCTGCATATGATCTTCTACTCAACGCGTCAGCTACCACGTTTGTTTTTCCAGGATGGTATTGAATAGTGTGGTCGTAATCTTTTAACAGCTCGAGCCAACGTTGTTGCCGCATGTTGAGTTCTTTCTGAGTGAAGAAATATTTGAGGCTTTTATGGTCTGAATATATCTCCACTTTCTCCCCATATAGATAGTGCCTCCAGATCTTTAGCGCGAAAACGACTGCTGCCAACTCTAGATCATGAGTAGGATAATTCCTCTCATATTCTTTAAGTTGTCGCGAGGCATAGGCTATGAATTTCTCACGTTGCATGAGAACACATCCTAACCCTTTGCCTGAAGCATCGCTGTAGATAACAAATCCATCCGAACCAGATGGTATTGTCAGAACAGGTGCCGAAATGAGTCTCCTCTTAAGCTCTTGGAAACACTTCTTGCATTCTTCGCTCCATACGAATTTGATATCCTTCCGAGTCAGCTGAGTTAACGGGGTAGCGATTCGAGAAAACCCTTCTACGAATCTCCGATAATAACCAGCTAAGCCTAGAAAGCTACGTACATCGGTCACCGTCTTCGGTTGCTCCCAGCTTTGTATTGCTTCAATCTTCGCCGGGTCCACAGATACTCCATGTTTAGACACCACGTGCCCTAGGAATGCTACTTCCTCAAGCCAGAACTCGCATTTCTTCAACTTAGCATATAACTTATTTTTACGCAGCCTTTGGAGTACCAGCTTCAAATGGTGCTCATGATCTTCACGGCTTTTAGAATATATGAGGATGTCATCAATAAAGACAACAACGAACTGATCCAAATAATCCTTGAATACTCGGTTCATCATATCCATGAAAGCCGCATGAGCATTAGTCAATCCAAAAGACATGACTAAGAATTCATAATGCCCGTACCGAGTTCTAAAGGCAGTCTTCGGAATATCCTCAGTTTTAACCTTCAGCTGATGATATCCAGAACGAAGATCGATTTTTGAAAAGAATTGTGCTCCTTGTAACTGGTCAAACAGGTCATCAATACGAGGTAGCGGATACCTATTCTTGATGGTGACATGGTTTAATTCCCGGTAATCGATACAAAGTCGCATACTCCCGTCTTTCTTCTTTACAAATAAAACAGGAGCACCCCAAGGAGATGTACTAGGACGAATGAAACCGATGTCCAATAACTCTTGTAGTTGGACTTTTAACTCCTGAAGTTCAATAGGAGCCATTCGATATGGGGTTTTAGAAATGGGCTTTGTACCAGGTTCAAGATCAATAAAGAATTCAACTTCACGTTCTGGGGGTAGACGGGAAGTTCTTCAGGAAATACGTCAGGAAAGTTACTAACAACAGGAATATTATTCAAATTTGACGTGTCTTTATTCAAATCCATAACATGGGCTAAGAAAGCTTGACATCCGTTTTTCAATAAACGAATGGCTTTATGACTTGATATGACAGTGATTGATTTTAATGGCTTTGTTGCTTGAATTCGAACAACAGGTTGATTAGGAATATGAAAACTAATCACCTTACGAAAACAATCAATTTTGGCATGATGAGTAGTTAACCAATCAATTCCTAAAATCACGTCAAATGCAAGTATCTTTAAAGAGATAAGGTTAACAGGTAAGGTGATGGTACCAACTTGGATCAAACAAGATTTATAAACAGTGGATGTGATGAAAGTTTCCCCTAACGGAGTCTCCACAGATAAATCAAAGTCTAATTTCTCCGGAGTCAAGTTTAAACGTTGAGCACAAGCAGGAGAAATAAATGAATGGGTAGCACCGGTATCTAGTAAGGTATAAACTTCACATGAATTTATGATTAGCTTACCCGTGATCACCTCGTTTGGGTTCCTCGCATGTTGATCAGTCACGACAAACGCTCTTCCAGGAACAGTTGACTTTGACTTTTCTGGGGCAGCCTTTTGAGTCACCGTCCCCGCTGAACTTGGTTTCGCTATCGTACAATCTCGAGCGATATGTCCTTCCTTTCCACAATTATAGCATACCTTGAACTGTTGTGGACAGTTTGGGCTGATATGTCCCTCTTTTCCACATTTATAGCATATGACCGGTGGTCGTTCTCCTCCCTTGGAACCAGTTGCTGCTGGTGCTGACGTCTTCGTATTGTCATTGTTGAATCTCCTCTTTTTAAAATCTCCTCCCGACTCGCTTCTTCTATTTTCATAGCCACGATTACCACCAGAGTGGTTGCCGTTCTTGTCTGTATTTTTCTTTCTCTGCTGGTTATCATTGTTCTGATGACTGTTTTCACCGATATGATCCTGGTTGTGGTCCCTCGGTTGACCGTACTCGTTATCTCGCTCTAATAATTGAGCCCTGTTGACAACATCTGAATAGAGAGAAAATTTATGAGAAATGAGATATTGACGTATGCCGGGTTTCAAACCTCTCAGAAACATCCGCGTCATACGTTCCTCATTCTCCACCAAATGAGGTGCAAACCTGGACAACTCCGCAAACTTCGCCTCGTACTGGGACACCGTCATGTTATTCTGCTCCAGTCTAATAAACTCTACCTCCTTCATATGACGAATACTTTCAGGAAAGTACTTGTCATTGAATAGCTTCTGAAATATTTTCCAAGACATGCTGAGTGCAGCTGGATGGGTACGCTTCACAGATTCCCACCAGTAGTCTGCCTCACCACGGAACATAAAGGTGGCAAATGGAACCTTCTGTTCCTCCGTGCATCCCAAGACATCAAATATCTTGGTAATTTGCTTGAACCATGTCTCCGCCTTAATCGGATCCGGCTTTCCCCAGAATTCTGGTGGTCCCAACTCTTTGAACTGCTTGGCTGTGACCAGCTGTGCGTTGCCATTGTTTCTTCCTATATTTTGAACAGGAATCTCCTTCGTCTGGTTTTGCATGAATCGCAAAAAGCTTCTAAACATCTCATCTTCACCGTCTGCTCAGTGGTGTTGTTCACAGGAGGAACATTGCCAGCCTGTTGCACGTTCTCCTCGTTGGTGAGTACAGGTGTCTCCACGGTTTCATTTACTCCACTGTTAACATTCTCAGTCGACATTCTCAAATACTGCCATAAAACAAGGGTTAATTTAACAAATTAACAAATCACATAATATCCCTATATTATGACTGACCAACAAATAAGCTTAGGTAGGACACACTAGCGAAGGATTTACTCGTCTCTCTCCTCCTAGTCCTATTCCCCGATCTCCGCCAGAGATCATATCCCTAAGCTCTGATACCAACTGTGACTCTCATGGTGCTTCAACCACAGCACCTCACAATGGTACCTATCAGTTTGCCATCGCAGAACGGCGTCCCCTACGGAGAGTCTGGCTTCGGTGCATCCCCCATCAACAGGAAGTCACCAGCGAGAGGCTCGGGGCTCTTTACTTATAGCTCTGATACCAACTGTGACACCCCCAAAACAGGTATACAACACCTATTCTGAGTCGTCAATAACATGGTACAGAAACAACTACAACTTTATTAATACAACATAAAAACTGTGAGTGTAAAATTCAAGAATGATCAAAACATGGATACAATCAAAGCTAGTATCCAGAATAGATATTTTGGACAAAAAGAAGAAAATTTTATTTTTCGGTGAATAGTAACTCGTGAATAGTAACCCCGACATGAAAAGTTCCAAATTTGATAAAAAGTTCAGATCAATACTTCGGCATAATAATATTGAAGAAAATAATATCATTTAAGAAGAAATAACATCCCTTACCTCGGAAAGACGGTACTTCTGACTGGAATACTAGATATAGTGCTGAAGGAAACTTGCACCGTAAAGCAACACTCAAAGTATCAAATACTCACAAGAATACGCTCGTTATAGAGAGAGAAATAGAGAGAAACTTGTGTGTCTGGTGTGATTTCAATTCTAACCTAAGCACCCTATTTATAGGAAAATGCTTAGAACATCAAAGCAGAAAATTGAATAAATTAATAATATAATTTTCTTAATTTCCTTAGCACACCACATCAGCTGATTTCCACCATTAACATGTGCCACTCAAATGTCAAAAACGTTTTTCTTAATAAAAATAATTAAAACTTCCAAAAATCAATTATTTCGGAACTTCAGAACTTCAATAATTCATAAAAAAATAGCCCTTTATTCAGAAAATTCAAATCTCGCGAGTTTTTATAGGAAATTCAATTCTCTACAACTTTGCAGAAGAAAGGTTTTCCAAATTCCAAACAAAAATTGACCGAAATCCATAAACGGGCGATTTTACAGTCAATAATAAATTTTCGGTCAAGAATTGTGTCCACCAACACACAAAACATGTGTTATTTAATGCCACAAAAATACTCTTCCTCCTCATATACTCATATATCCCACATTCATTGTAAAAATATCATCATCAATATATTATTAAAATAATATATTTAAATGAATTATTTTATCAGAAAAAGATAAAATATTAATTTTCAACAATTGTCACATTAAAAATTTTCTCCATCTATATCCACATAAAATCAATCAATAATTAATTATACACAAATAATATTACAGAACCACAGTACTGACAACCAGGCCGTTCCTAAGAAAGAGGGGGCTTTCCAATAAGGATCTCTCCTTATTGGCGCGCAATTAGATGACCAAACCTCTCCTTAGACAGAACTTTCTAGACATTGCCAATAATGTTATCTAATAATATTATTCAGATAATATGAATTATTGCTCCGATAATGAAAAATACTGCGTAGTGAAAATTATTGAAACAACAGTAATATAAAATATCAACGCAGCAATTATTGAATCAATAAAATACAATATTGAACAGTAATTACTGTAACAATTATTGAGTAGTGCCTTCTTACGTAAGAATCAATAATTGGTGCAATACCGTGTGCTACGCGTATTACCGTGTTTTTACCACCGGGTATTCCAACAGTATTAACGGTAACAACTACGCCGTTATTTATAAACAACTTATTTTTGTCGTTTTCTTCATCCAATCGTTTTCTGTTATGGGGCCCACACAAGGCTGCGCCGTCGTACGAATATTCCCCGACAACAAGAATATTCCACGACCAAACAAATATTTCCCGACAACAATGAATATTTTATAACCACTAAAATATTTGCGCATTTTACCCATAACTAACCACATTAATCAAATCAACTCTTACTATTTCAGAATAATAAATAGAGGAAATTAAATTTCATTTATTAATAATTTGGGGTCTTACAACCTCCCCTCCTTATGAAATTTCGTCCTCGAAATTGACATACGTACCTGGTGTTTCGAAAAGATGAGGATACCTCGCTTTCATTTCCGTTTCCAATTCCCAGGTCATTTCCTCAATAGCATGGTTTCTCCACAAAACTTTAACTTGTGGTATGACCTTCGTGCGTAGGACATGCTCCTTCTTATCATGATCTTAATAGGTATCTCCTCGTACGTTAAGTCTTCGGCTATCTCGTCCGGTTCTAACTCAATAACGTGGTTCGGGTCTTTCACATATTTACGAAGCACAGATATATGAAAAACATTATGAACACGAGACATACTTGGAGGTAACGCAAGTCTATAGGCCACATTTTCTACTCGGTCAAGAATCTGAAATGGACCAATAAATCGTGGATTGAGCTTTCCTCTCTTCCCAAATCTTGTAACTCCTTTCCATGGAGCTACACGTAATAATACATGATCCCCAATGTCAAATTCCACGTCCTTTCGATGAAGATCCACATAACTCTTTTGTCGATCCTGTGCCGTTTGTATACGTTGTCGAATCGTTTGGATCTTCTCTGTAGTCATTCGTACCATCTCTGGTCCCAACAACGTTGCTTCTCCCACCTCATCCCAACATACTGGAGAGCGACACTTTCGTCCATACAATGCTTCAAAGGGAGCCACACCTATACTTGCCTGATAACTGATGTTGTAGGAGAATTCCACCAATGGTAGGTACTTATCCCAACTTCCTTTGAAATCTAGGACACAAAGTCTTAATAAATCTTCAAGAGTTTGAATAGTCCTCTCTGATTGCCCGTCCGTTTGAGGATGGTATGCCGAACTGAACCGTAAATTCGTGCCCATAGCTTTTTGCAAGCTAACCCAAAATCTTGAAGTGAATCTTGGGTCACGATCCGAAACAATGGATACTGGCATGCCATGTAACCTTACAATCTCATTCACGTACATACTAGCAAGACGTTCAAGGGAATAAGTCTCCCGTATCGACAAGAAATGAGCAGACTTGGTTAATCTATCAACTATAACCCAAATAGCATTTATGCCTTGAGAAACCGTGGGAAGACCCGTAACAAAATCCATGGTAATGTGTTCCCACTTCCATTTTAGAATCTCAAGTGGTTGCAATGGACCCTTTGGTACTTGATGCTCCGCCTTTACACGTTGACAAGTTAAACACCTCGAGATAAACTTTGCAATCTCTCTCTTCATATTGTTCCACCAAAATGTATGTCGAAGATCACGATACATTTTAGTACTTCCAGGATGGATTGTAAATGGTGTATTGTGTGCCTCCATCATGATCTTGTACTTTAAATCAGAATCGTTAGGAACACAAAGTCTGGAGTTGACTCGAAGTATTCCTTATGTATCGATTCTTGCTTCTGGAATAGCACCTTCTTGCACTTTCTTCTTCATACGCATCAGCTCCGGGTCTGTAGCTTGAGCAACTTTAACTTTATCGATTAAAGTTGGTTCTACGCGTATACTTGACATCATCGCACTCGTTCCTGCATATGATCTTCTACTCAACGTGTCAGCTACCACGTTTGTTTTTCCAGGATGGTATTGAATAGTGTGGTCGTAATCTTTTAACAGCTCGAGCCAACGTTGTTGCCGCATGTTGAGTTCTTTCTGAGTGAAGAAATATTTGAGGCTTTTATGGTCTGAATATATCTCCACTTTCTCCCCATATAGATAGTGCCTCCAGATCTTTAGCGCGAAAACGACTGCTGCCAACTCTAGATCATGAGTAGGATAATTCCTCTCATATTCTTTAAGTTGTCGCGAGGCATAGGCTATGAATTTCTCACGTTGCATGAGAACACATCCTAACCCTTTGCCTGAAGCATCGCTGTAGATAACAAATCCATCCGAACCAGATGGTATTGTCAGAACAGGTGCCGAAATGAGTCTCCTCTTAAGCTCTTGGAAACACTTCTTGCATTCTTCGCTCCATACGAATTTGATATCCTTCCGAGTCAGCTGAGTTAACGGGGTAGCGATTCGAGAAAACCCTTCTACGAATCTCCGATAATAACCAGCTAAGCCTAGAAAGCTACGTACATCGGTCACCGTCTTCGGTTGCTCCCAGCTTTGTATTGCTTCAATCTTCGCCGGGTCCACAGATACTCCATGTTTAGACACCACGTGCCCTAGGAATGCTACTTCCTCAAGCCAGAACTCGCATTTCTTCAACTTAGCATATAACTTATTTTTACGCAGCCTTTGGAGTACCAGCTTCAAATGGTGCTCATGATCTTCACGGCTTTTAGAATATATGAGGATGTCATCAATAAAGACAACAACGAACTGATCCAAATAATCCTTGAATACTCGGTTCATCATATCCATGAAAGCCGCATGAGCATTAGTCAATCCAAAAGACATGACTAAGAATTCATAATGCCCGTACCGAGTTCTAAAGGCAGTCTTCGGAATATCCTCAGTTTTAACCTTCAGCTGATGATATCCAGAACGAAGATCGATTTTTGAAAAGAATTGTGCTCCTTGTAACTGGTCAAACAGGTCATCAATACGAGGTAGCGGATACCTATTCTTGATGGTGACATGGTTTAATTCCCGGTAATCGATACAAAGTCGCATACTCCCGTCTTTCTTCTTTACAAATAAAACAGGAGCACCCCAAGGAGATGTACTAGGACGAATGAAACCGATGTCCAATAACTCTTGTAGTTGGACTTTTAACTCCTGAAGTTCAATAGGAGCCATTCGATATGGGGTTTTAGAAATGGGCTTTGTACCAGGTTCAAGATCAATAAAGAATTCAACTTCACGTTCTGGGGGTAGACCGGAAGTTCTTCAGGAAATACGTCAGGAAAGTTACTAACAACAGGAATATTATTCAAATTTGACGTGTCTTTATTCAAATCCATAACATGGGCTAAGAAAGCTTGACATCCGTTTTTCAATAAACGAATGGCTTTATGACTTGATATGACAGTGATTGATTTTAATGGCTTTGTTGCTTGAATTCGAACAACAGGTTGATTAGGAATATGAAAACTAATCACCTTACGAAAACAATCAATTTTGGCATGATGAGTAGTTAACCAATCAATTCCTAAAATCACGTCAAATGCAAGTATCTTTAAAGAGATAAGGTTAACAGGTAAGGTGATGGTACCAACTTGGATCAAACAAGATTTATAAACAGTGGATGTGATGAAAGTTTCCCCTAACGGAGTCTCCACAGATAAATCAAAGTCTAATTTCTCCGGAGTCAAGTTTAAACGTTGAGCACAAGCAGGAGAAATAAATGAATGGGTAGCACCGGTATCTAGTAAGGTATAAACTTCACATGAATTTATGATTAGCTTACCCGTGATCACCTCGTTTGGGTTCCTCGCATGTTGATCAGTCACGACAAACGCTCTTCCAGGAACAGTTGACTTTGACTTTTCTGGGGCAGCCTTTTGAGTCACCGTCCCCGCTGAACTTGGTTTCGCTATCGTACAATCTCGAGCGATATGTCCTTCCTTTCCACAATTATAGCATACCTTGAACTGTTGTGGACAGTTTGGGCTGTTATGTCCCTCTTTTCCACATTTATAGCATATGACGGTGGTCGTTCTCCTCCCTTGGAACCAGTTGCTGCTGGTGCTGACGTCTTCGTATTGTCATTGTTGAATCTCCTCTTTTTAAAATCTCCTCCCGACTCGCTTCTTCTATTTTCATAGCCACGATTACCACCAGAGTGGTTGCCGTTCTTGTCTGTATTTTTCTTTCTCTGCTGGTTATCATTGTTCTGATGACTGTTTTCACCGATATGATCCTGGTTGTGGTCCCTCGGTTGACCGTACTCGTTATCTCGCTCTAATAATTGAGCCCTGTTGACAACATCTGAATAGAGAGAAAATTTATGAGAAATGAGATATTGACGTATGCCGGGTTTCAAACCTCTCAGAAACATCCGCGTCATACGTTCCTCATTCTCCACCAAATGAGGTGCAAACCTGGACAACTCCGCAAACTTCGCCTCGTACTGGGACACCGTCATGTTATTCTGCTCCAGTCTAATAAACTCTACCTCCTTCATATGACGAATACTTTCAGGAAAGTACTTGTCATTGAATAGCTTCTGAAATATTTTCCAAGACATGCTGAGTGCAGCTGGATGGGTACGCTTCACAGATTCCCACCAGTAGTCTGCCTCGCCACGGAACATAAAGGTGGCAAATGGAACCTTCTGTTCCTCCGTGCATCCCAAGACATCAAATATCTTGGTAATTTGCTTGAACCATGTCTCCGCCTTAATCGGATCCGGCTTTCCCCAGAATTCTGATGGTCCCAACTCTTTGAACTGCTTGGCTGTGACCAGCTGTGCGTTGCCATTGTTTCTTCCTATATTTTGAACAGGAATCTCCTTCGTCTGGTTTTGCATGAATCGCAAAAAGCTTCTAAACATCTCATCGTTCACCGTCTGCTCAGTGGTGTTGTTCACAGGAGGAACATTGTCAGCCTGTTGCACGTTCTCCTCGTTGGTGAGTACAGGTGTCTCCACGGTTTCATTTACTCCACTGTTAACATTCTCAGTCGACATTCTCAAATACTGCCATAAAACAAGGGTTAATTTAACAAATTAACAAATCACATAATATCCCTATATTATGACCGACCAACAAATAAGCTTAGGTAGGACACACTAGCGAAGGATTTACTCGTCTCTCTCCTCCTAGTCCTATTCCCCGATCTCCGCCAGAGATCATATCTCTAAGCTCTGATACCAACTGTGACTCTCATGGTGCTTCAACCACAGCACCTCACAATGGTACCTATCAGTTTGCCATCGCAGAACGGCGTCCCCTACGGAGAGTCTGGCTTCGGTGCATCCCCCATCAACAGGAAGTCACCAGCGAGAGGCTCGGGGCTCTTTACTTATAGCTCTGATACCAACTGTGACACCCCCAAAACAGGTATACAACACCTATTCTGAGTCGTCAATAACATGGTACAGAAACAACTACAACTTTATTAATACAACATAAAAACTGTGAGTGTAAAATTCAAGAATGATCAAAACATGGATACAATCAAAGCTAGTATCCAGAATAGATATTTTGGACGAAAAGAAGAAAATTTCATTTTTCGGTGAATAGTAACTCGTGAATAGTAACTCGTGAATAGTAACTCGTGAATAGTAACCCCGACATGAAAAGTTCCAAATTTGATAAAAATTTCATATCAATACTTCGGCATAATGATATTGAAGAAAATAATATCATTTAAGAAGAAATAACATCCCTTACCTCGGAAAGACGGTACTCCTGACTGGAATACTAGATATAGTGCTGAAGGAAACTTGTACCGTAAAGCAACACTCAAAGTATCAAATACTCACAAGAATACGCTCGTTATAGAGAGAGAAATAGAGAGAAACTTGTGTTTCTGGTGTGATTTCAATTCAAACCTAAGCACCCTATTTATAGGAAAATGCTTAGAACACCAAAGCAGAAAATTGAATAAATTAATAATATAATTTTCTTAGAACACCACATCAGCTGATTTCCACCATTAACATGTGCCACTCAAATGTCAAAAACGTTTTTCTTAATAAAAATAATTAAAACTTCCAAAAATCAATTATTTCGGAACTTCAGAACTTCAATAATTCATAAAAAATAGCCCTTTATTCAGAAAATTCAAATCTCGCGAGTTTTTATAGGAAATTCAATTCTCTACAACTTTACAGAAGAAAGTGTTTCCAAATTCCAAACAGAAATTGACCGAAATCCACAAACAGGCGATTTTACAGTCAATAATAAATTTTCGGTCAAGAATTGTGTCCACCATCACACAAAACATGTGTTATTTAATGCCACAAAAATACTCTTCCTCCTCATATACTGTAAGACCCCAACTTTTATAAATAAAGATGAATTTTCTATAAATATCATTTTTGAATATTATGGAGTTAATTTGATATAATGTTATAGTTGTGGGTAATATTTATAAATTTTGCAAAGTAAGCAAGTTGTTATAAAATATTCGTTTGGTCGGAGAATATTCTTTTTGTCGAGAAATATTCGTACGACGGCACAATCATTGGTGGACCCCACAACGGAATTATTGTCGGATTGAGAAAACGACAAAAATATTTTATTAAAAATAACGGCTGAAGTGTTACCGTTAAAACCGTTAAAACTGTTGAACTACTCGGTAGTAAAAGTACAGTAATACGCGTGGTTGCATAGTAGCACACGGTATTGATTATTGATGCTTACGTGAGAAGTCACTCAGCTATACTCAATTATTGCTATAGTAATTGCTGCATCATATCTCTTAAATTATTGTCATAGTATCGTCTGTATAATATGTTATATTATTAAATCAATAATTGAGACGTTGTGGTAAGTTTGGTTATTTTATGGGGGGCCATATGTCATCATCTAAGAGTCTCTTCGTCAATAGTAATTACCGTCGTCAATAGTAATTACCGTCGTCAATAGTAATTACCGTCGTCAATAGTATTTACCTTGGTCAATAGTAATTACCTTCGTCAATAGTATTTACCTTGGTCAATAGTATTTACCTTGGTCAATAGTAATTACCTTCGTCAATAGTATTTACCTTGGTCAATAGTAATTACCTTCGTCAATAGTATTTACCTTGGTCAATAGTAATTACTTTCGTCAATAGTAGTTGTCCCTTCAATATTACCAAGAGTCATTTGACCCTTCGTTAAGACCAAGAGTCATTTGACCCTTCGTTAAGACCAAGAGCCACCCTCAGTTTTTCTATAAATAGAGGCCTAGGGCTTCATTATTTTTCACGAATTCATTCAAGCTATAGAGAGAGAAAGTATAGAGAGAATAAGAGAGAGAGAGACTAAAAGTATTCTGCTACATCACTTTTCCAATATCCAGTTCTTTTAAGGTAGGGAATATTATTTCTTTTATATTCATGAAGAGAACTTTTGTTATTCCATTTGTTATTATTCTGTTGGAATAACCAGTATACGCGGTCTACCCTATACTTGGTGACATTCTTCTATTATTCTGTTGGAACATCCTGTCTGTGTGTTTTACACCGGACCTGGTTCCGTTTATTATTCTGTTGGAACATCCTGTCTGTGTGTTTTACACCGGACCTGGTTCCGTTTATTATTATTCTGTTGGAATATCCTGTCTGTGTGTTTTACACCGGACCTGGTTCCATTATTTATTATTCTGTTGGAATATCCTGTCTGTGTGTTTTACACCGGACCTGGTTCCATTATTTATTATTCTGTCGGAATATCCTGTCTGTGCGTTTACGCCGGACCTGGTTCCATTATTTATTATTCTATTGGAATAACCTGTCTGTGCGGTCTATCGCATGCATGGTGATTTCTTTTGTTATTCAATTCTTTATTGTACTCAGTTGGTTAAGTTTTGACTTCTATACTCCATGAAATTTGTGGAATATCCTTGATAGTTGCGTTTCATCCAGTATCTTTTCAAGAAAATATTCTTCTAAGCATTCTTGAATTTTACTCCACAATGCAGTATCATGTTGACAATTTGGACGTTGTTAATTCCTGGATAAATTAATTCTTGAACTTGTTTTATTGAATTCTTATATCATTGTCATCATCCTCATGTTTATAAAATGTTGAAAGTCATCTGTGGCCTGTATTGCATAGATGGACTTGGTATGATTATGACCAGGGATTATTCGGTATAATCATGACCGTAATGTTACAAATGATGTGGTAAAAGTCCTCATTGGCCCGTAGTGCATTGATGGACAGTTGTTGGCATGATCATGACCATTAATGAATACACGAATATCCTTGGCCGTAGTGCAGGGGTGATTCGATGATGTGGATTATTTTATTAAGCTGAGTCTCAGCGATCACAGTGTTGAAAAACTTTTTAAATCATAAAAGATAGTAGAGTTTATTTTCTACTTGACTCTTTTAATGGATTGCTTGTTCCGCTACAGTTAAACTTGATGTCTATTATATTTTATCAGTTTAACATTGTTGAAGGCTAATGATAATTTATTCTGCATTATCTTAGTCATAATATTTCTTACTGGGCTAGTTGAGCTCACCCTTTCTTTCACTGTTCTCTTCAGGAAATGAGAACGTAGCTGGGACAAGTCGGGGTACGGAGTGATGGTCCGAATGATAGTATTAGTTAGTAGTCCTCACTATTCTATGTAATGGTGTGTTAATAAATGTAATGAGGACTCCTTTTGAGTATGAATACTCTCTAGAAGATAATATTTGTATTCAAACTCACAGTTTATGTTTTGTCGTATTGTACACGACAGTTGTATTATTAAGTTGTATTTGTATTCTGTACTATGTATCTGACGACTCAAGATGGGTGATGTATACCTAATTTTGGGGGCGTCACAGTTGGTATCAGAGCTTAGGGATATGATCCCTGGCTAAGATGTGAGAATAGAACTAGGAGGGGAGAGACGGGAAATTCCTTCGCTAGTATGACATACCTAAGTTTATTTGCATGGTATTTAATTGGTCGGTCATAATATAAGGATAATATATGACATATCAATTAATTTTTATTTTGTGGCAGTATCTGAAAATGGCATCTGAGAACGTTGAGAATAGCAATGGAGCACAGACGACTGTTGATTCACCACATATCAATAATCAGGATAATGTGCATCAGGAAGGTGTCAATCCTCATGCAAACAACAACACTGACCAAATGATGAATGATCAAATGTTCAGAGGCTTTATGCAATTCATGCAACAACAGGTGAAAGCGGCTCCTGTCCACAACGTAGGTGGAAATACTGGAAACTCTCTGGCGGTCACCGCTAAACAGTTTAAGGAGCTGGGACCACCGGAGTTTAAGGGAGAACCAAAACCACTTGTAGCTGAAACATGGATAAAGCAGATCACCAAGATATTTGATGTCTTGGGTTGCTCCGAGGAGCAAAAGGTTCCCTTTGCCGCCTTTATGTTGCGAGGAGAGGCAGATTACTGGTGGGAATCGATAAAGCGTACTCAACCTGCCGCACTGAAGATGTCCTGGGAGAAGTTCCAAGAGTTGTTTAACGACAAATACTTTCCCGAGAGTATTCGTCACATGAAGGAGGTGGAGTTCATCAAATTGGAGCAGAATAATATGACCGTGTCGCAGTACGAGGCAAAATTTGCGGAGTTATCCCGGTTTGCGTCCCACCTGGTGGATAATGAAGAAAGAATGACGCGGATGTTTTTAAGAGGTTTGAAGCCGGAGATACGTCAACATCTTGTTTCTCATAAACTGTGTTTGTATTCAGATGTTGTAAATAGGGCTCAGTTGGTGGAGCGCGATAACGAGACAACGCAACCAAAAGAGAGCAGCCGGCAAAATGATAATACCAGTGAGAGCAGTCATCGAAGCGGTGACAACAAGCGTGGAGGGAATCAACAGGCCAGAAATGGTAACCACTTCGGTGGTAATCAGGGCCAAAACAATAAGAATGGACATTTCAAGAAGAGGAGATTCAACAATGATGGAAAGACGTCAGCACCAGCACCTGTCGTTAAGGAAGGAGAACGACCACCTATCATATGTTTCAAATGCGGAGGGGAGGGGCACATCAGTCCAAACTGCGCGATGCCGTCCAAAGCATGTTATAATTGTGGAAGAGAAGGTCATTTAGCCCGATTTTGTCGTTTACCGAAGACAAATTCAGCTAGGATGGAGGCACCAAAAGCCGTCCCAGAAAAGTCAAAACCGGTTGTGCAAGGGAGAGCGTTTGTTGTGAACTCCCAGAGAGCAAGGAACCCGAATGAGGTCATCACGGGTAAGCTTATCATAAACTCTAAAGAAGTTTATACTTTATTTGATACCGGTTCAACCCATTCTTTTATTTCTCCTACTTGCGCTCATCGATTAAATTTGATTCCGGAGAAATTAGACTTTGACTTATCTGTGGAAACTCCGTTGGGAGAAACCTTCATTACCTCCACTGTTTATAAGTCTTGTTTGGTTCAAGTTGGTACCCACACATTACCTATCGATCTGATTTCATTAAAAATACTTGCATTTGACGTGATTCTAGGGATTGATTGGTTAACTACTCATTATGCAAAAATTGATTGTTTTCGTAAGGTTGTTAGCTTTCATATTCCTAATCGACCTATTATGCGAATTCAAGCAACCAAACCATTAAAATCAATCGCTGTCATCTCAAGCCATAAAGCTATTCGTTTATTGAAAAACGGATGTCAAGCTTTCTTAGCTCATGTCACAGATCTAAACAAAAATACGTCAGTTTTGAATGATATTTCTATTGTTAATAAATTCCCTGACGTATTCCCTGAAGAACTTCCTGGCCTACCCCCAGAGCGTGAAATTGAATTTTGTATCGATCTTGAACCCGGTACAAAACCCATTTCCAAAGCCCCATATCGAATGGCTCCTATTGAACTTCAGGAGTTAAAGATCCAACTGCAGGAATTGTTAGACATTGGCTTTATTCGTCCTAGTACTTCTCCTTGGGGTGCTCCTGTTCTATTCGTGAAGAAGAAAGATGGAAGTATGCGACTTTGTATTGATTATCGGGAGTTGAATCATGTCACCATCAAAAACAGGTACCCATTGCCACGTATTGATGACCTGTTTGACCAGTTGCAAGGAGCACAATTCTTTTCAAAGATCGATCTTCGTTCTGGATATCATCAGCTGAAGGTTAGAACTGAGGATATTCCAAAGACGGCTTTTAGAACTCGGTACGGGCATTATGAATTCCTAGTCATGTCCTTTGGATTGACTAATGCTCCTGCTGCCTTCATGGATATGATGAACCGGGTATTCAAGGAATATTTGGATCACTTTGTGGTCGTCTTTATTGATGACATCCTTATTTATTCCAAAAGCCGTGAAGATCATGAGCAACACTTGAGGCTGGTACTCCAAAAGCTTCGTGAATACAAGCTTTATGCCAAGTTGAAGAAATGCGAGTTCTGGCTGGAAGAGGTAGCATTCCTTGGGCACGTAGTATCAAGTCGTGGAATATCGGTTGACCCGGCAAAGATTGAAGCTATTCAAAGCTGGGAGCAACCTAAATCAGTGACCGAGGTACGTAGCTTTCTTGGTTTAGCTGGTTATTATCGGAGATTCGTGGAAGGATTTTCTCGAATCGCTACTCCATTAACTCAGCTGACTCGGAAAGATACAAAGTTTGGTTGGAGCGAAGAATGTGAGCAGAGTTTTCAAGAACTCAAGAGGAGACTCATTTCAGCACCTGTTCTAACAATACCATCTGGCTCGGAGGGATTTGTCATCTACAGTGATGCTTCGAGCAAAGGGTTGGGATGCGTTCTCATGCAACATGGAAAAGTCATAGCCTATGCATCAAGACAACTCAAGGAATATGAGAGGAATTATCCTACTCATGATCTAGAGTTGGCAGCTGTTGTCTTTGCACTTAAAATTTGGAGGCATTACTTGTATGGGGAGAAAGTGGAGATCTTTACGGATCATAAAAGCCTCAAATATTTCTTCACTCAAAAGGAACTCAACATGCGACAACGACGTTGGCTTGAACTGTTGAAAGATTATGATTGTAAGACCCCAACTTATTAATGAATAAAATCAAATTTTCTCTAAATATTATTGTGAATAATAAGGGGTTAATTTGATATAATACTTTGGTTATGGGTGAAATGTGCAAATTTTACAAAATAAGCAAGTGGTTATAAAATATTTATTTTTGGTCGGTGAATATTCGGTTGGTCGTGGAATATTCTTGCTGTCGGGGAATATTCGTACGACGACGCAGCCTTGTGTGGGCCCCATAACGGAAAGCGATTGGATGAAGAAAACGACAAGTATAAGTTGTTTATAAATAACGGCGTAGTTGTTACCGTTAATACTGTTGGAATACCCGGTGGTTAAAATACAGTAGCACACGGTATTGCACCAATTATTGATTCTTACGTAAGAAGGCACTACTCAATAATTGTTACAGTAGTTATTATTCAATATTTTATTTTATTGATTCAATAATTGCTGCGTTGATATTTTATATTATTGTTGTTTCAATAATTGTTGCTGCACAGTATTTTCATTTATCAGATCAATAATTCATATTATTTGAATAATATTATTAGATAACATTATTGGCAATGTCTAGAAAGTTCTGTCTAAGGAGAGGTTTGGTCATCTAATTGCGCGCCAGTAAGGAGAAATCCTTATTGGAAAGCCCCCTCTTTCCTGGGAACGGCCTGGTTGTCATAAATGTGATTCTGTAATATTATTTGTGAATAATTAATTATTGATTCATATGATAAGGAAATATTTATTTTATGTGGATATAAATGAGGGATATATTTTTGTGGTTAAAAATGAAGGAGTTAATGTTGAGGTTTTTATCAGTATTTTTGTCGGAATGGAGGTATTAAAAATCAGGGTTTTTGAGATATTTTGCGGGGGTTATAATTTTTAATCCGACCGTTGGATCGTGGTAATTTTTGGATATGTTATACATATATAAGTTGAGTATATGTCCACAAATTTTGAACCGTTAAAAATGAACGTATGATTTATTATGAATTTTACAAGATGACTGGTTCAGAAATTGTTGAATTTTCGGAGTTTATCATTTTGGTGGAAAATTCTAGAATTGGTGGGCCCCACTTGTGGTTGGTGAAGAAATGTGCTGAATTATATTTCAAATGTGGTGGGTGGGAATAGTAGCAGGTAAAGCCATCAGGTTGCAGGTCAAACCTACCAAAATTTTCCTATAAATAGAGGGCTAAGTTAGAATTGAAAATCACACCAGAAACAAGTTTTCTCTCTTTCTCTCTCTAGATTATTGAGTGTATTTTGTGAGTATTTAGATACTTTGAGAGTTTCTATTCATCAGAGCAAGTTTCTTTCAGCCTTATACCGGTATTCCGACCAGAAGTACTGATATTTTGAGGTAAGGGATATTATTTTCTTCTTAATGATATTATTTTCTTCAATATCATTATGCTGAAATATTGATATGAGTTTTTATCAAATTTGGAACTTTTTGTGTCGGGGGTTACTATTCACGTATACGGCACTATTCACGTATACGGCACTATTCACGAATACGGCACTATTCACCGAAAAATAAAATTTTTCCTTTTTGTCCAAGATGTCTATTATGGTTACTATCTTTGATTGTATCCATGTTTTGATCTTTATTTTTGAATTCTGCTTCACAATTGATTATTATGAAGTATTATTGATCTTGGATAAACTGTTATACGAATCCCTACTATTTGTCCTTCTGTCTCATTGGATTCGTTCTCTTTAAGATATTTTTCATCATCCTCAGTCCTAAATGATGATATTACTGAATATCTTTGGCCTGTAGTGCAAAGATGTATGATTACTTGATGAATATCTTTGGCCTGTAGTGCAAAGATGAACAGGTGTTGAGATGAACATGACCGACTGATGATACAAATGAATATCTTTGGCCTGTAGTGCAAAGATGAATATTTGGTTAAAGATGATTATTAATTGATGTTACAGGGATAAAATATTGATGATGGACTTTTAAATCTTAGAAGATAGTAGAATTCTTTCTCTACTTGACTCTTCTAATGGTTTGTTGTTTCCGCTGCAGTTGTTGATCTAAAACTTGTTGTCGATTATATTTTATCAGATTTTTCCCTGTTGAAGACTAACGATAATTTGTTGTATATTATCTTAGTCATAATATTCTTTACTGGGCTAGTTGAGCTCACCCTTTTCCTTTTTGTTCCATTTTTCTTCTCAGGAGGTGAGAACATAGCAGGATCTAGTCGGGGTATGGAGTGATGGTTCTAGAAAGATGTATTAGCAGTCCTCACTATTTCTGTAAAATAGTGTTTGAATAATTGTAATGAGGATTTATTTGAGTGTGGATATTGTCTAGAAGACAATATTTGTATTTAAACTCACAGTATGTGTTGTCGTATTTTGCACGACAATTGTATTATTGAAGTTGTAGTTTGCTTTCTGTACCATGTATTTGGCGACTCAGAATGGGTGTTGTATACCTATTCTGGGGGCGTCACAGTTGGTATCAGAGCTTAGGGATATGATCCCTGGCTGAGATGTGAGACAAGAACTAGGAGGGGAGAGACGGGGAATTCCTTCGCTAGTATGACCTGACTAAGTTTATTTGGTGTTTATTTGGTCGGTCAGAGTATAGGGATAATATATGACATGACTATTAACCCTTGTTTTATGGCAGTATTTAAGAATGGCAGCTGAGAACGTTAATAATGGAGTAAATCAGACCGTGGAGACACCTTTGATCACTACCCAGGGGAACGTGCAACAGGAAGGCAATATTCCTCCTGTAAACAACGTTACCGAGCAAACGATGAATGATGGAATGTTTAGGAGCTTTTTGCAGTTCATGCAAAATCAGACGAGGGAGACTCGTGTGCAGAATACGGGTGGAAATGATAACAACGCGCGGTTTGTCACAGCTAAGCAGTTCAAAGAATTGGGACCACCAGAATTTAAGGGAAAGCCGGATCCGATCATGGCGGAAACGTGGGTCAAGCAAATTACCAAGATATTTGATGTCTTGGGATGCACGGAGGAACAGAAGGTTCCATTCGCCACATTTATGTTCCGCGGTGAGGCAGACTACTGGTGGGAGTCTGTGAAGCGTACCCAGCCTGACGCACTCAACATGTCCTGGGAAACATTTCAAAAACTGTTCAATGACAAGTACTTTCCTGAAAGTATTCGTCATATGAAGGAGGTTGAGTTTATTAGACTGGAACAAAACAACATGACGGTGTCCCAGTACGAGGCGAAGTTTGCAGAGTTATCCAGGTTTGCACCTCATTTGGTCGAAAATGAGGAACGAATGACAAGGATGTTTCTGAGAGGTCTAAAACCCGAGATTCGGCAATATCTTATCTCTCATAAATTTTCTTTATATTCAGATGTTGTAAACAGGGCTCAATTATTAGAGCGAGATAATGAGTATGTGCAACCGAGGGACCACAACCAGGGTCATACCGGTGACAGCAATCATCAGAGCGATGATAACCAACGAGGAGGGAAAAATACGAACAAAGGCGGTAACCACTCGGGTGGTCATCGTGGCCATGATAATAGGAGAGGTGAGTCAAGTGGAAATTTCAGAAGAGGAGATTCAACAATGACGGGAAGACATCAGCACCAGCACCAGCACCAACAACAAATTTTAGGGGAGGAGAACGACCGCCAGTTAGATGTTACAAATGCGGGAAAGAGGGACATATCAGCCCAAACTGTCCACAACAATCCAAGGTATGTTATAACTGTGGAAAGGAAGGTCATATAGCTCGAGAGTGTTCTGTAGCAAAACCAAGTTCAGCGGGGATGGTGACTCCAAAAGTTGTCCCGGATAAGTCGAAATCAGCGGTTCCTGGAAGGGCGTTTGTCGTTACTGGCCAAAACGCGAGAAACCCGAACGAGGTGATCACGGGTAAGCTAATCTTGAATTCTTGCGAAGTTTATACTTTACTAGATACCGGTTCTACCCATTCTTTTATCTCTCCTGCTTGTGCTCAACGTTTAAACTTGACTCCGGAGAAATTGGACTTTAACTTATCTGTTGAAACTCCGTTGGGTGAAACCTTCGTTACATCTACAGTTTATAAATCTTGCATGATCCAAGTTGGCACTATCACATTACCTGTTGATCTTATCTCTTTAAAGATACTTGCTTTTGATGTGATTTTAGGAATTGATTGGTTAACCACTCATCATGCTAAAATTGATTGTTTTCGTAAGGTTGTTAGTTTTCATATTCCTAACCAACCTGTCATACGAATTCAAACTACTAAACCACTAAAATCAGTCACTGTCATATCAAGCCACAAAGCTATTCGTTTATTGAAAAACGGATGTCAAGCTTTCTTAGCCCATGTTATGGATTTGAACAAAGACAAGTCAGATTTGAATAATATTTCTATTGTTAGAGAATTTCCCGATGTATTTCCTGAAGAACTTCCTGGTCTACCCCCAGAACGTGAAATTGAATTCTTTATTGACCTTGAACCCGGTACAAAGCCCATTTCTAAAACCCCATATCGAATGGCTCCTATTGAACTTCAGGAGTTAAAAGTCCAACTACAGGAGTTGTTGGACATCGGTTTTATTCGTCCTAGTACGTCTCCTTGGGGTGCTCCTGTTTTATTCGTAAAGAAGAAAGACGGGAGTATGCGACTTTGTATTGACTATCGAGAATTGAACCATGTCACCATCAAGAATAGGTATCCGCTACCTCGCATTGATGACCTGTTTGACCAGTTGCAAGGAGCACAATTCTTTTCAAAGATCGATCTTCGTTCTGGATATCATCAGCTGAAGATTAAAACTGAGGATATTCCAAAGACTGCCTTCAGAACTCGGTACGGGCATTATGAATTCTTAGTAATGTCTTTTGGATTGACTAATGCTCCTGCTGCCTTCATGGATATGATGAACCGTGTATTCAAAGAATATTTGGATCAGTTCGTTGTTGTCTTTATTGATGACATCCTCATCTATTCCAAAAGCCGTGAAGATCATGAGCGCCATTTGAAGCTGGTACTGCAAAGGCTTCGTGAAAACAAGCTATATGCCAAACTGAAGAAATGCGAGTTCTGGCTTGAGGAAGTAGCATTCCTTGGGCACGTGGTGTCAAAACATGGAGTATCTGTCGACCCGGCGAAGATTGAAGCCATACAAAGTTGGGAGCAACCGAAGTCGGTAACCGAAGTACGTAGCTTTCTGGGCTTAGCTGGTTATTATCGGAGATTTGTGGAAGGATTTTCTCGAATCGCTACTCCGTTAACTCAGCTGACTCGGAAAGATACAAAATTCGTATGGAGTGAGGAATGCGAGAAGAGTTTCCAAGAACTCAAGAGGAGACTCATTTCGGCACCTGTTTTGACAATACCATCTGGTTCGGATGGATTTGTTATCTACAGCGATGCTTCAGGCAAAGGGTTAGGATGTGTTCTCATGCAACATGGGAAAGTCATAGCCTATGCCTCACGACAACTCAAAGAATATGAGAGGAATTATCCTACTCATGATTTGGAGTTGGCAGCAGTCGTTTTTGCGTTGAAGATCTGGAGACACTACCTGTATGGGGAGAAAGTGGAGATCTATACAGATCATAAAAGCCTCAAATATTTCTTCACCCAAAAGGAACTCAACATGCGGCAACGACGTTGGCTCGAGCTGTTGAAAGATTACGATCATACCATCCAATATCATCCTGGAAAAGCAAACGTAGTAGCTGACGCATTGAGTAGAAGATCATATGCGGGTACGAGTGCAATGTTTTTAACACAAAGGCCCATTTTGTATGACTTGCAAAGGATGGAGATAGAGATGAAGGCTCCAAGTACCCACATGATGATATCAAATATACGAGTAGAACCGACTTTAATCGATAAAGTTAAAGCTGCTCAAGCTACGGACATAGAGCTGATGCGTATGAAGAAGAAAGTGCAAGAAGGTGCTATTCCAGAAGCAAGAATCGATGAAGAAGGAATACTTCGAGTCAACTCCAGACTTTGTGTTCCTAACGATTTTGACTTGAAGCATAGAATAATGATGGAGGCACACAACACACCGTTTGCAATCCATCCTGGGAGTACCAAAATGTATCACGATCTTCGACATACATTTTGGTGGAGCAATATGAAAAGAGAGATCGCGGAGTTTATCTCGAGATGTTTAACTTGTCAACGTGTAAAAGCGGAGCATCAAGTACCAAAGGGTCCATTGCAACCACTTGAGATTCCGAAATGGAAGTGGGAACACATTACTATGGATTTTGTTACAGGTCTTCCCAAGGTTTCTCAAGGCATAGATGCGATTTGGGTTATTGTTGATAGATTAACCAAGTCCGCTCATTTCTTGCCGATACGTGAGACTTATTCCCTTGAACGTCTTGCTAGTATGTACGTGAACGAGATTGTGAGATTGCATGGCATGCCAGTATCCATAGTTTCGGATCGTGACCCAAGATTCACTTCACGATTTTGGGTTAGCTTGCAGAAAGCTATGGGCACGGATTTACGATTCAGTTCAGCATACCATCCTCAAACGGACGGACAATCAGAGAGGACTATTCAAACTCTTGAAGATCTATTAAGACTTTGTGTCTTAGATCTCAAAGGGAGTTGGGATAAGTACCTACCATTGGTGGAATTCTCCTACAACAACAGTTATCAGGCGAGCATAGGTATGGCTCCATTTGAGGCGTTGTATGGAAGAAAATGTCGTTCTCCAGTATGCTGGGACGAGGTGGGTGAAGCAACATTGTTGGGACCAGAATTGGTACGCATTACTACAGAGAAGATCCAAACGATTCGACAACGTATACAAACGGCACAGGATCGACAAAAGAGTTATGCGGATCTTCATCGGAAGGACGTGGAATTTAATATTGGGGATCATGTATTGTTACGTGTTGCACCATGGAAGGGAGTTACAAGATTTGGGAAGAGAGGAAAGCTCAATCCAAGATTTGTTGGTCCATTTGAGATTCTTGAGCGAATAGGAAATGTGGCATATAGACTCGCATTACCTCCAAGCATGTCTCGTGTTCATAATGTTTTTCACATATCTATGCTTCGTAAATATGTTAAAGACCCGAACCACATTATTGAGTTAGAACCAGACGAGATAGCTGAAGATTTAACGTACGAGGAGGTACCTGTTAAGATCTTGGATAGGAAAGAGCATGTCCTACGCACGAAGGTTATACCACAAGTTAAGGTTTTGTGGAGAAACCATGCTATTGAAGAAATGACCTGGGAGTTGGAATCAGAAATGAAAGCGAGGTATCCTCACCTTTTTGAAACATCAGGTACGTACGTCAATTTCGAGGACGAAATTTCATAAGGAGGGGAGGTTGTAAGACCCCAACTTATTAATGAATAAAATCAAATTTTCTCTAAATATTATTGTGAATAATAAGGGGTTAATTTGATATAATACTTTGGTTATGGGTGAAATGTGCAAATTTTACAAAATAAGCAAGTGGTTATAAAATATTTATTTTTGGTCGGTGAATATTCGGTTGGTCGTGGAATATTCTTGCTGTCGGGAATATTCGTACGACGACGCAGCCTTGTGTGGGCCCCATAACGGAAAGCGATTGGATGAAGAAAACGACAAGTATAAGTTGTTTATAAATAACGGCGTAGTTGTTACCGTTAATACTGTTGGAATACCCGGTGGTTAAAATACAGTAGCACACGGTATTGCACCAATTATTGATTCTTACGTAAGAAGGCACTACTCAATAATTGTTACAGTAGTTATTATTCAATATTTTATTTTATTGATTCAATAATTGCTGCGTTGATATTTTATATTATTGTTGTTTCAATAATTGTTGTTGCACAGTATTTTTATTTATCAGATCAATAATTCATATTATTTGAATAATATTATTAGATAACATTATTGGCAATGTCTAGAAAGTTCTGTCTAAGGAGAGGTTTGGTCATCTAATTGCGCGCCAGTAAGGAGAAATCCTTATTGGAAAGCCCCCTCTTTCCTGGGAACGGCCTGGTTGTCATAAATGTGATTCTGTAATATTATTTATGAATAATTAATTATTGATTCATATGATAAGGAAATATTTATTTTATGTGGATATAAATGAGGGATATATTTTTGTGGTTAAAAATGAAGGAGTTAATGTTGAGGTTTTTGTCAGTATTTTTGTCGGAATGGAGGTATTAAAAATCAGGGTTTTTGAGATAGTTTGCGGGGGTTATAATTTTTAATCCGACCGTTGGATCGTGGTAATTTTTGGATATGTTATACATATATAAGTTGAGTATATGTCCACAAATTTTGAACCGTTAAAAATGAACGTATGATTTATTACGAATTTTACAAGATGACTGGTTCAGAAATTGTTGAATTTTCGGAGTTTATCATTTTGGTGAAAAATTCTAGAATTGGTGGGCCCCACTTGTGGTTGGTGAAGAAATGTGCTGAATTATATTTCAAATGTGGTGGGTGGGAATAGTAGCAGGTAAAGCCATCAGGTTGCAGGTCAAACCTACCAAAATTTTCCTATAAATAGAGGGCTAAGTTAGAATTGAAAATCACACCAGAAACAAGTTTTCTCTCTTTCTCTCTCTAGATTATTGAGTGTATTTTGTGAGTATTTAGATACTTTGAGAGTTTCTATTCATCAGAGCAAGTTTCTTTCAGCCTTATACCGGTATTCCGACCAGAAGTACTGATATTTTGAGGTAAGGGATATTATTTTCTTCTTAATGATATTATTTTCTTCAATATCATTATGCTGAAATATTGATATGAGTTTTTATCAAATTTGGAACTTTTTGTGTCGGGGGTTACTATTCACGTATACGGCACTATTCACGTATACGGCACTATTCACGAATACGGCACTATTCACCGAAAAATAAAATTTTTCCTTTTTGTCCAAGATGTCTATTATGGTTACTATCTTTGATTGTATCCATGTTTTGATCTTTATTTTTGAATTCTGCTTCACAATTGATTATTATGAAGTATTATTGATCTTGGATAAACTGTTATACGAATCCCTACTATTTGTCCTTCTGTCTCACTGGATTCGTTCTCTTTAAGATATTTTTTATCATCCTCAGTCCTAAATGATGATATTACTGAATATCTTTGGCCTGTAGTGCAAAGATGTATGATTACTTGATGAATATCTTTGGCCTGTAGTGCAAAGATGAACAGGTGTTGAGATGAACATGACCGACTGATGATACAAATGAATATCTTTGGCCTGTAGTGCAAAGATGAATATTTGGTTAAAGATGATTATTAATTGATGTTACAGGGATAAAATATTGATGATGGACTTTTAAATCTTAGAAGATAGTAGAATTCTTTCTCTACTTGACTCTTCTAATGGTTTGTTGTTTCCGCTGCAGTTGTTGATCTAAAACTTGTTGTCGATTATATTTTATCAAATTTTTCCCTGTTGAAGACTAACGATAATTTGTTGTATATTATCTTAGTCATAATATTCTTTACTGGGCTAGTTGAGCTCACCCTTTTCCTTTTTGTTCCATTTTTCTTCTCAGGAGGTGAGAACATAGCAGGATCTAGTCGGGGTATGGAGTGATGGTTCTAGAAAGATGTATTAGCAGTCCTCACTATTTCTGTAAAATAGTGTTTGAATAATTGTAATGAGGATTTATTTGAGTGTGAATATTGTCTAGAAGACAATATTTGTATTTAAACTCACAGTATGTGTTGTCGTATTTTGCACGACAATTGTATTATTGAAGTTGTAGTTTGCTTTCTGTACCATGTATTTGGCGACTCAGAATGGGTGTTGTATACCTATTCTGGGGGCGTCACAATGATCATACCATTCAATACCATCTTGAAAAAGCGAACGTGGTAGCTGACGCATTGAGTAGAAGATCATATGCAAGTACGAGTGCGATATTGTCAACACAAAGGCCCATTTTGTGTGACTTGCAAAGGATGGAGATAGAGTTAAAGGCTCCAGGGACCCATGTGATGATGACGAATATACAAGTAGAACCGACTTTAATCTATAAAGTTAAAGTTGCTCAAGCTACAGACCTTGAGCTGATGCGTATGAGGAAGAAAGTGCAAGAAGGTGCTATGCCGGAAGCAAGAATCGATGAAGAAGGAATACTTCGAGTCAACTCCAGACTTTGTGTTCCTAACAACCCTGATTTAAAATATGAAATCATGATGGAGGCGCACAACACACCGTTTGCAATCCATCCTGGAAGTACCAAAATGTATCGTGATCTTCGTCATACATTGTGGGGGAGCAATATGAAGGGAGAGATAGCGCTGTTTATCTCAAGGTGTCTAACTTGTCAACGAGTCAAAGCGGAGCATCAAGTACCAAAAGGTCCATTGCAACCACTTGAAATTCCAGAATGGAAGTGGGAGCACATTACCATGGATTTCGTTACCGGTCTTCCTAAGGTTTCTCAAGGTATAGATGCGATTTGGGTCATTGTTGATAGATTGACCAAGTCTGCTCATTTCTTACCGATGCGAGAAACTTATACACTTGAACGTCTTGCTCGTATGTACATAAACGAGATTGTAAGATTGCATGGTATGCCAATATCCATAGTTTCTGATCGAGACCCAAGATTCACTTCACGATTTTGGGTTAGTTTACAAAAAGCTATGGGCACGAATTTACGATTTAGTTCGGCATATCATCCTCAGACGGACTGACAATCAGAGAGGACTATTCAAACTCTTGAAGATCTATTAAGACACTTTGTCCTTGATTTCAAGGGAAGTTGGGACAAGTTCTTACCATTGGTGGAGTTTTCCTACAACAACAGTTATCAAGCAAGTATTGGCATGGCTCCATTCGAACCATTGTATGGAAGAAAATATCGTTTTCCAGTATGCTGGGATGAGGTGGGTGAAGCAACGTTGTTGGGACTGGAGTTAGTACGTATGACTACAGAAAAGATTCAAACGATCCGACAACGTATAAAAACCTCACAAGATCGACAAAAGAGTTATGCTGATCTTCATCGAAAGGACGTGAAATTTGATATAGGAGATCATGTGTTCTTACGTGTTGCTCCATGGAAAGGAGTTACGAGATTTGGAAAGAGAGAAAAGCTCAATCCTCGATTTATCGGTCCATTTTTAATCCTCGATCGAGTAGGAACTGTGGCTTATAGACTCGCTTTACCGCCAAGTATGTCTCGTGTTCATAACGTTTTTCACATATTCATGTTACGTAAATATGTGGAAGACCCGAACCACATTATTGAGTTAGAACCGGACGAAATAGCGGAGGATTTGACGTATGAAGAAGTTCCTATTCAAATCTTGGATAAGAAGGAACATATTCTACGCTCCAAGGTTATACCTCAAGTCAAAGTTTTATGGAGAAATCACGAATGACCCATAAGCATTTTTTTTAAATTTTTTCGCCACATCAGCGCCACTTTAACGTCTGTCAACTATTTTGGACGGAATGACCCAATTGTAAATTTTTAATTAGTTTAATGATATAATCTAAAAAATTAAAAGTTCAATGGTGTATTAAGTAAAACGTGTCAAGTTTAGTGGTGAAAAATATAGTTTTGCCAATATATTTTATTAAAAATAACGGCGGAAGTTTTACCATTGATACTCTTGAACTACTCGATAGTAAAAGTACAGTAATACGTGTGGTTGCATAATAGCGCACGGTATTGATTATTAATGCTTATGTGAGAAGTCACTCAGTTTGATTCAATTATTGTCAGTTAATAATATGAATTATTTAGTGATAATGAAGTTTTGTTTTATTCGTATTATTAACGTAATAAAACAGAAATATCTTGTTATATAAAACATAATACTTTATTAAAGTTATTCTATAAATAGAATATATTATATTTTATTTAAAAGATTTTTCTTTAAATATGGACCGTCAGATTAAAGTAATCAATCTGGACCATTCATGGATTAGTTACTATGCATTTCATTTTTCTATAAATAGCAGCTCATTCCTTCATTATTTCTTACGAATTCACTGAACTCTAGAGAGAGAAATTATAGTGAGAAACTATAGAGAAAGAGAAGAAAAGTATTCTGCTACTTAACAACTTCTTTATTTCAGTTCTTCTTTAAAACGGTAAGGGGTGTTATTCTTTCTTATTCATGAAGAGAACTATTGTTATTCCATTTCTTATTATTCTGTTGGAATAACTTGTATACGCGGTCTACCCTATTCTTGGTGGCATTCTTCTATTATTCTGTTGGATCATCCTGTCTGTGTGTTTTACACCAGACCTGGTTCCGTTTTTATTATTATTCTGTTGGAACATCTTGTCTGTGTGTTTTATACCGGACCTGGTTCTGTTTTTATTATTATTCTGTTGGAACATCCTGTCTGTGTGTTTTACACCGGACCTGGTTCCATTATTTATTATTCTGTCGGAATATCCTGTCTGTGCGTTTACGCCGGACCTGGTTCCATTATTTATTATTCTGTTGGAATAACCTGTCTGTGCGGTCTATCGCATACCGGGTGATTTCTTTTGTTATTCCATTCTTTATTGTACTCAGTTGGTTAAGTTTTAACTTCTATACTACATGAAATTAGTAGAATATCCTTGATAATTGCGGTTCATACAGTATCTTTTCATGAAAATATTCTTCTAAGCATTCTTGAATTTTACTCCACAAAGCAGTATCATGTTGACAATTTGGACATTGTTAATTTTTGGATAAATTAATTCTTGAACTTGTTTTATTGAATTCTTATATCATTGTCATCATCCTCATGTTTATAAAATGTTGAAAGTCATCTGTGGCCTGTAGTGCATAGATGGACTTGGTATGATTATGACCAGGGATTATTCGGTATAATCATGACCGTAATGTTACAAATGATGAGGTAAAACTCCTCATTGGCCCGTAGTGCATTGATGGACAGTTGTTGACATGATCATGACCATTAATGAGTACACAAATATTCTTGGCCCGTAGTGCATGGATAATTGTGGTCGTGATACTAAAGAATATCTTTGGCCGTAGTGCAGGAGTGATTCGATGATGTGGATTATTTTATTAAGTTGAGTCCCAGCGATAACAGTGTTGAAAAACCTTTTAAATCATAGAAGATAGTAGATTTTATTTTCTACTTGACTCTTTTAATGGATTGATTGTTCCGCTGCAGTTAAACTTGATGTTCATTATATTTTATCAGTTTAACACTGTTGAAGGCTAATGATAATTTATTCTGCATTATCTTAGTCATAATATTTTTTACTGGGCTAGTTGAGCTCACCCTTTCTTTCACTGTTCTCTTCAGGAAATGAGAATATAGTTGGGACGAGTCGGGGAACGGAGTGATGGACCAGATGATAGTATTAGTAGTCCTCACTATTCTATTAAATAGTGTGACAATAATTATAATGAGGACTCCTTTTGAGTTTGTATAGTCTATAGTAGACAATAATTGTATTCAAACTCACAGTTATGTTTTGTCGTATTGTACACGACAGTTGTATTAGTAAGTTGTATTTATATTCTGTACCATGTATCTGACGACCCAAGATGGGTGATGTATACCTAATTTTGGGGGCGTCACATTTTATAATATTATTAATACTTAAAATTAATATTATAAATATAAATATTAATACTATTATATTAATATTTTGTAATATTAGTATTTAATATAATAGTATTAATAATATTTCAAAATATTATTATTAATATTAATATTATAAATAGTATCTAGAAAAAAAAAACTATCCCTTAGACTATGCACATTTGTTTGCAAGGATTATAATTAATTATAATCCTAAATTTATTAATCCTAATATTAAATAGTCATATTAAATGTTTGTTTTATAACTAAAAATATTTTCATGTTATGTTTGTTTTGTCCAAGATTATTTAAAAGATTGAATTAAAAATATCGTTTAGATTATTATACATTTATCAATAATAACGTATTTTAAACTTGTTTATACATCAAAAAATGATGAACAATTAGTTATAAACTTTTAAATACTGCTAAAATAAGTTGGTGAGTTCATAATGCTCTTCCTATGTGAAATATTTGAGAATCAAATTATCATAAATTAACAAATAAATAATACACAATACATGATATGTGAAGTATTAAAATTTCATTAGAAATCATCAAAACTAAAATTAGAAGAAAGATTAGGATCAACTATTTTACTTGGCCACCAAAATTTAAAGACAATATTTTTATAGACAATTAATTCAACGGAACAATTATTATGGTAAGTTCAATTTGTCACTTTATATTAATGTTAAAATAAAACATAATATTATGGTAAGTTCAATTATGTTAAAATAAAATCTTAACATAATACTATTTTATTTTTAATTGATTGAGAATCATATCATTACCATTATATTTAGATAATTTTTGTTAAGAAATATTTTGATTTAAAAATGTTGTTTTATTTGTATCTCTCTTATTTTTAAATAGAGAAAATAAAAAATATATTAACAAATTAATATATCTATCGTATAAATTTAAATATTTCACAAGGCTTTACATTAAATATCGATCTTACTAAATCTGTTAAAATTATCAAATTTCTTAATAAAAAAATATTAATTTCATATATAATGGCGTATTGTTCACGTCATTGGAAGAATTGAATTAATTTAAAACATAATAATGTTTTATCTTGGTGCAAAATGCAGCAAATGATTTTGACCGCTTTAGAGTTTAATTTTATCTAGAAATTTTTAATTCCAAATGGTGGGATTATAATATCTAGTTAAATATGGTATTAAATTGTCTCATATATTAAGTTATTTTATAATCTCTGGACAAATAATTTTAAGTCCAAATTTAAAAATAAATAAAACACTTATAATTAATAATTTTATCCCAGATATAATAATTACAAATAAACATATCCTTAGAATTCATAAGCTGCTAATGGAGATTCAAGGTTCTTAAAAGAAAAAAAAATAAACATTTTCACTACTTTGTAATCATGGCCTAGTCAGCATCTCCATATTATAAGAAGTTAAAAAAAATAATCAAAATGTATGGACCGGACCGAGTCGGGTTGACTCGAAATTAAGTAAGCTAACTCATCTTTCTTGCTGCCTAATTAGTTGGCTTACAAATTAAAATTATACGCAATTTTGGAACTCAGTGACAAAACTAAGGTCTTACTTATACTTTGTTTTCCTTTTAATTGTTACAGTTTTATAATTTTAAAACGGTCTTAGAGCTCGTTCGGCCGACTTATTTTAAAATGACTTAAAATTAAAATATAAGTTGATTTATAAAATATTTTAAGTTACGACTTATAAGGAAACGTGTTAGGCGTCAATTTAAATTATAAGTCCGAATTTAAGTTAAAACATGTTACGAAGGTGTTTGGCTCATAATGACTTATAAGTCAAAATCATATATAAAGATTACTAAAAATGACATTAATAAAAGTAGTGACAAAATCGACATTATATTTGGTTAAACTATCTTATTTTAAAATGACTTGTAAGTCATTTTAAAATAAGTTACAAATACATACTTATTTTTTTGACTTAAAAATAAACTTATAAGTACAAAAATAAGTCATTCTGAAATTGTTACACACCACATTCACCCTTTACCTCATAAAAATCATAAGACTAAAATTACCGCCGACATACATCTTAAGGTCTTTGTAAATATCAGCATCTCAAGGTAATTAAAATGAAGATATACATTGACCATATGAATATTGTAGAATGGTATTTTAGTAGTGGCGTTTGGTCATGGTTATGTTAAAGTAAATGGGGTTACAATCAATTGTATGAAATTTCTGTGCACATTTTTTTTAGAATTAGTTGGACTTTTTTAAGATACAAAAAATCTCTATTCAGTTGCATACTTTATAATTAGTTAGTGGAATAAGAACAAGTACAAGTTAGTACTCCATTGTCTACCTTATTTTTTACATTCATAATGTCAACATATCTATTGCCATTATCCTCTTGTTCTTTTCCTTTTTTTTTTTGGGAAATTTTATTTAAATTAAGTCCTTCTTGTTTAGCATGACATTTTCTTCTTCTTCTTCTTCTTCTTCTAACAATTATTGACACAATATTAATCTAATGTGTTGTACGTAACATTAATAGCTCATCTCATTGACGTTAGTAATTACTTTATCTCCTTTATTATGTAAAAAAAATAAAAAATACCCATTCAAATCAAATGTCATTTAATCAGACTCTATAAATATTAGAGCTTAGTTTCCAATTGCCATACTCTCACTCTCTTATCCAACATACTCTAAATCAAGCCGTGCCGTGCCGTGCCGTGCCTTGCGATGAAGGTAAATACCAACAAAGTACGTACGTACTTTGGTACGTAATATTAATTCCACTACTCTGCCAAATTAAACAATTTTATGCACTTTATTCTTTTATTTGCAGCAAAAGGCTGTGATTAGAGTGGCAATGTCTGACCCCAAAAAATCTCGCACCAAGGCCTTGAAAATTGCAGCTACTTTTTCTGGTATGTCAAAAGACACTACATTTTTTCTTTAAACTTATTTATTCACAAAATGAGTTTTTTAATAATTTACAAATATTAAAAATATAGTTTTTATTCTGTACGTACTCTTAAAAATAATCAGTTATGACGTAATATTAGTGCTCACATGACAATAAAATTATAATGATTGTATTATCTTATAATTTATATTATTGTCAACAAAAATTAAGAAATGGGACTCTGTTTGTGGGAGTGATATAATATAATATGATATATGTATGCAGGGGTAGAATCAGTAGCTATTAAGGGGGATGCCAAGGATCAACTAGAGGTTATTGGAGAAGGAATCGATACGATTGGACTGGCTAAATTGCTGAGGAAGAACGTGGGGAGTGCAGATTTGATCAGTGTTGGTCCGGCTGAAGATGAAAAGGGTGATCAGGTGGTTTGGTCAACTCAGCGCCCTTACTATGGTGGTGGTGGTGGTGGTGGTGGACCTCCATACCAAGTTTATGCTGTGAGAGACTCCTACTATGACCCCAGCTGCTCCATCATGTAGTGGTGGGTTGATCATGGCTAAAGTTGACTTTACATTACTTTCACTGTCACCCTCCATGTATATATATATATATATATATATATATATATATATATATATATATATATTTGATAAAGTGGATGAAAAAGAAGTCGGATAACATCTATACGTATTTCTGTATAATATTAGTAAATGGAGTGAGGTTGTGTTTTATAAAAGTAAGTAATTAAGATTTGAATTGTTAATATATTTTAATAAATTAGATTATTTGAGTGAAATAATATTTAAATTTTAAAAATAATTTGATAAATAAAAAATGTAAAATATTTGAACGACACTATTTTACTATATTAACCTTCTGAGTTGTTTAAAAAATTTATTTGATAATTTTAAGTATGCAGTCTAATAAAAAAAATAAGAGTGAATAATATTGCTCATAAATGTGTTTATATAAAAAATATTTATATACTCTAGCTAATAAATATTAAATAAATTACCTAAAAAATTAACAACAATGTATAATATGATGACTATTACATTAGATAAAAAAAGTGTCAAGTTTAATAGAATAACAACATAATGAAATAGTTCAATAGAAGAATTATATTTCCTCAGTTTCAAAATATAAAATTATTATTAACTTTAAAAAGTTAATTTAAAATATTTTTAAACTCATAATTAATATGTTTTTTTTTAATTTTAGTTTATACAATGATGAATATTGAAAATAATATAAAAAGTAATACTCATTATAAGATTTATTGTTTATAATTTTTAATCATCTCAATTTTAAATTTGAAAATATATATCTCAAATTAATTTTTCAAAAATTAATAATTATCTTAAAATTTGAATTGGAGGGAGTACAATATTTATTGAGGTTATTTTTGTTCATATATTTAAAATTTTCGATAAGAGACAACTCTCAATGGTTTGAATTTATATATTCTCTTACCGATTAAGAGACGATCAAAATTTTATCCAACTTTACTATCTTACCGAATCAGACGTGAAGCTGTTAAAAATTATTAAGAGGTAAATAAACACCACCTGAATCATAAAAAGAGTATTATTTGTGTAGGGAAAAAAATATTATTGTACAAAAAAATCTTTTTATAATTGATAATAGTATAAATTAACATAATATTCTCAAGTTTGTGGCTATAATTTTATTATCATATCATCATTATTAATCTGACAACTTTTCGTTTTAGAGATAAATATGAAACAAAAATACATTATTAACACAAAGAAGAAGAAAAGATGTATGTTAATTTTGCAACATTTTTAAGTTTTTAGGGAGTCAAAGGAGGAGAGGAAACTGCTGAAATTTAGTAATTAGGATTATCACAATTATCAAGTCAATATTTACTGAGCAATAACAAAAAGTGAGGGTTTAAGGCTCTTAAAGAAACTCAAACGATAATCAAGTAATAACTACTAATATAAGTCATTTTAGAGTTGTACATAAGTATTAAGGAAATGATTGTATAATATTAAATATAATATCAATTGTCTATATTGTCATTGTGTTGAATTTTTTTTTTTTATTGGGCAAAAAATAGTGATAGAATCAAATTTATAATTAATACTTAGAGTAACATTAAAAACTAAGTAATTAATGCTTATTTAATTAATAACCCGAGGTTTCCCACGGCGACCAAGACCTTTTACAATGAGGACGGTTGTGCAGAACCGCGCGTGGAGACGTACAGGTGAGGGCTGGATAGGTAGTCATATTATTTAAGAAGTTGGTTATGTTCTTTTTCTCCGTTTTCTTGCCCGGAAAAGAGATGAACTTTGGTATATGATGATATTACAATCATAGTTATCGTGGGAAATATGATTAATTACCATCATTAGGAAATCGAATAGCACATCAAAAAGACCACATAACACATGCAAGAAAAGCAATAGACAGAATAGAAGGATACAACTGCAGATAATAAATCGTAATCCTCCGGTGCCGGTGGTCAGATCCATGGCGTTAGCTTACTAAACAAGGTTAAGGTCCCGTTTAATCATGAGTTGAGTTGAATGTGACAGGTAATTTAATCAATTCATTGCAACTAATTAAATAGCCAAGTTTAAAATCAAAAGGAACTAATTAAAGAATAAAGAAGAAGAAGAAGAAAATAGTTGTAAAAATATGTTGGTAATTCTCTAATTATCTGTGACAACCTTTGGAAGACAGACTTATCCTTGAACCATCTTTTAAATTTCTTTACACCCAAAAAAATAAAATAATTTAAAAGTTGGGAGGCATTTCAACAAGTCCTTTCTTTTCTTATATACACGTACGTTGGAATGATGATATATAAACATTATTCAATAACTGGCCATCCATCTCCTAGCACAGCAAAACTTGTTCTTTAAATTGAATCACTTCTCATCTCAGTACTTTTAGGACTTTTTCCATCAAATATCCTTTCCCTTGTCTCTGTTGCCTGTAATACATTCAAAATTTGAACTCAGGGGGGAAAAAAGAAAGAGAGGAGACAACTAATTGTGGAAGTTTCAAATTAAATAGAACCTCTTTTTTCCAATCTGTAAGACTTGTTATCAGAGTAAGCAGAACACTTTGCACCAGAGATCCTGCTACTAAACCGATCCAAAGTCCCTTTGCCTTCAGATGCACCAAAAAACCCAACAGTATTGCCACCGGAATTCCAATCAGATAATATGACCCGAGGTTGATATAAGCCCCCAGACGCTGCCATCCGGTTCCTCTAGCAACTCCTATTAATACACCAGAAGAAAATTAATTAGTGAGTAGGCCCTTTGAAGCACTGATGAATTCTAAATACTCATTAATTTATACCAAGAAAAAATATGGTAAATATTGCTAATGTTTTTCAAGATAAACAATTGCTTTAATGAATAAAAGAGAACAAAAGTCTAACCAGAAAGTACTCCTTGGAAGCCATCCAAAATCATGGTGAGACATACAAATGGAGTCATCCTTCTCACATAATCCACCACTTCCTTATCGTCCACAAATGCGCGTCCCAAAACATAGCGACAGAAGAACAGAATTATAGCTGCAATGATCACCTCTGTTACTCCCATAATCATAACTGACCAAACAGCCACTCTAACTGTCCTTGGATTAGCAGCCCCTAATTCATTTGAAACCCGAATGCTGCCAAAAATTGTCAACATTTTTTGTTCAGCAAGTACATATATAATGCATGCAGTTATGTTTCATAAACATTTTGTATATTTTTTCCTACAAACCTTACAGCAGCACCAAGAGAAAATGGGATGAAATAGTGTAACACCGCGACTGTAAGACTGTTATAAACATGATTATACATTAGAACCGAGAGGATTATAAATTATTAATACATAATAAATATTCAAATTATCGATGGAAAAATAGTGAAAGAAAGATGCATAGTGATAGTGCCATACCATATTGAAAGCACTGAAGTCTCAAGTTCGGGATTTGCCATAATCCCAGCAAGCAATATGATTATCTCATATGACCACCATTCAAGACTGTAATAAAACATGTTTGAAACATATAAGACGACTATAATCTTTGAATTGTAATGCTAGCACCATTACGCCTTTTAGAACAAAAATATAATTCAATTGTGACATTCTTTGAGGATAGAAAGCCAACAATAACACGAATAAAAGGGTGAAATCATATTTACCAAACCATGAGAGCAGAAGGGACAGCAAGCGGAAAGAACTCCCTTATGCTTCTAAAAACATCCATAGAGAACGAGGCACGAGTGTTTGCACAAGCTGATGAATACATCACATAAAGGCCAAGTAACATGACATTGAACCAATACGATAAACCAATGGATAATGCAGCTCCACCAGTTCCAAATTCCAACTTAAATACAAATACCCAACAAACAAGGACATGGAGACATAGGGTTGCAATTGAGCTTAGGAGCAACGGAAGGATCAAAGTCTGAGACTGCAAGAAGCGAGTCAAGGGTTGAAGAATAGCGTAGGGAAATAAGGCAGGAATGAGAAGGATTGAGAATTTGCCAGCTTCATGAGAGACTTGAGGGTCTTGGTGGAGTAGTATTAGTATTTTGTCCACAAATATCCATAAAAGAGATACTGGAATGCAAACTAGAAGGAGAGAGATAACTGCGCTATAAGTGTAGACCGATAGCTTTCTGTATTGCCCTGCTCCATAAGCTTGACCACATAATGTTTCCAGTGCACTGGCCATTCCAAACTGTTGGCATGTTCAACATTTGATTAGGCATAGAAAAGTTTTGAAAGTTTACTTTCAACTAGACAAATTCAGAATTAAATTTCTATAACAATGGTTTAGAATTAAATTAAATTTCTTTTTCTTAATTAAATTTACCATCTAAAAGCTCCTTTGACTTGCTGTTAATATCCCATATTTGAAGTATGAAAAGGGGAAAAAATTGGATTTTCAATAAAACCCATCAACTCTACCACCTAGAGCATCATTAACATGTCATGTCGTTCTGATTTACTGGTAATACGATTAATTGACTTCGGTGCTCTTAGAAAGTCAGATCATTACAGTACTTTTATACCTATATTTACTTTCATGATCATGTGAGATTTCAAATCTTCACCTAAACTAGTTTCTTGACTTGGATATTAATTACCAGAGGAAGAAAAAAAAAATTAGTGCCAAATGACTTAGATGCATACATACATATCAATTTGAATAAAGTAAATCAGAGCCAGCCCTTAAAATCAAGTACAAAATTTTACGGCAGTAGTTAATATATAAAAGTAGAAGTGCGAAGGGAGAGAAAGGGAGTTGACTAACAAGAAGACTGAATCCAGTAACATTGGTTAGAGACATGGCGACGACGGTGCCGGAAAGGGCGAGTTTCCCGAGGTGACCAACCATAAGCATGGACACAAATCTCAAAAGGTACTGTGAAGTTGTTACCAGCACCATTACTGTTGCTATACAACTGATCTTCTTTGTTTCTTCCACAAATAACTTCCATGTTGATTTCTCTACTTCCCTTTCCTGCTTCTCTGGCGTTGCCACCTTTGGCGTCACTGCTCTTGGCGTTGCCACTCCCACTGCATCCTCCATAACTTACCAGCTGCTCTTCTCTTTTGTAGGACTCGACTAGTAGTTTATTTAGTCATATATACGACATAGGACAGAACATGTATATGTAGTGATTTTTGTTTTGAATATTGTTAGGGATGGCTGTCACAAAATAAAATAATATGTTAGTTTTGGTCTACATTCTCATGCTATATCATATATGTTATTGATTAATTGATCTGCCACATGATTCATAGAATTACTATGATTATTAAGTTTTTATTTTATTCAAAAAAAAAAATTCTTTTATGAGTAAGGATGTAAATGAATCGAATCGAGTCGAGTCGAGCCAAGTATTGAGTTGTTCAGATTTTGGTTCACAAAATTTATCGAGTATAAAATAAAGTTTGATTGAGGCTCGTTTAACTACCGAGTTGAGCGTGATCTAGAATCAAGCCCGAGCAATTTGAATTTTTCGAACGAATATGATCCGAGTATAATAGAAAATTATAATTTGAGGAGTATTGAGTAATTTATCGAATTTTAAAATTTGTTCATATTTGAATCATTTATATTTCAAGTCGAGTTCGAATCGAATTTTTAGTTGAACAAATACGAATCGAACCCGAATTATTTACTCATTTTACGATCTTATTTATAAGGACAGGTTTAAGAGGGAGGAATAGGTTGATTGCTCGGTAGATATTACTCTCTCATACGAAATCTATACCTAGAATTGAATTTAAGTCATATTCATGCCTTATATATTAAATGTAAATTTTTTTTTTCCTTAGGACTCGGATTGAAAGTATTCAAATAATTGAATTTTAATAGTATAGGTTCTCAAAAAGAAAAAAAATAATTACGTGTTTTATTCATCTTTTTTGTTTTCACTAAGATACTATTCTATCTGTTTTTTTTTATCTGTCTATTTATAAAAAAAAAAGAAAAGAAAGAGTATAATTCTGGTCATCCCTCAGGAATGGAGTTGGTATATTTTTCTTTAATATTAAATTCTAATTTCAACTAAAATATGGAAAAATGCTAAGTTTGGCGAATAAATCCTAATATAGTTTGGTAGAAAATTAAATAAAATTAGACGGAACTCTAGTTCCTAAAATTTTGTTAAACAAAGGCAGGCTGGACTGTCAAGCATACGGTAGTTAAGAACCTGTCTTGTTATTTAAAACTCAGCCGACTTCAGGACAAGACCATGTACCACTTGCCTTTGAAAAATAAGGCTGATGACGTGTATACTCTACCCTAACACTAACTTAATATATTTCGTTTTAAAATTATGCATAATATTAAATATAATATTAATTATCTATATTATTTTTATAATTAAAAAAAATAATATTTTTTATTTGATAAAAAATAATGAGAGTATTAAAATTATATTTAATATTTTAGATAACATTAAAAAAATTAAGTAATTAATATTTAATTAAAAAACCTGCTTAAATTTGTGATTTTATGAATAAAAAAATGGTAGTATAACTTGAAGAATTAATAGTTGTTGTTCAAGTAAAATATATTTTCATGCAATTCCGTAAATAAATTGTAGTAGTGCTAACACTCACTTGCACCCCTCAATATATTCTGCTCCATGTGGATTATTATACTCTCCCTAGTCCCTTGACTGATAGGTGTGGTATGGGAACTGTTTTTGTATTACATGCACTTTATTTATTTGCTTGGGATTAGTTGGGTTGGGGTTTACCCATACTAGTAGTACCCCTTGAGGATTGATCTGCAAAATTGCCGTTTCTATGAATTATAATAATATATTTTATGATATTTTAATTTGAAGGAAATCATCTTCCATTATCTCTCAAATACTTAAAAAAGTATTGTATTTTTTTATTAATTTGGAGGAAATCAGTAGACGCGACAAAAAAAAAAAGCTAGGCAAATTTAGGGTTTTTTGTTATGCACAATAAAACCACATGCTTCCTTACAATTAAAACGACAGAAAGGGTCGGACTAAATACTTTTAAATTGGAAAAAATGTCTGCCACGTGGCCTGATTTCCAATTTAATAAGGGTTGGTAAATATATATATATATATTTTAAATGATTTTATTTTTTAAAAATTATTTGATATTTTATATAATTCAAAAAAATTAATCACAATATTTTTAAAATTATTCTTTATGAAAAAATATTAGTACAAGTAAGGTTGTATTTGATAAAACTGAAAATTAAGATCTGAATGATTATGATGTCTTAATAAATTAGATCATCTGAATGGTTATGGGGTCTGAATCTAAAAAATTGTTTGATAACTAAATAGTAAGATGTCTCTTAATGACACTATTTTACCATTTTAAAGGGTAAAATTTTATTTAATAATTTTAAATATTCAATTTAATAAAAATGAGTGCATAATATTGTTGAATATATTTATATAAAAAAAATTATCAAAAAAAATTCATTAAGAGGTACCTGTTAATTATTAAGATTTTATTTTCTGTCTTACTGATTAAGAGACATTCAGAAGTAACAAAAAAATAAAAAAATAGCATCATGCTTCTTAGTTAATAAAATATAATTCATTAAAAAATAATTAGATGTAAACAAACAGCACTTAAAATGTTCAATCTCTCCGATCGATCATTATTATTCCGTCATAAATACAGCAGTATTTACGTGTTGGATTTGGTGTCGGTTGTAAATTAAAATGAGCGAAAACTTTAATAATAATATCAAACCTGTAACGATAATGGGTCGTGTCTGGCGGCTGTCTCATGCAGGTACATTCTCAGCAACACCCATACTAATATAATATACCCAGCCCCAGCCCCAGCCCCAGCCCCAGCCCCCGTCCCCGTCCCCAGGGCAGTCCCAGTCCACATTTGGTGATTTTATTTTATTTTATTTTCACATTTTCTAATATTTAAAAATATATGTTTCTGTTTTACTAATGAATCCTTTAAATATTGCATTCTTCTCATTCTACCTACCTATTTAATTTCGTTTTTCTTACTTCTTCTCTCACAAACACCTTTATATTCAATGATTTCATGTCAATTAAAAGGTTTAAAATTTTAATTTTAATTTTATATTAGCTTTCAGTGTTTCTTTTCAAATAGCCAAATATTTATTTATTTTTTATATTAACATAACTTCAAAACAAAAACACAAGCATAATAAAGAGTTAGGAGTTTATGAACACACAACAACAATGAATAAGGGGTGTTTATTTAGAGTTGAATTGAGGTTGAATTAGTATGAAGTTTCACATCCAAGACCATCTGTCAATTAACTTGATATTACGGTGACACGTGGGTATATGACAAATTAATGGGTTAGATTTATTTAGACAAAACAAAACACTTTCACCCTATTTCTCTCTCTCTCTCTCTCTCTCTATATATATATATATATATATATATATATATATATATGGAGATGATCAAGAGTAGAACTCTTAAGTAGTAGAACTCCCTTAAATAATAGAATTGTATCAAACGACGTAGTTTTGATAAGACACGGTGACATTTTTATAAATACGCGGTGGCATGGTATTTACAAAAATGTCACCGCGTCTTATCAAAACTACGTCGTTTTGATACAATTCTATTATTTAAGGGAATTTTACTACTTAAGAGTTCTACTCTTGATCCTTTGTGTGTGTGTGTGTATATATATATATATATATATATATATATATATATATATATATGTTATACCCTGATGACCCGGTATTTATAGGATTAAAAAAAATTGTGGGTCCGTCACAGAAATTATGAATATTTGAAAAATATTGTCGTATAGATAATATGTAGTAGTAAATTGATATTTATACATTTTATATAAAAAATGATATATGTGTCTATAAATATTTGACGACCAATGTGAAATTATATGCGATAAGATAAAATAAATTAAAGTGAGATTTTTTTAATTCTTACTTATCTCATATATGTACACACATCGCAATTATAATTTAATTTCAAACTTTTGTAATAAATAGTAGGACTCTTTATATATACATTAATTTAGTTTATCTTCAATTTTTTTGCATATTGACGATTAAAATATAATAATTTATTTTTAAAATGCCAATTTATTGTTCCAAACAGTATATCTAGCTTATTAAAAAAAATGCTTACAAAATTTTTTTGAAAAATTAAAAACGTTATTTTAAAATAAACTACAACAAATAAGGTCGTTGTGTTATCATTACATAATACAGTACTCATTAAATAAGGTCGACTAAGGTATAATAAACTACATCAGTTTCAAAATTAGAAATATATTTTAATTTTTTATAATTAATTTATAAAATTTTAAAATTCAAAATTGATATAATTAATTCGTTTAAATTTTTAAAACAAAAAAGATGATAATTAATAATATTTCATAATTAGTTCTTTCATTCCGAGATACATTTTAACTTTTTTAGAGTCAATTCGTAAAATCTTAAAATTCAATTTTGATATGAAGTTATTTAGTTTTAATCCAAACAATTGTAAACTAATTATGAAATATTATTAATTATCATCTTTTTTGTTTTAAAAATTTAAACGAATTAATTATATCAATTTTAAATTTTAAAATTTTATAAATTAATTATAAAAATTAAAATGTATTTCTAATTTTGAAACTGATGTAGTTTATTATACCTTAGTTGGCCTTATTTAATGAGTACTGTATTATGTAATGATAACAAAATGACCTTATTTGTTGTAGTTTATTTTAAAATAATGTTTTTAATTTTTTAGAAAAATTTTGCAAGTAATTTTTTTAATAAGCTAGATATATTGTTTGGAACAATAAATTAGCATTTAAAAAATAAATTGTTATATTTTAATCGTGAGTATGCAAAAAAATTGAAGATAAACCAAATTAATGTATATATAAAGAGTCCTACTATATATTACAAAAGTTTGAAATTAAATTATAATTGCGACGTATGTACATACATGAGATAGGTAGGAATTAAAAAAAATCTCGCTTTAAATTATTTTATCTTATCGCATATAATTTTACACTGATCGTCAAATATTTATAGACATATATATCATTTTTTATATAAAATGTGTAAATATCAATTTACTACTACATATTATCTCTACGACAATATCTTAAAAATATTCATAATTATTGTGACGGGCCCACAGATTTTTTTAATCCTGTAAATACCGGATCATTAGGGTATAACATTGTTGCAATTATCATCCATATAAAAGCCCAAATCTGTCAATACACACATATATATATGTATCAGTAGAGAGAAATAAAGTGAAAGTGTTTCATTTTGCCCAAATGAATCTAACCCATTAATTTGTTATATACCCACGTGTCACCCCAATATTAAGCTAATTGACCGATGATCTTGAATGTAAAACTTCATACTAACCCAACCCAACTGAATGTAGTTGAATTTGAATAGCTGAACCGGTCAGTGCATTTGTTTTAGTCTGAATGGCTGAATGGATAAGATGGACAAGCTGAATGGCTAAGTCAGATATTTTTAGTTGAATGAAGTAAAAAAAATTTTAAAAATTTAAAAAAAATATTAACTATTATATTAAGTAATATTAAATAAATTTACAACAATTTTGAATTTTTTCAGAGGGGTAAAATAATAAAGTTATGTCATTCAGATATTTCAGACATGTCAATTATCAAATAGTTTTTTTCATTCAGATTTAGATTCAACTCATTCAGATTCAGATTCAGCTCATTCTGATTCAGATTCATTCAGTTTTTATTAAACACTTCCTAAGTCTGTAAAATGAGCAACACAATTCGGGCTCGATTCATACTCGCTCGATTAAAAGTTCGACTCAAAATATAGATGATTTAAATATTACCAAATTTTAAAATTAAATAAATTACTCGAACATCCTCAAATTATAATTTTTTATTGGATCATATTCGTTCGAAAATTTCAAATTGCTCGGGCTCAATTCGAGATTGTGCTCGACTCAGTAACGTCTCAATCAAACCTTGTTTTATATTCGATAAATTTTGTGAACTAAATCTGAACAATTCAATACTCGATTCGATTCGATTCATTTACACCCTTAACAACAAGAGGTGATTTTCCATCCAAAATCAAAGTTCAGAATTTGATTCACAAAAGATAGAGAGGTGAAGTGTTATGTAAAAGAAAAATTTGTGTCCAGATCCTAACAGATCTTTCTATCTACTTCACTCCTGAGTCCTGCCCAAGATACTATTTAGGCCCGATAACATTTAAAAAGGCCCTTGCAGGCCGAGCCCAAAATATTTGTAAGGCCTAAGGCCAGCTTGATTGAACACACTGTTTTTATTTTGTTGTTTAGGAATGTTCTTATATATTTTACTCCCTCCTTCTCAGAAAAGAGTTTCAGTTGAATTTTTTTTTTTTTATTTAACGACACTATAAATTAACATACTATTATTAAATTTATCATTACAATTTTAGGTGTTATTTGATAAAATTGATTAATTAATATCTGAATGGTTAATATATCTTAATAAATTAAATAACATATGACCTTAAAAAACTGTTTGATAACTAAAAAGTATAAAACATCTGAATGATTTTTAAATTTAAAAATAGTAATTTAAAATTTAAAAATATTTCAGATTGACTTTTCAAAAATCAATAATGATCTTAAAATTTGGAATGAAGGGAGTACAATATTTATAAATGCTCCATATATTTAAATTTTTCATTAAAATGTAGCTCTAAATAATTTAGATTTATATATTCTTCTTACCGATTAAGAGACGATGAGAGACAAATAAAATTGTACCAATTATCTTTATCCTCTTAAGTCTTACCGAGTCAGTGTGGAGTTGTTAAGATATATTAAGAGATAAACAAACCTGACCTTATTTGTGCTCATCATAGCTAAACTAAACAATATGGAAAAAATAAATATGAAACGAAATTATATTCTTAAAATTTTTAAATTTTTTATGTGAATATAACGGAGTAATTTATAGAAATGTAGCGATCGTTGTTACCTCTTTATAGCTTGAATAATGCCAGGTTTTAATTTTTTGTCTCAAATTAAATTTAAAATAATTTGTGAGCATTATATTGTTTAAATAAATTTTTTACAGTTATTTAAGCCATTAAATATCAATTTTTTTATATTTAATATCAAATAAATTCATATAATTTTAAATAAAAAAAAAGCTAAACTAATAACATTGCTCCTATATTTTAATCAACCACAGATTCTGTCCATCTTCCACAAAAACAAAATGACATCAGAACCAAATAAATAAATAATTAAAAAAAGTTTGTTATTACAGTAAAGAGTGGACCAAAGTTGATAGTCCCTACATAGTTCCGACACTAAATTGTTCACATGGAAAAAGGCTCGTGCAAAGCGATTGATTCCACTACCTCCATTCAAATCCATTTCCATGTCAAAGGAAAGGACATGACTACTCCTTTCATTATCATTTTTGAAGTTGGAATCACCAAACTTACCAAAATACAACTCTACTTACTAGTGTACTACATTCTAAAAACTTTGAGCCTTCAATACAAGTCATCTCCATCCATCTCTAGAGTTAAAAGTGTAAATGAGTTCAGTCGAGTCGAGTCGAGTCGAGTATTGAGTTGCTTAGATTTAGTTCACAAAATTTATCGAATATAAAATAAGATTTGATTGAGACTCGTTTAGCTACCGAATCGTGCATGATCTCGAATCGAGCCCGAGCTGTTTACTCACTTTACAGTTTTATTTAGAGTGTATGTTTTTTTTTTAACAAATGTTAACATCCATCTTTTTATATGGTTAGAGTATATATTTTATCTCAAATGTTTTAAAAAAGTATGTCTAATATATGTTATATAATGACTGGTCAATTCTTATTTACTGTCAACTAATTTTGAATTAAAGAATTTAATATTTTTATAAGCTAGATTTAGACCCATTTATAAATCTAACACAAACAAAACTTCACTCAGGCGAAGGAATCACACATAATGATAAATTATGTCTCATTTTCTCAGTATTAAGCTAAATTATTTGGTTGTTTCTTCCGGACGATGGAACACTCCCCACAGGCACGAATTTTGCAGTTGCCGGATTTTTCTATTTAAGTAAGGGTTGTTAAATTATTTTGATAAGTTTGTTAGTCTTCTTGTTGTATTTTACTTAAGAGTAAGTCTATGTATTTGTTTCATTTGGTTAAATAAAAAATTATGTACAAAAAGTAAATTCCTTAATTATGTGGACCGGCGTTATATTCGTAATTATGGAACTCGTTTTTGATCTTGTCATCCTATCCATCATTGATGGACCTTTCTTTGACTAACCCCAATTAAAATTCCTCCGGTCGTGTTAGCACTCATGATGCATTACGCGTTTTATATATATATATATATATATATATATATATATATATATATATATATATATATATATATATATGAGGACCGATTTATAATTAACGTTGTAGAAAATAATCTAGTCTTATAACACATCCTGAACGTCCATCCGATAATCTAACGGTTTAATAGAAGTCTCGTCCGCAGTTTAGTTTTCAATATGCCGCAGTTTAATACTGCGAACATGATAAATATTTAAAATACCCTCTTCGTAAAAGTCTCTCGTCCGCAGTATTTAATACTGTGGACGCTAAATGCTTTTGGTCAATTGCAAAATGACTTCATTTTTAAATAAGTACCGTCTGCAGTATTAAACTGTGAACACAAAGTATGGCAGGTCAATTGGCCAACGATGTCGTATTGGTTAAATTCAATTTTTTTTAGTTCTCTAGGCTCCGCAATATTAAACTCATAAATCTCTCAAATGGCTCTTGAAGCTTTGAATTCAACATTTTGTTCCGTTCTTCTTTTTCATATCAAGAAGATAGATTACAATTATAATTTTTTTATTTATATATTATATACATAATTCTGCGTACATAATAATTGTCTGCTTAGTGTTTATATATCACTACAAAAAAAAAGGTCATTACCGACGGACTATGCCGTCGCCAATGACCCTCTTGCCGTCGCCAATGAGGTCATTGGCGACGGCATAGTCCGTCGCCCCTCCCGTCGCCCTAGAGGTCGTCGCCCTTGGCTCCCGTCGTTCGTCGTCGAGAAGGTTATCATTGTCGACGGGGGCATTGTTGATGGCACGCCGTCGTCAATGTGTCATTACCGACGACACTCGCAACGGATATGCTGTTGTCAACAAGCATTATTGAATTTTAATTTTACTGTCATTGCCGACGGCATGCCGTCGCCAATGAGTATATATCTCCGTCGCCAATGACCCTGCAGGTCATTGCCGACGGCCCCCCGTCACCAATGACCTGCTTAAAAAAAAAAATTAAAAATTGTAAAATTTTCCTGTTCATTTACATATACATAATTGTACCTGTTATAAATTAAAGAAAAATAAAAAATGACAATGCACGCATATCAATAACAATCATATCTTTTACCATCGATAATCAATATAGTTAGATATAAAACTCTAGTCTGTACAACTCAGAAGCTATATAAATACATATATAAAAGTCCAATTATAAACATAAACTAACTATAGCCTAAGATCAGGAATGTCAGTGTCACCATCACCGCTATCTATCATACGATCGTCGGTCCCATCGCCTGTCTCACCTCCGGTCCCACTCTCTATAGTCTCATCAGCATCAGCTCGGCGGTCATCATCATCTCAGCCACGGGCATCGCCTGTGCCGCAGCCTCTACCCCCATGAGTCTCCTCAACAAGACCCTACAAAAGTAAATATTAAATACGAAGTCGAAAACTAAGCATATTTAAATTATTTTAGTTTGTGTTCTACAAGTGTGGCAAACGGGCTGGTAACTCCTCATCCGTATATCGGAATCGAGTCTCGTAAGTTGCAACGCGTGCCTAATACATATGTGGTACTATGTGTGTGTTTGCGTGTCGTTTGGATGACCGATGCGGGTTTTGGTCTCTTTTTTGGCTTTTAGCCTAAGTGTTAGCAATTCTGACAAACAGGCTGATCACTCGTTATTCGTATATCAGAGTCGAGTCCAGTAAGTTACAACGCATGCCTAATACCTATGCGGTGCTATGTGTGTTTTTGCGTGTCGCTCGGAAGACTGAGACGAGTTTTGGTCTCTTTTTCGGTTTTTTGTGTAACTGTTGGTTCATCGGGCAAACGGGCTGATAACTCGGCATCCGTATATCGAAAATGAGTCCCGTAAGTTACAACACATGCCTAATACCTATGCGGTGCTATGTGTGTGTTTGCGTGTCATTCGAACGACCGAGACGGGTTTTGGTATCTTTTTCGACTTTTTGCCTAACTGTTAGTTCATCGGGCAAACGGGCTGATAACTCGGCATCTGTATATCGGAATCGAGTTCCGTAAGTTACAACACGTGCCTAATGCCTATGCGGTACTATGTGTGTATTTGCGTGTTATTTGAATGACCGAGACGAGTTTTGGTTTCTTTTTCGGCTTTTTACTTACTATTGGTTCATCGGGCAAATGGGCTGATAACTCGGCATCAGTATATCAAAATCGAGTTCCGTAAGTTGCAACGCGTGCCTAATACCCATACGGTGCTATGTGTGTGTTTGCGTGTCGTTCGAACGACCGAGGCAGGTTTTGGTCTCTTTTTTGACTTTTTACCTAACTGTTGGTTCATCGGGCAAACGGGCTGATAACTCGACATCCGTATATCAGAAACGAGTCCCGTAAGTACCAACACGTGCCTAATGTCTATGCGGTGCTATGTGTGTGTTTGCGTGTCGTTCGGACGACCGAGACGGATTTTTGTCTCTTTTTCGGCTTTTTGCCTAACTGTTAGTTCATCGGGCAAACGGACTGATAACTCGACATCTGTATATCAGAATCGAGTCCCGTAAGTTGCAACGTATGTCTAATACCTATGCGGTACTATGTGTGTGTTTGCGTATCGTTTAAATGATCGAGACTAGTTTTGGTCTCTTTTTCGGCTTTTTGCCTAACTGTTGGTTCATCGGGCAAACGGGCTGATAACTCGACATCCGTATATCAGAAACGAGTCCCGTAAGTTGCAACACGTGCCTAATGCCTATGCGGTGCTATGTGTGTATTTTTGTGTCGTTCGGACAACCGAGACGGGTTTTGGTCTCTTTTTCGAATTTTTGCCTAACTGTTGGTTCGTTCGGTAAACGGACTGATAATTCGGCATCTGTATATCAGAATCGATTTCTGTAAGTTGCAACGCGTGCCTAATGCCTATGCAGTGCTATGTGTGTGTTTGTGTATCGTTTAAACGACTGAGATAAGTTTTGGTCTCTTTTTTGGCTTTTTGCCTAACTGTTGGTTCATCGGGCAAACGAGCTGATAACTCGACATCCGTATATCGAAAATGAGTCCCGTAAGTTGCAACACGTGCCTAATACCTATGCGGTGCTATGTGTGTGTTTGCATGTCGTTCGGACTACCGAGACGGGTTTTGGTCTCTTTTTCGGCTTTTTGCCTAACTGTTGGTTCATCGGGCAAACGGGCTGATAACTCGGCATCCGTATATCGAAATCAAGTCTCGTATGTTACGACGCGTGCCTAATGCTTATGCGGTGCTATGTGTGTGTTTGTGTGTCATTCGGACGTCCGAGACGGATTTTGTACTCTTTGTTGACTTTTTTCCTAACTGTTGGTTCATTCGGTAAACGGATTAATAACTCGGCTTCCGTATATCAAAATCGAGTTCCGTAAGTTGAAACGTATGCCTAATGCCTATGCGATGCTATGTGTGTGTTTGCATGTCGTTTGAACTACCGAGACAGGTTTTGGTCTCTTTTTCGGCTTTTTGCCTAATTATTGGTTAATCGGGCAAACGGGCTGATAACTCGACATCCGTATATCTAAAATGAGTCCCATAAGTTACAAAACGTGTCTAATGCCTATGCGGTGCTATGTGTGTGTTTGCGTGTCATTCGGACGATCGAGATGGGTTTTGGTCTCTTTTTCGAATTTTTGCCTAACTGTTGGTTCATCGGGCCAACGGACTGATAACTCGGTATCTTTATATCGGAATCGAGTCCCGTAAGTTACAACGGGTGCCTAATATCTATTCGGTGCTATGTGTGTGTTTGCGTGTCATTTGAATAATCGAGACGGGTTTTGGTCTCTTTTTCGGCTTTTTACCTAACAGTTGGTTCACCGGGAAAACGGCTGATAACTCTGTATTCGTATATCAAAAAAGAGTTCGGTAAGTTGCAACACGTGCCTAATGCCTACACGATATTATGTGTGTGTTTGCGTTTTGTTTGAACGACCGAGACGAATTTTGGTCTCTTTTTCGGCTTTTTGCCTAACTGTTGGTTCATCGGGCAAATGAGCTGATAACTCGGCATCCGTATATCGAAATCGAGTTCCGTAAGCTGCAACGCGTGGGTAATACCTATGCGGTGTTATGTGTGTGTTTGCGTGTCGTTCGAACGACCGAGGCAGGTTTTGGTATCTTTTTCGGCTTTTTGCCTAACTGTTGGTTCATCGGGCAAACGGGCAGATAACTCGACATCCGTATATCAAAAACGAGTCCCATAAGTACCAACACGTGCCTAATGTCTATGCGGTACTATGTGTGTGTTTGCGTGTCGTTCGGACGACCGAGACGGGTTTTGTCTCTTTTTTGATTTTTTGCCTAACTATTGGTTCATCGGGCAAACGGACTGATATTTCGGCATCTGTATATCGAAATCGAGTCTCGTAAATTGCAACGCGTGCCTAATGCCTATGCGGTACTATGTGTGTGTTTGCGTATTGTTTAAAAGATCGAGACGGGTTTTGGTCTCTTTTTCAATTTTTTGCCTAACTGTTAGTTCATCGGGCAAACGGGCTGATAACTCGACATCCGTATATTAGAAATGAGTCTCGTAAGTTGCAACACGTGCCTAATACCTATGCGGTGCTATATGTGTGTTTGCGTGTTGTTCGGACGACCGAGATGGATTTTGGTCTCTTTTTTGGCTTTTTGCCTAACTGTTGGTTCATCGAGAAAATGGGCTGATAACTCGGTATCCGTATATAAAAATCGAGTTCTGTAAGTTACAACGTGTGTCTAATGCCTATGCGGTGCTATGTGTGTGTTTGCGTGTCGTTCGAACGACTGAGGCAGGTTTTGGTCTCTTTTTTGACTTTTTGCCTAACTGTTAGTTCATCGGGCAAACGGGCTGATAACTCGACATCCGTATATCAAAAATGAGTCCCATAAGTTACAACACGTGCCTGATGCCTATGTTGTGCTATGTGTGTGTTTGCGTGTCGTTCGGACAACTGAGACGTGTTTTGGTCTCTTTTTCGGATTTTTGCCTAACTATTGGTTCATCGGGCAAACGGACTGATAACTCAACATCCGTATATCAAAAATGAGTCCCGTAAGTTACAACACGTGCCTAATACCTATGCGGTGCTATATGTGTGTTTGCATGTCGTTCGGACGACTGAGACGGATTTTGGTCTCTTTTTCGACTTTTTGCCTAACTGTTGGTTCATCGAGCAAATGGGCTGATAACTCGGCATCCGTATATCAAAATCGAGTTTCGTAAGTTACAACGTGTGCCTAATGCCTATTGTAAGACCCCAAATTTTATGAAATAAAAAAGTATTCAATTTTTCTTATAATTACAATTCAGTAAATGATTAAATTGATAAAAAGTTAAAGTTATGGGTGAAATGTGAAAATTTTTCAAAATAAACAAGTGGTTATAAAATAATCATTGTTGTCGGGGAATATTCGTTGGTCGTGGAATATTCTTTCTGTCGGGAAATATTCGTACGACGACGCAGCTATTTGTGGGCCCCATAACGAAAAACGGTCGGATGAAGATAACGACAAAAATTAAATTTTTATAATTAACGGCGTAGTTATTACCGTTAATACTGTTGGAATACCCGGTGGTTAAAATACAGTAATACGCGCTATTACACAGTAGCACACGGTATTGCACAGTATTTTTGAAATTATTGATTCTTACGTAAGAAGGCACTACTGAATAATTGTCACAGTAATTACTGTTCAATATTTTATTTTATTGATTCAATAATTGCTGCGTTGATATTTTATATTATTGTTGTTTTAATAATTGTTGTTGCACATCATCTCCATTATCAGATCAATAATTCATATTATTTGAATAATATTATTGGATAGCATTATTGGCAATGTCTAGAAAGTTATGTGTAAGGAGAGGTTTGGTTATCTAATTGTGCGCCAATAAGGAGAAATCCTTATTGGAAAGCCCCCTCTTTCCTGGGAACGGCCTGGTTGTCATAATTGTGATTCTGTAATATTATTTGTGAATAATTAATTATTGATTTATATGATAAGAAAATATTTACTTGATGTGGACATAAATGATGAATTTATTTATGTGGTTATAAATGAAAGAATTAATGTTGAGGTGTTTTATCAGTATTTTGTCGGATTGGAAGTATTAAAAGATCAAATCGGTGTTCTTAAAGCCCTATTGCGTGAGTTATAATTTTGATCCGGCCGTTAGATCGTTATAATTTTTGGATATGTTATATATATATAAGTTGAGTATATATCCACAAATTTTGAACCGTTAAAAATTTACGTATGATTTATTATGAATTTTAAAAGGTGTCGAAACGATGTGTAAAATCATCTGTTGGTGGATTACGGATATTTTCGGTCTGGAATTTGAAAAAACTTTCTTCTACAAAGTTGTAGAGAATTAAATTTCTTATGAAAACACGTGAGTTTCGTATTTTTCTGATAAACGGACTATTTTCTATAAATTATTGAAGTTTCAAAAAATAAAATAATTTTTATTAATTTAGTGGGTGGGACCCACTTTGGTTGTTAAACACATGTGGGCTGCAAAATTGATTTTCAGAATTGGCATGCTGGTCTTGGATGGCTGGCATGCGTAGAGAAAAAGAAATAATAATAATATTTTATTATTTTAGTCTCCTTTGGCGTTCTAGCATTTTCCTATAAATAGGTGCTTAAGTTAGAATTGAAAATCACACCAGAAACAAGTTTTCTTTCTCTCTAGATTACCAAGCATATTTTTGAGAGTATTTAGATACTTTGAGAGTTGTTATTCTGTAGAAGTTTCTTTCGGCTTTTCATCCGATATTCTAGTCCGAAGTACTGCTCTTTTGATGTACGGAATTTTAAGGGTTATTATGTTTTTCAGTTCGTAATTCTTCTGACCTTTAGAAAATTCTGAAAAATTTTGAAATGATATTTTGATGAGTTTTATTGATTGTGTCCAAAAATGGTGATTTTTGGATGTATAGATTAAGAGTTATGAATTTTACGGGAAAAGACTATTTTAAAAGTAACCGCTTATAACTCTTTGTGGTTAACTCCAAAATTGATAAAATTTTTATGAAAAGTATATCTATATAATATCAGTATACTCTGTAAATTTCGGAATTTTTGGATAAAAGTAAAATTTATGATAAATGTCTAAATATTCGGCGGTTTTGGTCATATGAAAAATAGTAAATGAGTTTTAAAAATTCTGAGAAAAATATATGTTCAATATGGGACTATATTTTGCTAAATTCCAGAAATAAAATTTTTTTGGAACTGATTTGGTATTTTTTATAAAAATAGACTAGTTATGAGTAAATGAATTAAATATGTTATGTGAAGTAAAAAAATTGAAAATTAGGATTTTATGGCTTGAGAATCCTATATGAGGTATATGCAGATTTTTGATGAGGGTTTTGGTTATTAGTAATAAAATCTTATGAGTTTGGCATTTTAGGATGATTAAATACATTATTTAGTAAAGTGTAAACAATTAAAATAAATTGTTTATAAGCTTAAGAAATATTATTCTTTCAATATCATTATACCGAAATATTGGTATGTATTTTATTGTGAAATTTCTATCTTTTTGTGTCGGGGTTACTATTCATGAGTTACTATTCACGAGTTACTATTCATGAGTTACTATTCACGATAAAATTGGTTTCTTTTTCTAACCAAATTAAAGTTGATTTATGAATATTACTCTTGAGATTAAATCTATATGTTGATCATATTATTTTTATTATCATATATAATATTTTTATAATCCTGATGTTGAAATTCTCTTTCACTTGAGTGTAAAGATGGGTAGATTATTGGTATGATCATGACTTTGGGTTCTCTTTGGCCAGTAGTGCAAAGTTAAATTGTTGACTGGTATGATCATGACCATTGAATTTATAATTGAATATCTTTAGCTTACGTGCAAAGGTGAATTGATCAACATGGTTATAATTATTGTTTATATAGATTCTGAAATGATTATATATTTCTTTGAGATATTAATATATTTGGCCTGTAGTGGAAATATGAACTGTTGTTGAATATCTTTGGCCTGTAGTGCAAAGATGAATTGTTGATGAATATCTTTGATCCGTAGTGCAAAGATGACATGTTGTTGAATATCTTTGGCCAGTAGTGCAAAGATGAACAGGTGTTGAGATGAACATGACCAACTGGTGATACAAATGAATATCTTTGGCCGTAGTGCAAAGATGAAGTTATTAGTATGATTATGAACAGGAAATATGATTTGGTGTAACCATGATCTTTGATGTTGCAGGTAAAGATAAGTGATGAAAATTATCTTCGTCCTGGATGAGAAGAGGAATTTAGAACTACAATTATGATTATGAGTTATTCATATGATTGTGGACCAGAATTGTTGATTGATGTTACAGGGATAAAATATTGTTGGTTGATTTTTAACATGAAGAAGATAATAGACTTTGTAGTCTAGTTGACTCTTCTAATGGATTGCTCGTTCCGCTGCAACTACGGTTGAAATTTTTATCATCTACCATATGTTTTAAATCTCTGATTTAATTCTGTTGAAGGCTATTGATAACTTATTTATCTTTAGTTATGATATTCTTTACTGAGCTAGTTGTGCTCACCCTTTTGCTTCACAATTCCTTTCAGGTAATAAGAGTGTAGCTGGGTCGAGCGGGGGTAACAGGGGAATAGAACGGTGGTCATCATTTAGTAGTTATATTTGGTGAATCAACTAGGGTTAGGTGAACCTAACGTTGGAAGGGTGTTTTACCACTATCATGCAATATGTTTAAAGACATACAACCTCGTGTCATCATAAGACAGGATTGTGCTCATCCACTTGCGGAGTATATCTACGAGCACTACCTATATAATCTTGGTGTTTGTTTGAAGTATAATTCACGATTAAAGACAGTGGAGATAATGATAAGTCAAGAGAAGACTCACCATTGGGAAGAATATGATAGTAATCTTCTCGTTTTTCTTTGGGGTCTATTGGGTCAACCAAGGATAATTCTGTGGCCATATGATATCTATCATAACCTAGACGCATGACCTCCCATGTACGAAGGTTTCCTTAAGCACTTCCCAAAGATTCTAATTTCTAAAACAATTTTTGACTATGCCTTTATGTAAGGTGTCATTGTGAGGTGCTGTCCACGGTTGGGACATGAGTCACATTTGGTATATATTTGTATCCAAACTCACAACATATATGTTGTTGTATTTTGCACGACAATTGTTGTAATAAAGTTATAGTTATTTTCTGTATCATGTATTTGGCGACTCTGAATAGGTTAGATAGAATGGACCTATTTTGGGGTTGTCACACCTATGTGGTACTATGTGTGTGTTTACGTGTCGTTCAAACGATCGAGGTAAGTTTTGGTCTCTTTTTCGGCTTTTTACCTAACTGTTGGTTCATCGGACAAACGAGTTGATAACTCGACATCCGTATATCAGAAACGAGTCCCATAAGTTACAACACGTGCCTAATGCCTATGCGATACTATGTGTGTGTTTGCGTGTCGTTCGAACGACCGAGACGGGTTTTGGTCTCTTTTTCGGATTTTTGCCTAACTGTTGGTTCATTCGGTAAACGGACTGATAACTCGGCATCTGTATATTAGAATCAATTCCCGTAAGTTGCAACGCGTGCCTAATGCCTATGCGGTGCTATGTGTGTGTTTGCGTGTCGTTTAAACGACTGAGGCGAGTTTTGGTTTCTTTTTCGGCTTTTTGCCTAACTGTTGGTTCATCGGGCAAACGGGCTGATAACTCGACATCCATATATCGAAAATGAGTCCCGTAAGTTGCAACACGTGCCTAATGCCTATACGGTGCTATGTGTATGTTTGCATGTCGTTCGGACAACCGAGACGGGGTTTGGTCTCTTTTTCGGCTTTTTGCCTAACTGTTGGTTCATCGGACAAACGGGCTGATAACTCGACATCCGTATATCGGAATCAAGTCTCGTAAGTTGCAACGCGTGCCTAATGCTTATGCGGTACTATGTGTGTGTTTGCGTGTCGTTCGGACGACCGAGACGGATTTTGGACTCTTTTTTGACTTTTTTACTAACTGTTGGTTTGTCGGGCAAACGGGCTGATAACTCGGCTTCCGTAAATTGGAATCGAGTCCCGTAAGTTGCAACGCGTGCCTAATACCTATGCGGTGCTATGTGTGTATTTGATATGCAACTTTATATAAGTAATATAATTACAAATTTCATAAATTAAATAAAGAAATACACGTATAATTGTTTTTACCTGTCGAATATATGGTGGGAAGATGTTGGCCAAGGCAACCACACATACACGGATGGCACCTCTCCATGGTCTTCAAGTACACGAAATAGACTAACACATAGTAGTCTAAATGTGACGACTCCAAAACAGGTCCAATCCATCCAACCCATTCTGAGTCGCCAAATACATGGTACAGAAAATAACTACAACTTTATTACAACAATTGTCGTGCAAAATACAACAACACATATGCTGTGAGTTTGGGTACAAATATATACCAACTGTGACTCATGTCCCAACCGTGGACAACACCTCACAATGACACCTTACATAAAGGTATAGTCGAAAACTGTTTTAGAAATTAGAATCTTTGGGAAGTGCTCAAGAAAACCCTCGTACATGGGAGGCCATGCTTCTAGGTTATGATAGATATCATATAGCCACAGAATTATCCTTGGTTGACCCAATAGACCCCAAAGAAAAATGAGAAGTTTACTATCATATTCTTCCCAATGGTGAGTCTTCTCTTGACATATCATTATCTCCACTGTCTCTAACTGAGAATTATACTTCAAACAAACACCAAGATTATATAGGTAGTGCTCGTAGATATACTCGACAAGTGGATGAGCACATCCCTATCTTATGATGACACGAGATTGTATATCATTAGACATCTTGTATGATAGTGGCAAAACACCCTTCCAACGTTGGGTTCGCCTCACCCTAGATGATTCACCAAATATAACTATTAAATGATGACGACCGTTCTATTCTCCTGTTACCCCCGCTCGACTCAGCTACACTCTTATTACCTGAAAAGAATTGTGAAACAGAAGGGTGAGCACAACTAGCTCAGTAAAGAATATCGTGACTAAAGATAATTAAATTATCAATAGCCTTCAACAGAATTAAATCAGAGATTTAGAACATATGGTAGATGATAAAACTTTTCAGCCATAGTTGTAGCGGAACGAGCAATCCATTAGAAGAGTCAAATAGACTATAAAGTCTATTATCTTCTCCACGTTAAAAGTCCACCAACAATGTTTTATCCCTGTAACATTAATCAACAGTTCCCTTTCACAATTATACGAATAACTCATAATCATAATTATAATTCTAAATTCCTCTTCGCATCCAGGACGAAGATAATTTTCCTCACATGTCTTTACCTGAAACATCAAAGATCATGGTTATACCAAATCACAGTTCATGTTCATAATCATATTAATAAATTCATCTTTGCACTACGGGCCAGAGATATTCATCAACAGTTCATCTTTGCACTACAGGCCAAAGATATTCAACAACAGGTCATCTTTGCACTACAGGCCAAAGATATTCATATCTCAAAGAAATACATAATCATTTCAGAATTTATATAAACCATAATTATAACCATGTTGATCAATTCACCTTTGCACTTAAGCTAAAGATATTCAATTATAAATTCAATGGTCATGATCATACCAGTCACAATTCAACTTTTCCGCTACTGGCCAAAGAGAACCCTAGTCATGATCATACCAATAATCTACCCATCTTTACACTCAAGTGAAAGAGAACTTCAACATCAGGGTTATAAAAATGTTATATATGATAATAAAAATAATATGATCAACATATAGTTTTAATCTCAAGAGTAATATTCATAAATCAACTATAATTTGGTTAGAAAAAAAACCAATTTTGTCATGAATAGTAACTCGTGAATAGTAACCCGTGAATAGTAACTCGTGAATAGTAACTCATGAATAGTAACTCGTGAATAGTAACTCATGAATAGTAACTCATGAATACTAACTCGTGAATAATAACTCGTGAATAGTAACTCATGAATAGTAACTCGTGAATAGTAACTCATGAATAGTAATCCCGACATGAAAAGTTCCAAATTTGATAAAAATTCAGATCAATACTTCGGCATAATGATATTGAAGAAAATAATATCATTTAAGAAGAAATAACATCCCTTACTATCCCTTACAATCCCTTACTATCCCTTACCTCAAAAGAGCAGTACTTCTGACTGGAATAACGCTGAACGAACTTGCACCGTATAGCAACACTCAAAGTATCAAAATACTCACAAGAATACGCTCAATATATCGAGAGAGAAATAGAGAGAAAACTTCAGTTTCTGGTGTGATTTTCAATTCTAACCTAAGCACCTATTTATAGGAAATTGCTTAGCACACCAAAGTAGAAAATTGAATATAATAATATATTTATAACCAAATTTTCCTTATCCCACCACATCAAAAACATATTTTTCACACAAATGCACCAAAAATGCAAAACATGTTTTAAACAATTTTTGTAACAAAAATCAATTCAGACTCAATATTTCGGAACTTCAATAATTCGTAATAAATAGCCCTTTTATCAGAAAATTCGAATCTCGCGAGTTTTTATAGGAAATTTAATTCTCTACAACTTTGCAGAAGAAAGTTTTTCTAAATTCCAAACAGAAATTGTCTGAAATCCACAAACGGATGATTTTACAGTCTATAATAAATTTTCGGTTAAGAATTGTGTCCACCAACACACAAAACATGTGTTAAACATTTAATCCAACAAAAATACTCTTCCTCCTCATATACTCATATATCCCACATTCATTGTAAAAATATCACCGTTAATATATTATTAAAATAATATATTTAAATGAATTATTTTATCAGAAAAAGATAAAATATTAATTTTCAACAATTGTCACATTTAAAAATTTTATCCATCTATATCAACATAAAATCAATATTTTTCCTCATCATATAAATCAATAATTAATTATTCACAAATAATATTACAGAATCACAGTACCGACAACCAGGCAATTCCCAGGAAAGAGGGGGCTTTGCAATAAGGATCTCTTCCTTACTGGCGCGCAATTAGATGACCAAACCTCTCCTTAGACAGAACTTTCTAGACATTGCCAATAATGTTATCTAATAATATTATTCAGATAATATGAATTATTGCTCCGATAATAGAAAATACTGTGTAGTGATAATTATTAAAATAACAGTAATATAAATTATCAACGCAGCAATTATTGAATCAATAAAATAAAATACTGAACAGTAATTACTGTAACAATTATTGAGTAATGCCTTCTTACGTAAAAATCAATAATTGGTGCAATACCGTGTACTACTGTGCAACAACGCGTATTACTGTGCTTTAACCACCGGGTATTCCAACAGTGTTAACGGTAACAACTACGCCGTTATTTATAAACAACTTACTCTTGTCGTTTTCTTCATCCAATCGCTTTCCGTTATGGGGCCCACAAAAGAATGCGCCGTCGTACGAATATTCTCCGACAGTAAGAATATTCCACGACCAAGCGAATATTCCCCGACAACAATGAATATTTTATAACCACTTGTGTATTTTGAAAAAATTCATATATCACCCTTAACTTTAACATTTATCAATTTAACATTTATCAATTTAACCATTTACTGAATAATAATTATAAGAAAATTAAATACTTTTATTTCATAAAATTCGGGGTCTTACACTAAATATGCACCCGAAGAACATCAAGAGATATATACTGACCGAAAATTCAAAAATATAAAGACGTGCTCAAGTCGTTAACACCGACCTAAGTCAGATCGAAACATAGAAGAACAGTCCCAAAACGAGGACTATTTGAGATCCACTCCTACTTAGTGAATCTCAAACGGGTTTCTAAGATTCCTAAACTATATGAAAATATGCACATATTTCTGAAATTGTAAAAAAATTATATTGCCTCTTTTAAACTAAGACTAGTAAAGTCATCCAACATCATACCCAATAATTGAAGTTATAAATTGTCTATGTTTTGACCAAATATTTATATATGTAATACAATTATATTCAATAATGCTAAAAGGTTGGAAGAAGTTATTAGTTTCATCTTCTTGTAAGACATTTGATTAACTTTGCCCAAAGAACATGTCCAAGTAAAGTTAGAAAGCTACTAGTGAGAGCAAACCCCAAAGAATAAAAATTAGAAATAAACGAAAGATTTGTTTAAACAAGACATCAAGCACGCACAGTACGACACTGAATATACGTACAACAACAAAAGGTGCGAATAACTTAATTACAACACAACGAGAGATGAGTGCATTTATTCATATTTTAGAAACTAAAATAGTAATGACATACGAAATTGACCTGGGACACAAATATTCTCATCATAAGATGGTAGCACACTGAAATTAACCATCACACACACATAGAAATATATATACTATGTATATAACAATACGCTACAGAATTGTACGTAGATTTATCTCTATGTACATAACAATAATACAGATATGTACAAAATATCAAACAATAAGCAAAATGAAAAGGCAAGATTTTATTTTTTACAAATCCTACAAAACTGAAAACATAATGCAAGACTAACCTGGGATTCAGGCTCCAAATCCCACTTGACAATCTCAACTTTTTAATTTGAAGAATAACACAATGCCTAAAAGTTTTCATACTTTGATTTAAAGAAGCTAAACACAAGCACTGTACTTTGGATTTTGGCAAAAAAATTTGGGAAATTTACCAAAATTAACACAAGCACTGTCAATACCAGTATAAATCAAATAATATAGACGAGGTATAACAAATAATGGACAGTGATAGTTGAACACAATATGCAATTTCCTTTCTAAGATGAAACGGACGAGGTACATTATTAGTTTGTGAAAATCTAGTAGCAAAATCATCCCAAATTAGTTTAAAAGCCATGAAATGACCATATCATTGCAGCGAATCCAATAATTAAGGTAAGAAGATGCAGCAGTAAATTTAGGGAGAGTACTATTAACCATACCTGGGTACCCAAATTTTAATCGAAAACTCAGAGAATAGAGGCGAGGCGGCGACGAGGACTCGGCGGCAAGGTGGTAGGTGGTAATCGGAAGCTAGGCGATGGCGTAATCGGAAGATGGACGACGGCGAGCTACTCAGGGCGACGACGGGAGGAAGAGGGAAAGAAGATTCGCACGGGGAGAAGAAAAAGGATAAGCAGAAAAATTAAAATTAATATGTTATATAGGACTCATTCTCGACGGCATAGCTGTCGCTATTACTCCCGTCGCCAATGCCTTAATACCGACGGTATAGTCCCGTCGCCAATGCTATAGCCCATCACCCTACACCCTTCCCGCGCGCGGGTAGTGGAAAAAATGGTGCCACATATGGAAAATAAGTCATTGTCGATGACATACATTAACGATGGCTTGGCCGTCGCTATTGAGGTCATTACCGACGGCTATTATCTCGTCGCCTATGTGACGCCCCCAAAACAGGTCCATTCCATCCAACCCATTTTGAGTCGCCAAATACATGGTACATATAATAACTACAACTTTATTACAACAATTGTCGTGCAAAATACAACAACACATATGCTGTGAATTTGGATACAAATATATACCAACTGTGACTCATGTCCCAACCTTGGATAGCACGTCACAATGACACCTTACATAAAGGTATAGTCAAAAACTGTTTTAAAAATTAGAATCTTTGGGAAGTGCTCAAGGAAACCCTCATGCATGGGAGACCATGCTTCTAGGTTATGATAGATATCATATGGCCACAGAATTATCCTTGGTTGATCCAATAGACCCCAAAGAAAAATGAGAATTTTACTATCATATCATTTCCAATGGTGAGTCTTCTCTTGACATATCATTATCTCCACTGTCTCTAACTGAGAATTATACTTCAAACAAACACCAAGATTATATAGGTAGTGCTCGTAGATATACTCGATAAGTGGATGTGCACAACCATGTCTTATGATAACACGAGGTTGTATGTCATTATACATCCTGTAAGATAGTGGCAAAACACCCTTCCAAGTTAAATTCACCTCACCCTCAATATCTATAGACCACCGTTCTATTCCCTTGTTATCCCTCGCTCGACCCAGCTACACTTTTATTACCTGAAAGGAATTGTGAAGCAAAAGGGTGAGCACAACTAGCTTAGTAAAGAATATCATGACTAAAGATAAATTATCAATAATCTTCAACAGTAATAAATCAGAGATTTAGAACATATGGTAGATGATAAAACTTTTCAACCATAGTTGCAGCGGAACGAGCAATCCATTAGAAGAGTCAAATAGACTATAAAGTCTATTATCTTTTCCACGTTAAAAGTCCACCAACAATGTTTTATCCCTGTAACATCAATCAACAGTTCCTTTCCACAATCATATGAATAATTCATAATCATAATTGTGATTCTAAATTTCGCATCTAAGACGAAGATAATTTTCATCACCTGTCTTTACCTGAAACATCAAAGATCATGGTTATACCAAATCACAGTTCCTGTTTATAATCATACTAATAAATTCATCTTTGCATCACGGGCCAAAGATATTCATCAACAGTTCATCTTTACACTACATGCCAAAGATATTCAACAACAAGTCATCTTTGCACTACGGACCAAAGATATTCATCAACAACTCATCTTTGCACTACAGGCTAAAGATATTCCTCAATAGTTCATATTAGCACTACAGGCTAAATATATTATTATCTCAAAGAAATATATAATCATTTCAGAATTTATATAACCAATAATTATAACCATGTTGATCATTTCACATTTGCACTTAAGCTAAAGATATTCAATTATAAATTCAATGGTCATGATCATACCAGTCACAATTCAACTTTTCACTACTGGACAAAGAGAACCCTAGTCATGATCATACCAATAATCTACACATCTTTACACTCAAGTCAAAGAGAAATATCATCATTAGGGTTATAAAAATGTTATATATGATAAAAAAAAATAATATGATCAACATATAGTTTTAATCTCAAGAGTAATATTCATAAATCAACTATAATTTGGTTAGAAAAAAAAACTAATTTTGTCATGAATAGTAACTCGTGAATAGTAACCCATGAATAGTAACTCATGAATAGTAACTCGTGAATAGTAACTCATAAATAGTAACTCGTGAATAGTAACTCATGAATAATAACTCGTGAATAGTAACTCATGAATAGTAGCTCATGAATAGTAACTCGTGAATAGTAACTCGTGAATAGTAACTTGTGAATAGTAACCCCGACATGAAAAGTTCCAAATTTGATAAAAAGTTCAGATCAATACTTCGGCATAATGATATTGAAGAAAATAATATCATTTAAGAAGAAATAACATCCCTTACTATCCCTTACCTCAAAAGAGCAGTACTCCTGACTGGAATAACGCTGAACGAACTTGCACCGTATAGCAACACTCAAGATATCAAAATACTCACAAGAATACACTCGATAATATAGAGAGAGAAATAGAGAGAAAACTTCAGTTTCTGGTGTGATTTTCAATTCTAACCTAAGCACCTATTTATAGGAAATTGCTTAGAACACCAAAGTAGAAAATTGAATATAATAATATATTTATAACCAAATTTTCCTTAGCCCACCACATCAAAAACATATTTTTCACACAAATGCACCAAAAATGCAAAACATGTTTTAAACAATTTTTGTAACAAAAATCAATTCAGACTCAATAATTCGGAACTTCAATAATTCGCAATAAATAGCCCTTTTATCAGAAAATTCGAATCTCGCGAGTTTTTATAGGAAATTCAATTCTCTATAACTTTGCAGAAGAAAGTTTTTCTAAATTCTAAACAGAAATTGACTGAAATCCACAAACGGACGATTTTACAGTCTATAATAAATTTTCGGTCAAGAATTGTGTCCACCAACACACAAAACATGTGTTAAACATTTAATCTAACAAAAATACTCTTCCTCCTCATATACTCATATATCCCACATTCATTGTAAAAATATAACCGTTAATATATTATTAAAATAATATATTTAAATGAATTATTTTATCAGAAAAAGATAAAATATTAATTTTCAACAATTGTCACATTTAAAAATTTTTTCCATCTATATCCACATAAAATCAATATTTTTCCTCATCATATAAATTAATAATTAATTATTCACAAATAGTATTACAGAATCACAGTACCGGCAACCAGGTAATTCCCAAGAAAGAGGGGGCTTTCCAATAAGGATCTCTTCCTTACTGGCGCGCAATTAGATGACCAAACCTCTCCTTAGACAGAACTTTCTAGACATTGCCAATAATGTTATCTAATAATATTATTCAGATAATATGAATTATTGTTCCGATAATAGAAAATACTGTGTAGTGACAACTATTAAAACATCAGTAATATAAAATATCAACGCAACAATTATTGAATCAATAAAATACAATATTGAACAGTAATTACTGTAACAATTATTGAGTAGTGCCTTCTTACGTAAGAATCAATAATTGGTGCAATATCGTGTGCTACTGTGCAACAACGCGTATTACTGTGTTTTAACCACCGGGTATTCCAACAGTATTTATAAATAACTTATTTTTGTCGTTTTCTTCATCCAATCGCTTTCCGTTATGGGGCCCACAAAAGACTGCGCCGTCGTACGAATATTCTCCGACAGTAAGAATATTTCACGACCAAGCGAATATTCCCCGACAACAATGAATATTTTATAACCACTTGCTTATTTTTGAAAAAAATTCATATATCACCCTTAACTTTAACATTTATCAATTTAACCATTTACTAAATAGTAATTATAAGAAAAATTGAATACTTTTATTTCATAAAATTCGGGGTCTTACAATCTCCTCTCCTTATAAAATTTCGTCCTCGAAATTTTCATACCTGGTATTTCAAAGAGTTGAGAATACCTTGCTTTCATTTCAGATTCCATCTTTCCTGTCATCATAATTTCTTCATTGCTCATCTCCTGTATTTCAGATATCATTCTAGAATACAGCTTCAAAACAAAGGTTAATTGAACAAATTAACATATCACATAATATCCCGATATTATGACTGACCAACAAATAAGCTTAGGTAGGACACACTAGCGAAGGATTTACTCGTCTCTCCCCTCCTAGTTCTATTCCCCGATCTCCGTCAGAGATCATATCCCTAAGCTCTGATACCAAATGTGACACCCCCAAAACAGGTCCATTCCATCCAACCCATTTTGAGTCGCCAAATACATGGTACATATAATAACTACAACTTTATTACAACAATTGTCGTGCAAAATACAACAACACATATGCTGTGAGTTTGGATACAAATATATACCAACTGTGACTCATGTCCCAACCTTGGATAGCACGTCACAATGACACCTTACGTAAAGGTATAGTCAAAAACTGTTTTAGAAATTAGAATCTTTGGGAAGTGCTCAAGGAAACCCTCGTACATGGGAGACCATGCTTCTAGGTTATGATAGATATCATATGGCCACAGAATTATCCTTGGTTGATCCAATAGACCCCAAAGAAAAATGAGAATTTTACTATCATATCATTTCCAATGGTGAGTCTTCTCTTGACATATCATTATCTCCACTGTCTCTAACTGAGAATTATACTTCAAACAAACACCAAGATTATATAGGTAGTGCTCGTAGATATACTCGATAAGTGGATGTGCACAACCATGTCTTATGATGACACGGGGTTGTATGTCATTATACATCCTGTAAGATAGTGGCAAAACACCCATCCAAGTTAAATTCATCTCACCCTCAATATCTATAGACCACCGTTCTATTCCCTTGTTATCACTCGCTCGACCCAGCTACACTTTTATTACCTGAAAGGAATTGTGAAGCAAAAGGGTGAGCACAACTAGCTCAGTAAAGAATATCATGACTAAAGATAAATTATCAATAGTCTTCAACAATAATAAATCAGAGATTTAGAATATATGGTAGATGATAAAACTTTTCAACCATAGTTGCAGCGGAACGAGCAATCCATTAGAAGAGTCAAATAGACTATAAAGTCTATTATCTTCTCCACGTTAAAAGTCCACCAACAATGTTTTATCCCTGTAACATCAATCAACAGTTCCTTTCCACAATCATATGAATAATTCATAATCATAATTGTGATTCTAAATTTCGCATCTAAGACGAAGATAATTTTCATCACCTGTCTTTACCTGAAACATCAAAGATCATGGTTATACCAAATCACAGTTCCTGTTTATAATCATACTAATAAATTCATCTTTGCATCACGGGCCAAAGATATTCATCAACAGTTCATCTTTACACTACATGCCAAAGATATTCAACAACAAGTCATCTTTGCACTACGGGCCAAAGATATTCATCAACAACTCATCTTTGCACTACAGGCCAAAGATATTCCTCAATAGTTCATATTTGCACTACATGCCAAATATATTATTATCTCAAAGAAATATATAATCATTTCAGAATTTATATAACCAATAATTATAACCATGTTGATCATTTCACATTTGCACTTAAGCTAAAGATATTCAATTATAAATTCAATGGTCATGATCATACCAGTCACAATTCAACTTTTCACTACTGGACAAAGAGAACCCTAGTCATGATCATACCAATAATCTACACATCTTTACACTCAAGTCAAAGAGAAATATCATCATTAGGGTTATAAAAATTTTATATATGATAAAAAAAAATAATATGATCAACATATAGTTTTAATCTCAAGAGTAATATTCATAAATCAACTATAATTTGGTTAGAAAAAAAAACTAATTTTGTCATGAATAGTAACTCGTGAATAGTAACCCATGAATAGTAACTCATGAATAGTAACTCGTGAATAGTAACTCATAAATAGTAACTCGTGAATAGTAACTCATGAATAATAACTCGTGAATAGTAACTCATGAATAGTAGCTCATGAATAGTAACTCGTGAATAGTAACTCATGAATAGTAACTCGTGAATAGTAACCCCGACATGAAAAGTTCCAAATTTGATAAAAAGTTCAGATCAATACTTCGGCATAATGATATTGAAGAAAATAATATCATTTAAGAAGAAATAACATCCCTTACTATCCCTTACCTCAAAAGAGCAGTACTCCTGACTGGAATAACGCTGAACGAACTTGCACCGTATAGCAACACTCAAGATATCAAAATACTCACAAGAATACACTCGATAATATAGAGAGAGAAATAGAGAGAAAACTTCAGTTTCTGGTGTGATTTTTAATTCTAACCTAAGCACCTATTTATAGGAAATTGCTTAGAACACCAAAGTAGAAAATTGAATATAATAATATATTTATAACCAAATTTTCCTTAGCCCACCACATCAAAAACATATTTTTCACACAAATGCACCAAAAATGCAAAACATGTTTTAAACAATTTTTGTAACAAAAATCAATTCAGACTAAATAATTTGGAACTTCAATAATTCGCAATAAATAGCCCTTTTATCAGAAAATTCGAATCTCGCGAGTTTTTATAGGAAATTCAATTCTCTACAACTTTGTAGAAGAAAGTTTTTCGAAATTCCAAACAGAAATTGACTGAAATCCACAAACGGACGATTTTACAGTCTATAATAAATTTTCGGTCAAGAATTGTGTCCACCAACACACAAAACATGTGTTAAACATTTAATCCAACAAAAATACTCTTCCTCCTCATATACTCATATATCCCACATTCATTGTAAAAATATCACCGTTAATATATTATTAAAATAATATATTTAAATGAATTATTTTATCAGAAAAAGATAAAATATTAATTTTCAACAATTGTCACATTTAAAAATTTTATCCATCTATATCAACATAAAATCAATATTTTTCCTCATCATATAAATCAATAATTAATTATTCACAAATAATATTACAGAATCACAGTACCGACAACCAGGCAATTCCCAGGAAAGAGGGGGCTTTGCAATAAGGATCTCTTCCTTACTGGCGCGCAATTAGATGACCAAACCTCTCCTTAGACAGAACTTTCTAGACATTGCCAATAATGTTATCTAATAATATTATTCAGATAATATGAATTATTGTTCCGATAATAGAAAATACTGTGTAGTGACAACTATTAAAACATCAGTAATATAAAATATCAACGCAGCAATTATTGAATCAATAAAATACAATATTGAACAGTAATTACTGTAACAATTATTGAGTAGTGCCTTCTTACGTAAGAATCAATAATTGGTGCAATATCGTGTGCTACTGTGCAACAACGCGTATTACTGTGTTTTAACCACCGGGTATTCCAACAGTATTTATAAATAACTTATTTTTGTCGTTTTCTTCATCCAATCGCTTTCCGTTATGGGGCCCACAAAAGACTGCGCCGTCGTACGAATATTCCCCGACAGTAAGAATATTTCACGACCAAGCGAATATTCCCCGACAACAATGAATATTTTATAACCACTTGCTTATTTTTGAAAAAAATTCATATATCACCCTTAACTTTAACATTTATCAAGTTAATCATTTACTAAATAGTAATTATAAGAAAAATTGAATACTTTTATTTCATAAAATTCGGGGTCTTACAATCTCCCCTCCTTATAAAATTTCGTCCTCGAAATTTACGTACCTTGTGACAACCCCAAAATAGGTCCATTCCACCCAACCCATTTTTAGTCGTCAAATACATGGTACAGAAAACAACTACAACTTTATTACAACAATTGTCGTGCAAAATACAACAACACATATGCTGTGAGTTTGGATACAAATATATACCAAATGTGACTCATGTTCCAACCGTGGACATCACCTCACAATAACACCTTACATAAAGGTATAGTCAAAAACTGTTTTAGAAACTAGAATCTTTGGGAAGTGCTCAAGGAAAGCTTCGTACATGGGAGGCCACGCGTCTAGGTTATGATAGATATCATATGGCCACAGAATTATCCTTGGTTGACCCAATAGACCCCAAAGAAAAACGAGAAGATTACTATCATATTCTTCCCAATGGTGAGTCTTCTCTTGACTTATCATTATCTCCACTGTCTCAAATTGAGAATTATACTTTAAACAAACACCAAGATTATATAGGTAGTGCTTGTAGATATACTCGGCAAGCGAATGTGCACAATCATGTCTTATGATGACACGAGGTTGTATGTCGTTAGACATCTTGTATTATAGTGGCAAAACACCCTTCCAACGTTGGGTACACCTTACCCTATTGGATTCACCAAATAAAACTACTAAATGAACTTTTCTATACTGCTTCGGGAGAACATCCACAGCTAGAGACCACCGTTCTATTTCCCCGTTACCCTCGCTCGACCCAGCTACACTCTTATTATCTGAAAGGAATTGTGAAGCAAAAGGGTGAGCACAACTAGCTCAGTAAAGAATATCATGACTAAAGATAATTAAATTATCAATAGCCTTCATCAATAATAAATCAGAGATTTAGAACATATGGTAAATGATAAAAATTTCAACCATAGTTGCAGCGGAACGAGCAATCCATTAGAAGAGTCAAATAGACTATAAAGTCTATTATCTTCTCCATGTTAAAAATCCACCAACAATGTTTTATCCCTGTAACATCAATCAACAATTCTGGTCCACAATCATATGAATAACTCATAATCATAATTGTGACTATAAATTTTTCTTCGCACCCAGGACGAAGAATATTTTCATCACCTGTCTTTACCTGAAACATCAAAGATCATGGTTATACCAAATCACATTTCCTGTTCATAATCATACTAATAACTTCATCTTTGCACTACGACCAAAGATATTCATCAACAAACCATCTTTGCACTACGGGCCAAAGATATTCAACAACAGTTCATCTTTGCACTACAGGCCAAAGATATTCATCAACAATTCATATTTGCACTACAGGCCAAATATATTCATATCTCAAAGAAATATATAATCATTTCAGAATTTATATAAACAATAATTATAACCATGTTGATCAATTCACCTTTGCACTTAAGCTTAAGATATTCAATTATAAATTCAATGGTCATGATCATACCAGTCACAATTCAACTTTGCACTACAGGCCAAAGAGAACCCTAGTCATGATCATACCAATAATCTACCCATCTTTACACTCCAGTGAAAGAGAATTTCAACATCAGGGTTATAAAAATGTTATATATGATAATAAAATCAATATAATCAATATATAGATTTAATCTCAAGAGTAATATTCATAAATCAACTATAATTTGGTTAGTAAAAGAAACCAATTTTGTCGTGAATAGTAACTCGTAAATAGTAACACCGACTCAAAAAGGTAGAAATTCCACAATAAAATTCATACCAATACTTCGGTATAATGATATTGAAAGAATAACATTTCTTAAGCTTATAAATAATTTATTTAAATTGTTTACACTTTACTAATTAATGCATTTAATCATCATAAAATGCCAACTCTTAAGATTTCATCATCAATAACAAAAACCCTCATCAAAATCTGCATATACCTCATATATAGGATTCTCAAGCCATAAAATCCTATTTTCCAATTTTCTTACTTCACATAACATATTTAATTCATTTACTCATAACTAGACCATTTTCATGAAAAATACCAAATCAGTTCCAAAAATATTTCTTTTCTGGGATTTAGCGTAATATAGTCCCATAGTGAACATATATTTTTCTCAGAATTTTTAAAAGTCATTTACTATTTTTCATATGGCCAAAATAGCCGAATATTTAGACATTTATCAAAAATTGTACTTTTGTCCAAAAATTCTGAAATTAACAGAGTATACTTCCATCATACACATGTACTCCCAATAAAAATTTCATCAATTTTGGAGTTAACCACAAGAAATTATAAGCAGTTACTTTTAAAATAGTCTTTTCTCATAAAATTCATAACTCTCAATCTATACATCCAAAAATCACCATTTTTGGACACAATCAATAAAACTCATCAAAATATCATTTCAAATTTTTCCAGAATTTTTGAAGTTCAGAAAAATTACGAAACTGAAAAACATAACAACCCTTAAAATCCCTTACTATCCCTTACTATCCCTTACTATCCCTTACCTCAAAAGAGCAGTACTTCTGACTGGATATCGGATATGATGCTGAAGGAAACTTGCACTGATGAATAGCAACTCACCAAGTATCTAAAAACTCACAAAATATGCTTCATAATATAGAGAGAGAAAGAGAGAAAGCTTATGTTTTTGGTGTGATTTTCAATTCTAACTTAGCCCTCTATTTATAGGAAAATTTTGGTAGGTTTGACCTGCAACCTGATGGCATTACCTGCTACTATTCCCACCCACCACATTTGAAATATAATTCAGCACATTTCTTCACCAACCACAAGTGGGGCCCACCAATTCTAGAATTTTCCACCAAAATGATAAACTCCGAAAATTCAACAATTTCTGAACCAGTCATCTCGTAAAATTCATAACAAATCATACGTTCATTTTTAACGGTTCAAAATTTGTGGACATATACTCAACTTATATATGTATAACATATCCAAAAATTACCACGATCCAACGGTCGGATTAAAAATTATAACCCTCGCAAAATATCTCAAAAACCCTGATTTTTAATACCTCCATTCTGACAAAAATACGAATAAAAACCTCAACATTAACTCCTTCATTTTTAACCACAAAATATATCCCTCATTTATATCCCCATAAAATAAATATTTTCTTATCATATGAATCAATAATTAATTATTCACAAATAATATTACAGAATCACATTTATGACAACCAGGCCGTTCCCAGGAAAGAGGGGGTTTTCCGATAAGGATTTCTCCTTACTGGCGCGCAATTAGATGACCAAACCTCTCCTTAGACAGAACTTTCTAGACATTGTCAATAATGCTATCTAATACTATTATTCTAAATAATATGAATTATTAATCTGATAATGGAGATGATGTGCAGTGACAATTATTGAGCAACAATAATATAAAATATCAACGCAGCAATTATTGAATCAATAAAATAAAATATTGAACAGTAATTACTGTAACAATTATTGAGTAGTGCCTTCTTACGTAAGAATCAATAATTTCAAAAATACTATACAATACCGTGTGCTACTGCGCAATAACGCGTATTACTGTATTTTAACCACCGGGTATTCCAACAGTGTTAACGGTAACAACTACGCCGTTATTTGTAAAAACTCAAATTTGTCATTTTCCTTCACCCGACAGTTATTCGTTATGGGGCCCACAAATAGCTGCGCCGTCGTACGAATATTTCCCGACAGAAAGAATATTCCACGACCAAACGAATATTCCCCGACAACAATGATTATTTTATAACCACTTGCTTATTTTGAAAAAAAAAATCATATTGACCTCATAACTTTAAACTTTTATCAATTTAACCATTTACTAAATTGTAATTATAAGGAAAATTGAATACTTTTATTTCATAAAATTCGGGGTCTTACATACCTGGTATTTCAAAGAGTTGAGAATACCTTGCTTTCATTTCAGATTCCATCTTTCCTGTCATCATAATTTCTTCATTGCTCATCTCCTGTATTTCAGATATCATTCTAGAATACAGCTTCAAAACAAAGGTTAATTGAACAAATTAACATATCACATAATATCCCGATATTATGACTGACCAACAAATAAGCTTAGGTAGGACACACTAGCGAAGGATTTACTCGTCTCTCCCCTCCTAGTTCTATTCCCCGATCTCCGCCAGAGATCATATCCCTAAGCTCTGATACCAAATGTGACGCCCCCAAAACAGGTCCATTCCATCCAACCCATTTTGAGTCGCCAAATACATGGTACATATAATAACTACAACTTTATTACAACAATTGTCGTGCAAAATACAACAACACATATGCTGTGAGTTTGGATACAAATATATACCAACTGTGACTCATGTCCCAACCTTGGATAGCACGTCACAATGACACCTTACGTAAAGGTATAGTCAAAAACTGTTTTAGAAATTAGAATCTTTGGGAAGTGCTCAAGGAAACCCTCGTACATGGGAGACCATGCTTCTAGGTTATGATAGATATCATATGGCCACAGAATTATCCTTGGTTGATCCAATAGACCCCAAAGAAAAATGAGAATTTTACTATCATATCATTTCCAATGGTGAGTCTTCTCTTGACATATCATTATCTCCACTGTCTCTAACTGAGAATTATACTTCAAACAAACACCAAGATTATATAGGTAGTGCTCGTAGATATACTCGATAAGTGGATGTGCACAACCATGTCTTATGATGACACGGGGTTGTATGTCATTATACATCCTGTAAGATAGTGGCAAAACACCCATCCAAGTTAAATTCATCTCACCCTCAATATCTATAGACCACCGTTCTATTCCCTTGTTATCACTCGCTCGACCCAGCTACACTTTTATTACCTGAAAGGAATTGTGAAGCAAAAGGGTGAGCACAACTAGCTCAGTAAAGAATATCATGACTAAAGATAAATTATCAATAGTCTTCAACAGTAATAAATCAGAGATTTAGAACATATGGTAGATGATAAAACTTTTCAACCATAGTTGCAGCGGAACGAGCAATCCATTAGAAGAGTCAAATAGACTATAAAGTCTATTATCTTCTCCACGTTAAAAGTCCACCAACAATGTTTTATCCCTGTAACATCAATCAACAGTTCCTTTCCACAATCATATGAATAATTCATAATCATAATTGTGATTCTAAATTTCGCATCTAAGACGAAGATAATTTTCATCACCTGTCTTTACCTGAAACATCAAAGATCATGGTTATACCAAATCACAGTTCCTGTTTATAATCATACTAATAAATTCATCTTTGCATCACGGGCCAAAGATATTCATCAACAGTTCATCTTTACACTACATGCCAAAGATATTCAACAAGTCATCTTTGCACTACGGGCCAAAGATATTCATCAACAACTCATCTTTGCACTACAGGCCAAAGATATTCCTCAATAGTTCATATTTGCACTACATGCCAAATATATTATTATCTCAAAGAAATATATAATCATTTCAGAATTTATATAACCAATAATTATAACTATGTTGATCATTTCACATTTGCACTTAAGCTAAAGATATTCAATTATAAATTCAATGGTCATGATCATACCAGTCACAATTCAACTTTTCACTACTGGACAAAGAGAACCCTAGTCATGATCATACCAATAATCTACACATCTTTACACTCAAGTCAAAGAGAAATATCATCATTAGGGTTATAAAAATGTTATATATGATAAAAAAAAATAATATGATCAACATATAGTTTTAATCTCAAGAGTAATATTCATAAATCAACTATAATTTGGTTAGAAAAAAAAACTAATTTTGTCATGAATAGTAACTCGTGAATAGTAACCCATGAATAGTAGCTCATGAATAGTAACTCGTGAATAGTAACTCATGAATAGTAACTCGTGAATAGTAACTCATGAATAGTAACTCGTGAATAGTAACCCCGACATGAAAAGTTCTAAATTTGATAAAAAGTTCAGATCAATACTTCGGCATAATGATATTGAAGAAAATAATATCATTTAAGAAGAAATAACATCTCTTACTATCCCTTACCTCAAAAGAGCAGTACTCCTGACTGGAATAACGCTGAACGAACTTGCACCGTATAGCAACACTCAAGATATCAAAATACTCACAAGAATACACTCGATAATATAGAGAGAGAAATAGAGAGAAAACTTCAGTTTCTGGTGTGATTTTTAATTCTAACCTAAGCACCTATTTATAGGAAATTGCTTAGAACACCAAAGTAGAAAATTGAATATAATAATATATTTATAACCAAATTTTCCTTAGCCCACCACATCAAAAACATATTTTTCACACAAATGCACCAAAAATGCAAAACATGTTTTAAACAATTTTTGTAACAAAAATCAATTCAGACTAAATAATTCGGAACTTCAATAATTCGCAATAAATAGCCCTTTTATCAGAAAATTCGAATCTCGCGAGTTTTTATAGGAAATTCAATTCTCTACAACTTTGTAGAAGAAAGTTTTTCGAAATTCCAAACAGAAATTGACTGAAATCCACAAACGGACGATTTTACAGTCTATAATAAATTTTCGGTCAAGAATTGTGTCCACCAACACACAAAACATGTGTTAAACATTTAATCCAACAAAAATACTCTTCCTCCTCATATACTCATATATCCCACATTCATTGTAAAAATATCACCGTTAATATATTATTAAAATAATATATTTAAATGAATTATTTTATCAGAAAAAGATAAAATATTAATTTTCAACAATTGTCACATTTAAAAATTTTATCCATCTATATCAACATAAAATCAATATTTTTCCTCATCATATAAATCAATAATTAATTATTCACAAATAATATTACAGAATCACAGTACCGGCAACCAGGCAATTCCCAGGAAAGAGGGGGCTTTGCAATAAGGATCTCTTCCTTACTGGCGCGCAATTAGATGACCAAACCTCTCCTTAGACAGAACTTTCTAGACATTGCCAATAATGTTATCTAATAATATTATTCAGATAATATGAATTATTGTTCCGATAATAGAAAATACTGTGTAGTGACAACTATTAAAACATCAGTAATATAAAATATCAACGCAGCAATTATTGAATCAATAAAATACAATATTGAACAGTAATTACTGTAACAATTATTGAGTAGTGCCTTCTTACGTAAGAATCAATAATTGGTGCAATATCGTGTGCTACTGTGCAACAACGCGTATTACTGTGTTTTAACCACCGGGTATTCCAACAGTATTTATAAACAACTTGTTTTTATCGTTTTCTTCATCCAATCGCTTTCCGTTATGGGGCCCACAAAAGACTGCGCTGTCGTACGAATATTCCCCGACAGTAAGAATATTTCACGACCAAGCGAATATTCCCCGACAACAATGAATATTTTATAACCACTTGCTTATTTTTGAAAAAAATTCATATATCACCCTTAACTTTAACATTTATCAATTTAACCATTTACTAAATAGTAATTATAAGAAAAATTGAATACTTTTATTTCATAAAATTCGGGGTCTTACAGCCTATGACCCAGTTTTTTGTAGTGTATAAGATTTAAATTTTGGACAATTCTTTGGATAAGGTATTATATTGCAGTGAGTGTAGTATGTCGGAGAGATGAATGTCTTCGGGTTCGAGCGATGATAACAAATGTGTTCGGGAATATTTGGGAGTTCGACTTCAGAACAAATGACTTCGGGAGTTCAACGAATGTGTTTCGGATTCAGATGGCGAAAATCTTCGGATTTGGATGTGTGAATATGAATTATGTGTTCGGATTCGGATTCCCCTGAAGAGTTTCCCCTGTTCAAGAAAAAGTGAACTAGAAACTCCATGAAAATTCTATTTTCAATCCATCTTTCTCTTAAAAATTCTTGTTGTGTCTCTAACTTTTAGTCTTATTTTGATGATAATAATAATTAGTAAATAAATTAATTAAAAGGATAGAATCCTCTCCATAAGATTTATATTATAAATTGTTTTAATTATCTTATTTACTTTGACCAAAATTATTTTCTAAATCTTATTGAATCGATTTTCTTGATCTTGATAATTTAATATAAAGTGTTAAAACATTATGGTTGCATGCATGAGATTAACATAAGTTATGTATAGATGACTATATGTATTTATGCAGCATAAAAGCATTAAATGAATTAAAAGACTTGAAAGCCTTGACCGAAAAATGCATAAACTGAAAGTTACAAGTTTGAAGAATTGGGACATGCGTTTTGGGACAAAAATCATATATTGATCATCAAATGCTTGTTTGACCGAATGAAACTTGAAAAATGAAACTTGGAATGTGCATGTGTGTTGTATTAGCATTAAAAGCTAAAGATTTATAGCCTTGCAAATGCTTTGACGAAAGGTGGAGAATTTGAAAGTTAAAGTACTAAATGATACTCCATCCGTTCATAAAAGATTGTCGTTTTAGAAGAAAAAATTTACTCCAAAATATTTGTCGTTTACAGCTTTTGAGAAGAATAAATTATTTAGATTCCTATATTATCCCTACCTTCTCTCATTGTCTCAAGAATTATTTTAAACTCCAAAAATTAATTATTTCGAAACTTTAATAATTCATAATAAATAACCCTTTTATCAGAAAAATTCGAATCTTATGTCCATTCTGTAGGAAATTCAATTCTCTACAACTTTGTAAGTTTAAGTTTTTTCAAATTTCAAGCAGAAATTGACCGAAATCCACATGCAGACGATTTTACAAGCTATAATCAAATTTCAGTCAAAAATAGGGTCCACCAACATGTTTTTAACATTTATTATAACAAAAATACTATTCCTCCTCATTTATTCATATATCACACATTCATTGTAAAAATATTATAATTATTATATTATTATAATATATTTAAATAAATTATTTTATTAGAAAAGATAAAATATCAATTTTCAACAATTGTCACTTTTCAAAAAATTCCTCCATTTATATCCACATAAATAATATTTTTCTTATCATATAAATCAATAATTAATTATTCACAGATAATATTACAGAATCACAATAATGACAACCAAGTTGTTCCCAGGAAAGAGGGGGCATTCCGGTAAGGATTTTCCTTACTGACGCGCAATTAAATAACCTCTCCTAGACATAACTTCCTTAGACATTGCCAATAATGCTATCTCATAATATTATTCAATTAATATGAATTATTGATCTGATAATGAGAAATACTGTGTAGTGACAATTATTAAAACAACAATAATATAAAATATTAACGTAGCAATTATTGAATCAATAAAATAAAATATTGAACAGTAAATGCTGTAACAATTATTGAGTAGTGCCTTCTTACGTAAGAATCAATAATTGGTGCAATACCGTGTGCTACTATGCAACACCGCGTATTACTGTGTTTTAGCCACCAGGTATTCCAACAGTGTTAACGGTAACAACTACGCTGTTATTTATCCACAACCAAACGAATATGGGACCCACATAAGGCTGTGCCGTCGTACGAATATTCTCCGATAGCAAGAATATTTCACAACCAAACGAATATTTCCCGACAACAATGAATATTTTATAACCACTTACTTATTTAAAATATTTGCGCATTTTACCCATAACTAACCACATTAATCAAATCAACCCTTACTATTTCAAAATAATAAATAGAGAAAATACAATTTCATATATAAAAAGTTGGGGTCTTATAACCTCCCCTCCTTATGAAACTTCGTTCTCAAAATTGACGTACGTAGCTGGTGTTTCGAAAAAGTGAGGATATCTCGCTTTCATTTCCGTTTCCAACTCCCAGGTCATTTTCTCAATAGCATGGTTCCTCCACAAAAATTTGGCTTGTGGTGTGACGCCCCCAAAATTAGGTATACATCACACATCTTGGGTCGTCAGATACAAAGTACAGAATACAAATACAACTTACTAATACAACTGTCGTGTACAATACGACAAAACATAAACTGTGAGTTTGAATACAAATATTATCTTCTAGAGAGTATTCATACTCAAAAGGAGTCCTCATTATATTTATTAACACACTATTACATATAATAGTGATGACTAGTAACTAATACTATCATTCGAACCATCACTCCATTCCCCGACTTGTCCCAGCTACGTTCTCATTTCCTGAAGAGAACAGTGAAAGAAAGGGTGAGCTCAACTAGCCCAGTAAGAAATATTATGACTAAGATAATGCAGAATAAATTATCATTAGCCTTCAACAATGTTAAACTGATAAAATATAATAGACATCAAGTTTAACTGCAGCGGAACAAGCAATCCATTAAAAGAGTCAAGTAGAAAATAAACTCTACTATCTTTTATGATTTAAAAGGTCTTTCAACACTGTTATCACTCGGACTCAGCTTAATAAAATAATTCACATCATTGAATCACCCCTGCACTACGGCCAAGGATATTCGTGTATTCATTAATGGTCATGATCATGCCAACAACTGTCCCTCAATACACTACTGGCCAATGAGGACTTTTACCACATTATTTGTAACATTACGGTCATGATTATACCGAATAATCCCTGGTCATAATCATACTAAGTCCATCTATGCACTACAGGCCACAGATGACTTTCAACATTTTATAAACATGAGGATGATGATAATGATATAAGAATTCAATAAAACAAGTTCAAGAATTAATTTATCCAAGAATTATCAACGTCCAAATTGTCAACATGATACTGCTTGTGGAGTAAAATTCAAGAATACTTAGAAGAATATTTTCATGAAAAGATACTGGATGAACCGTAATTATCAAATATATTCCACTAATTTTATGGAGTATAGAAGTCAAAACTTAACCAACTGAGTATAATAAAGAATGGAATAACAAAAGAAATCACCCGGCATGCGATAGACCGCACAGACAGGTTATTCCAACAAAATAATAAATAATGGAACCAGGTCTGGCGTAAACGCACAGACAGGATATTCCGACAGAATAATAAATAATGGAACCAGGTCCGGTGTAAAACACACTGACAGGATGTTCCAACAGAATAATAATAAAAACGGAACCAGGTCCGGTGTAAAACACACAGACAGGATGTTCCAACAGAATAATAATAAAAATGGAACTAGGTCCGGTGTAAAACACACAGACAGGATGTTCCAACAGAATAATAGAAGAATGTCACCAAGTATAGGGTAGACCGCGTATACAGGTTATTCCAACAGAATAATAAGAAATGGAATAACAACAGTTCTCTTCATGAATAAGAAAGAATAACACCCCTTACCGTTTTAAAGAAGAGCTGAAATAAGGAAGTAGTTAAGTAGCAGAATACTCTTCTTCTTTCTCTCTATAGTTTCTCTCTATAGTTTCTCTCTCTAGAGTTCAGTGAATTCGTAAGAAATAATGAAGGAATGAGCTGTTATTTATAGAAAAATAGAATGCATAGTTACTAATCCATGAACGGTCTAGATTGATTACTTTAATCTGACGGTCCATATTTAAAGAAAAATCTTTTAAATAAAATATAATATATTCTATTTATAGAATAACTTTAATAAAGTATTCTGTTTTATATAAAAAGATGTTTCTGTTTTATTACGTTAATAATACGAATAAAACAAAACGTCATTATCGCTAAATAATTCATATTATTAACTGACAATAATTGAATCAAACTGAGTGACTTCTCATATGAACATTAATAATCAATACCGTGTGCTACTATGCAACCACACGTATTACTGTACTTTTACTACCGAGTAGTTCAACAGTAACAATGGTAAAACTTTCGCCGTTATTTTTAATAAAATATTTTTATCGTTTTCTCAATCCGACAATAATTCCGTTGTGGGGTCCACCAATGATTGTGTCGTTGTATAAATATTCCCTGTTAAAACGAATATTCCCCGACCAATCGAATATTATATAACAACTTGCGTACTTTGTAAAATTTATAAATATTACCCACAACTATAACATTATATCAAATTAACTCCATAATATTCAAAAATGATATTTATAGAAAATTCATCTTTATTTATAAAAGTTGGGGTCTTACATGTGGTATAACCTTTGTGCGTAGGACATACTCCTTCCTATTCAATATCTTGACAGGTACCTCCTCATATGTTAAGTCTTCAGCTATCTCATCTGGTTTTAACTCAATAATGTAGTTTGGGTCTTTCACATATTTACGAAGAACAGATATGTGAAAAATATTATGAACACGAGACATGCTTGGAGGTAACACGAGTCTATAGGCCACATTTCCTACTCGGTCAAGAATTTGAAATTGACTAATAAATCGTGGATTGAGCTTTTCTCTCTACCCAAATCTTGTAACTCCCTTCCATGGAGCAACACGCAACAATACATGATCCCCAATATTAAATTTCACGTCCTTTCGATGAAAATCTGCATAACTCTTTTGTCGATCCTGTACCGTTTGTATACGTTGTCGAATAATTTAGATCTTTTCTGTAGTCATACATACCAACTCTGGTCCCAACAATGTTGCTTCACCCACTTCATCCCAACATACTGGAGAGCGACACTTTCGTCCATACAATGCTTCAAATGGAGCCACACCTATACTTGCCTGATAACTATTGTTGTAAGAAAATTCCACCAATGGTAAATACTTATCCCAACTCCCTTTAAAGTCTAGAACACAGAGTCTTAATAGATCTTCAAGCGTTTGAATAGTCCTATCTGATTGTCCGTCTGTTTGAGGAAGGTATGCCGAACTGAATCGTAAATTTATGCCCATAGCTTTCTGCAAGCTAACCCAAAATCGTGAAGTGAATCTTGGGTCACGATCCGAAACTATGAATACTAGTATGCCATGCAGTCTTACAATCTCATTTACGTACATACGAGAAAGACGTTCAAGGGAATAAGTCTCCCGTATCGGCAAGAAATGAGCAGACTTAGTTAATCTATCAATAATAACCCAAATCGCATATATGCCTTGAGAAACCTTGGGAAGACCTGTAATGAAATCCATGGTAATGTGTTTCCACTTCCATTTCAGAATCTCTAGTGGTTGCAATGGACCCTTTGGCACTTGATGCTCCACCTTTACACGTTGAAGAGTTAAACACTTCGAGATAAACTTCGCGATCTCTCTCTTCATATTGCTCCACCAAAATGTATGTCAAAGATCTCGAAATATTTTGGTACTTCTAGGGTGAATTGCAAACGGTGTGTTATGTGCCTCCATCATGATTTTGTACTTCAAATCAGAGTCGTTAGAAACACAAAGTTTGGAGTGGACTCGAAGTATTCATTCTTCATCGATTCTTGCTTCTGGAATAGCACATTCTTGCACTTTATTCTTCATACACATTAGCTCTAGGTCGGTAGCTTGAGTAGCTTTAATTTTATCGAGTAAAGTTGGTTCTATGCATATACTTGACATCATCGCATGGGTCCCTTGATTCTTGAACTCTATCTTCATCTTTTGTAAATTACACAAAATGGGCCTTTGTGTTGACAGCATCGCACTCGTTCCTGCATATGATCTTCTACTCAACACGTCAGCTACCAAGTTCGCTTTTTCAGGATGGTATTGAATGGTATGGTCATAATCTTTCAACAGCTCGAGCCAACGTCGTTGCTGCATGTTGAGTTCTTTTTGGGTGAAGAAATATTTGAGGCTTTTATGATCCGAATATATCGCCACTTTCTCCCCATATAGATAGTGTCTCCAAATTTTTAATGCAAAAACGACTGCTGCCAACTCCAGATCATGAGTAGGATAATTCCTCTCATATTCTTTGAGTTATCGTGAGGCATATGCAATAACTTTTCCATATTGCATGAGAACACATCCTAACCCTTTGCCTAAAGTATCGCTGTAGATAACAAATCCATCCGAACTAGACGGTATAGTCAGAACAGGTGCCGAAATGAGTCTCCTCTTAAGCTCTTGGAAACTTTTCTCGTATTCCTCACTCCATATGAATTTTGTATCTTTCCGAGTCAGCTGAGTTAACGGAGTGGCGATTCGAGAAAATCCTTCCATAAATCTCCGATAATAACCAGCTAAACCCAGAAAGCTACGTACTTCGGTCACCAACTTCGGTTGCTCACAACTTTGTATTGCTTCAACCTTCGTTGGGTCAACAGATACTCTATGTTTTGACACCACGTGCCCAAGGAATGCTACTTCCTCAAGCCAAAACTCACATTTCTTCAACTTGACATATAGCCTGTTTTCACAAAGCCATTGAAGTACCAGCTTCAACTGGTGCTCATGATCTTCACGGCTTTTGGAGTATATGAGGATGTAATCAATAAAGACAACAACGAACTGATCCAAATATTCCTTGAATACTCGGTTCATCATATCCATGAAAGCCGCAGGATCATTAGTTAATCCAAAAGATATGACTAGGAATTCATAATGCCTGTACCGAGTTCTAAAGGCAGTCTTCGAAATATCCTCAGTTTTAATCTTCAGCTGATGATATCCAGAATGAAGATCGATCTTTGAAAAGAATTGTGCTCCTTGCAATTGGTCAAACAGGTCATCAATACGAGGTAGCGGATACCTATTCTTGATGGTGACATGGTTCAATTCCCGATAGTCAATACAAAGTCGCATACTCCTGTCTTTCTTCTTTACGAATAAAATAGGAGCACCCCAAGGAGATGTACTAGGACGAATGAAACCGATGTCCAACAACTCCTGTAGTTGAACCTTTAACTCCTGAAGTTCAATAGGAGCCATTCGATATGGGGTTTTAGAAATGAGTTTTGTGCCAGGTTCAAGATCAATAAAGAATTTAACTTCACGTTCTGGGGGTAGACCAGGAAGTTCTTCAAGAAATACGTCAGGAAATTCTATAACAACATAAATATTATTCAAATCTGACGTGTTTTTATTCAAGTCCATGACATGGGCTAAGAAAGCTTGACATCTATTTTTTAATAAAAGAATGGCTTTATGGTTTGATATGACAATGATTGACTTTAGTGGTTTGGTTGCTTGAATTCGCATAACAGGTTGGTTAGGAATATGAAAACTAACAACCTTACGAAAACAATCAATTTTAGCATGATGAGTGGTTAACCAATCAATCCCTAAAATCACATCAAATGTAAGTATCTTTAAAAAGATAAGATCCACATGTAATGTAATAGTGCCAGCTTGGATCAAGTAAAATTTATAAACAGTAGATGTAATGAAAGTTTCTCCTAACGAAGTCTCAACAGATAAGTCAAAGTCCAATTTCTCCGGAGTCAAGTTCAAACGTTGAGCACAAACAGGAGAGATAAAAGAATGGGTAGAACCGGTATCTAGTAAGGTATAAACTTTGTAAGAGTTTATGATTAGCTTACCTGTGATCACCTCGTTCGGGTTCCTCACATTTCGGTCAGTCACGACAAACGCTCTTCCATGAACTGCTGACTTTGACTTGTCTGGGACAGCCTTTGGAGTCACCATCCCCGCTGAACTTAGTTTCGCTACAGTACAATCTCAAGCGATATGACCTTCCTTTCCATAATTATAACATATCTTGAACTGTTGTGGGCAGTTTGGGATGATGTGTCCCTCTTTCCCGCATTTATAACATATGACCGGTGGTCGTTCTCCTCCCTTAGAAACAGTTGATGTAGCTGCTGACGTCTTCACATTGTCATTGTTGTACCTTCTCTTTTTAAAATCTCCCTCCGACTTGCTTCTTCTATTATCATGGTCACGATTACCACCAGAGTGGTTACCGCTTTTGTCTATATTTTTTTCTCCACGCTGGTTATCATTGCTCCGATGACTGCTGCCACCGGTATGACCCTAGTTATGGTCCCTCGGTTTAACGTACTCATTATCTCGCTCTAATAATTGAGCCATGTTGACAACATCTGAATATAGAGAAAATTTATGAGAAATAAGATATTGTTGAATCTCGGGTTTCAGACCTCTCAGAAATATTCGCGTCATACGTTCCTCATTCTCTACCAAATAAGGTACAAACCTAGATAACTCCGCAAACTTTGCCTCGTACTAGGACACCGTCATGTTGTTTTGTTCCATTCTAATAAACTCTACCTCCTTCATATGACGAATACTTTCAGGAAAGTACTTGTCATTGAACAGTTTTTGAAATGTTTCCCAAGACATGTTGAGTACGGCTGGCTGGGTACGCTTCACAGTTTCCACCAGTAATTTGCCTCACCACGGAACATAAAGGTGGCGAATGGAACCTTCTGTTGCTCCGTGCATCCCAAGACATCAAATATCATGGTAATTTGCTTGACCCACATTTCTGCCTTAATCGGATCTGGCTTTTCCCAGAATTCTGGTGGTCCCAACTCTTTGAACTGCTTGGCGGTGACAAACCGCGCGTTGTTATCATTTCTACCCTTATTTGGTACACGAGTCTCCCTCGTCTGGTTTTGCATGAACTGCAAAAAGCTTCAAAACATCCTATCGTTCATCGTCTGATCAGTGGTGTTGTTTACAGGAGGAACATTGTCGTCCTGTTGCACGCTTTCCTGATTGGTGATTAAAGGTGTCTCCACGGTCTTATTTATTCCATTGTTAACATTCTCAGTTGTCATTCTCAAATACTGCCATAAAACAAGGGTTAATTAAAGAAATTAACATATGACATAATATCCCTATATTCTGACCAATCAACAAATAAGCTTAGGTAGGACACATTAGCGAAAGATTTACTCGTCTCTCCTCTCCTAGTTCTATTCCCTGATCTCCGCCAGAGACCATATCCCTAAGCTCTGATACCAATTGTGACGCCCCCAAAATAGGTATACATCACTCATTCTGAGTCGCCAAATATATGGTACAGAAACAACTACAACTTTATTTACAATTGTCGTGTAAAATACGACAACACATAAACTGTGAGTTTAAATACAAATATTATCTTCTAGACAATATCCACACTCAAATAAGTCCTCATTACAATTATTGATACACTATTTTACAAAATAGTTAGGACTGCTAAACAACTGTTTAGAAACATCATTCCACACCCCGACTACTTCCCGCTATATTCTCGCTTCCTAAGAAGAAAAATAGAACAAAAAGGAAAAAGGGTAAGCTCAACTAGCCCAGTAAAGAATATTATGACTAAGATAATATAGAACAAATTATCGTTAGTCCTCAACAGGAAAAAATCTGATAGAATATAATAGACAACAAGTTTTAGATCAACAACTGCAGCGGAAACAACAATCCATTAGAAGAGTCAAGTAGAGAATTAATTTTACTATCTTCTAAGATTTAAAAGTCTATCATCAATATTTTATCCCTGTAACATCAATCAATAAATATCTTGAATCAAATATATTAATCTTTTCACTACAGGCCAAAGATATTCATTTGTATTACCAGTTGGTCATGTTCATCTAAACACCTTTGAACTACGGGCCAAAGATATTCATCAGTTAATAATTCATCTTTGCACTACAGGCCAAAGATATTCAGTAATATCATCATTTAGGACTGAGAATGATGAAACTATTTTTAAAAAAACGAATCCAGTGAGACAAAAGAATAAATATTAGGGATTCATACTTCGGTTTATCCATGTTCAAAAACACCCCATAATATACCATATTTGAGTAAAATTCAAGAATAAAGATCAAAATATGGATACAATCAAAGATAGTAACAAAAATAGACATATGGACAAAGAAGATAAATATTTTTTTTTTTTTCGATGAATAGTATTGTATTCGTGAATAGTATCGCATACGTGACTAGTAATGTGACAACCCCAAAATAGGTCCATTCCATCCAACCTATTCTGAGTCGCCAAATACATGGTATAGAAAATAACTACAACTTTATTACAACAATTGTCGTGCAAAATACAACAACACATATACTGTGAGTTTGGATACAAATATATACCAAATGTGACTCATGTCCCAATCGTGGACAGCACCTCACAATGATACCTTACATAAATGTATAGTCAAAAACTGTTTTAGAAATTAGAATATTTGGGAAGTACTCAAGGAAACTTTCGTACATGGGAGGCCATGCATCTAGGTTATGATAGATATCATATGGCCACAGAATTATCCTTGGTTGACCCAATAGACCCCAAAGAAAAATGAGAAGTTTACTATCATATTCTTCTCAATGGTGAGTCTTCTCTTGACATATCATTATCTCCACTGTCTCTAATTGAAAATTATACTTCAAACAAACACCAAGATTATATAGGTAGTGCTCGTAAAGATACTCAGCAAGTGGATGAGCACAACCCTGTCTTATGATGACACGAGGTTATATGTCATTAGACATCTTGTATGATAGTGATAAAACACCCTTCTAACGTTGGGTTCACCTCACCCTATTTGATTCACCAAATATAACTACTAAATGACGACCACCGTTCTATTCCCCTATTACCCCTGCTCGACCCAGCTACACTCTTATTATCTGAAAGGAATTGTGAAACAGAAGGGTGAGTACAACTAGCCCAGTAAAGAATATCACGACTAAAGATAAATAAATTATCAATAGCCTTCATTAATAATAAATCAGAGATTTAGAACATATGGTAGATGATAAAAAATTTCAATCATAGTTGCAACGGAACGAGCAATCCATTAGAAGAGTCAAATAGACTATAAAGTCTATTATCTTCTCCACGTTAAAAGTCCACCAACAATGTTTTATCCCTGTAACATCAATCAACAGTTCCTTTCCACAATCATATGAATAATTCATAATCATAATTGTGATTCTAAATTTCTCTTCGCTCCTAGGACGAAGATAATTTTCATCACATGTCTTTACCTGAAACATCAAAGATCATGGTTATACCAAATCACAGTTCCTGTTCATAATCATACTAATAACTTCATCATTGCACTACGGCCCAAAGATATTCGTCACCAATTCATCTTTGCACTACTTGCCAAAGATATTCAACAACAGGTCATCTTTGCACTACGGGCCAAAGATATTCATCAACAATTCATCTTTACACTACAGGCCAAAGATATTTCTCAACAGTTCATATTTGCACAACAAGCCAAATATATTAATATCTCAAAGAAATATATAATCATTTATATAAATAATAATTATAACCATGTTGATCATTTCACCTTTGCACTTAAGCTGAAGATATTCAATTATAATTTCAATGGTCATGATCATACTAGTCAATAATTCAACTTTACACTACTGGCCAAAGAGAACCCAAAGTCATGATCATACCAATAATCTACCCATCTTTACACTCAAGTGAAAGAGAATTTCAACATCAGGGTTATAAAAATATTATATATGATAATAAAAATAATATGATCAACATATAGATTTAATCTCAAGAGTAATATTCATAAATCAACTATAATTTGGTTAGAAAAAGAAACCAATTTTATCGTGAATAGTAACTCGTGAATAGTAACTCATAAATAGTAACTCGTGAATAGTAACTCGTGAATAGTAACTCTGACATAAAAAGGTAGAAATTTCACAATAAAATACATACCAATATTTCGGTATAATGATATTGAAAGAATAATATTTCTTAAGCTTATAAATAATTTATTTTAATTGTTTACACTTTACTAAATAATGCATTTAATCATTCTAAAATGTCAAACTCGTAAGATTTCATCACCAATAACCAAAACCCTCATCAAAAATCTACATATACCTCATATAGGATTCTCAAGCCATAAAATCCTATTTTTCAATTTTCTTACTTCACATAATATATTTAATTCATTTACTCATAACTAGTCCCTTTTCATGAAAAATACCAAATCAATGTAAACAATTTTTCTTTTCAGAGATTTAACATAACTATAGTCCCATATTGAACATATATTTTTCTCGAAATTTTTAAAACTCATTTACTATTTTTCATATGGCCAAAACTGCCGAATATTTAGACATTTATCATAAATTGTACTTTTATCCAAAAATTCTGAAATTCACAGAGCACACTAATATTATATAGACATACTTCTAATAAAAATTTCATCAATTTTGGAGTTAACCGCAAGGAGTTATAAGCGGTTACTTTTAAAATAATCTTTTCTCATAAAATTCATAACTCTTAATCTATACATAAAAAAATCACCATTTTTGGACACAATCAATAAAACTCATCAAAATATCATTTCAAATTTTTCCAGAATTTTCTGAAGGTCAGAAAAATTACGAACTGAAAAACATAATAACTCTTAAAATCCCTTACCTCAAAAGAGCAGTACTTCTGACTTGAATATCGGATATAACGCTGAGCAACACTCAAGATATCTAAATACTCACAAAAATATGTTTGATAATATAGAGAGAAAGAAAACTTATTTCTGGTGTGATTTTCAATTCTAACTTAAGCACCTATTTATAGGAAAATGCTAGAACGCCAAAGGAGACTAAAATAATAATAATATTATTATTTGTTTCCTATGCCACCCATTCTGAAAATTATGGCAGCCATATTGGAAGGATTTTTGGCAGCCCATGTGTTTAATCAACACCAACCAAAGTGGGTCCTACCCTATAATTTAATAAAAATCATTTTATTTTCTGAAAGTTCAATAATTCATAAAAAATAACTCTTTTATCAGAAAATTCGAATCTCGAGATTTTTTATAGGAAATTCAATTCTCTACAACTTTTCAGAAGAAAGTTTTTCTAAATTCCAAACAGAAATTGACCGAAATCCATAAACGGACGATTTTACAGGCTATAATCAAATTTCAGTCAAGAAATGGGGTCCACCGACACACAAAACAAAAGTTAATCATTTAATACAATAAAAAATACTCTTCCTCCTCATATACTCATATATCCCACATTCATTGTAAAACTATCACCATTATTATATTATTAAATATAATAATAAATTATTTTATCAGAAAAGATAAAATATCATTTTTCAACAATTGTCACTTTAAAAAATTTTCTCCATCTATATCCACATAAAATTAATATTTTTTTCATCAAATAAATCAATAATTAATTATTCACAAATAATATTACAGAATCACTGTACTGGCAACCAGGCCGTTCCCAGGAAAGAGGGGGCTTTCCAATAAGGATTTCTCCTTATTGGCGCGCAATTAGATAATCAAACCTCTCCTTAGACATAACTTTCTAGACATTGACAATAATGATATCTAATAATATTATTTAAATAATATGAATTATTGATCTGATAATGGAGATGATGTGCAGGAACAATTATTGAAACAACAATAATATAAAATATCAACGCAACAATTATTGAATCAATAAAATAAAATATTGAACAGTAATTACTGTAACAATTATTCAGTAGTGTCTTCTTACGTAAGAATCAATAATTTCAAAAATACTGTGCAATACCGTGTGCTACTGTACAATAACGCGTATTACTGTATTTTAACCACCAGGTATTCCAACAGTGTTAACGGTAACAACTACGCCGTTAATTATAAAAACTCAATTTTTTTGTCGTTATCTTCATCCGACCGTTTTCCGTTATGAGATCCACAAATAGCTGCGCCGTCGTACGAATATTCCCCGACAGAAAGAATATTTCACGACCAACGAATATTCCCCGACAACAATGATTATTTTATAACCACTTGTTTATTTTAAAAAATTTTCACATTTCACCCATAACTTTAACTTTTTATCAATTTAACCATTTATTGAATTGTAATTATAAGAAAAATTGAATACTTTTATTTCATAAAATTCGGGGTCTTACAAGTAACCCTGACACAAAAAGGTAGAAATTTCACAACACTACAAGAAAAAGGCTTAACAGCGACCAAGACTATCCGCGACCGCATATCCGGTCGCTGATACTATTTATAGCGACCGACATCTGTGACCGTTCCTTAAAGTAGTCGCTAAATACTATCCGCGATCGTATGCGGTCGCTGAGAAGTCGCTATTACAAATTTACCTCGTAAAATTTGGCACGAAATGTTGGCGCCAAGGTTTTGTGCGACCACTTAACATCTGCGACCGCATGCGGTCGCTGATAAGTCCATGTCATTAAAATTCAGCGACCGCAGATGGTCGCTGATGGCGGTCGCTGATCAAACTAAAAGAAATCAGTAACAGGTCTTTCGCTCGACACAGAAGACGGAAGAAAAAAGAAGAAGAGAGGGAGCTCAGCATAGAGAGAAGAGGGAGAAGAGGGAGAAAAGGGGGAGAAGAGAAGTAGGAGAAGGAGAAGTTTACCGCACCACCGGCCAACCACCGCCGCCACCAGCCAGCCGCCGTCCCCACCAAACACTGGTATGTACTTTTTATTTTAGGTTTTCTTAATATAAATTCTCTCTTCTTCTTCCTCCTAATGAAATTGAGAAGCCGTCGCTAGTCAAGCAACTGATTCATTTTATCGTCACTTTTAGGTAATAATGTTTCCGTTGAATTTCCTGATAAGATTTCGTTTTTAAGTAAAAAAAAAATTCTTATTTGGTGTGTTTTGTTTGCTAGAGAATAATCATTCATATGAATAATCATTTGTTTTTCGGAAGCATCTGAATTGGTTTAGAAGATTTATTGTTAGAGACTTGAATTTCAGTTAGTTAGATGTTACCAAGGACAGTAATTTTCTAACAATACCTTCCATCCGTCCTACAAAAAGAGTCCCAATTTGTGAATTTTGTAAATATTAAGACTGTGTATTTATTTTATGTTTGACCCTACAAATATAAGTAGTTAGTTAAGTAGTGGTAGGCTGGTAGCATGGTAAAGAAATTATGCGGAAAAACCTAAGAATATTGGGTTATTTTATATTACTATCAATCATCTACCTAAAATTTATGGAAAACTACATCATAAAACTCGAAATAATATTACTTCAACTGAAGTTGGGATAGCTTAAAGTTTTTTGTGAAGAAGAGCAAGGGGGTAAACCTTGTAAACTTTCATGAATTAATGAATTCAATTCTTTAAGTAATTGTTCGATTTGATTGAAAATTTTTATATTTCTCTTGGTTTGTGTCTTGGGTGCCTAGAAATATCCATATATGCATGTCGTCGTGCATGTGGCTAGTCCATATTGTAGGGAAGACTCTGGTGAAATTTTTTTAAGTATTATAAGTATATTGGTGATCCACTAGAGCCTATTAAGGGGCTGTTAGAGTCATGACTGTCATGTGTTCATGGAGAGGCTCATGCCTATAGCATTTCGGGATCTGCTTGATAAACCAATATGGGATGCTTTGACGGATCTTAGTCGTTTCTTCAAAGACTTATGTTCAAAATCATTAAATGAGAAGGACATGTCTGTACTTGAGAAGAACATCATAGAGATCACGTGTAAACTGGAAAAAATATTCCCACCTGGTTTTTTTGACTCCATGGAGCATTTGCAAATCCATCTTCCCTATGAAGCTCGTGTTGGGGGTCCAGTTCAATATAGATGGATGTACCCTTTCGAAAGGGTGATGGGAAACCTTAAGAGAAAGGTTAAGAATAGAGCTTATGTCGAGGGGTCGATATGCGAGGCATACAGTTTCGATGAGATATCTACGTTTGTCTCAGACTATTTTCCGGACAAAGTCTTGACAAAGGCCAATCGAGTATTGAGACATGATGATGGGGGAAATGTTGAACTAAATGGTCGACTATCTGTATTTGGTCTATCGGGCCGCGCTTATGGAAAAGGGAAGCGCATATTCCTCTCTGAGCAAGAATTACATGCTGCACATACTTACATTCTTCTCAATTGCGAGGAGATTGACGAATTTGTGAGGTACACATGTAAACTTGATAATTTATCTTTTAAGTTGACAATTTATTCCAATATGTTAATGTTTATAACATGGTATAGATTGTACGATGACGAGTTAAAAGTGAAGCATCCCGGCGTAACTGATAAAGATATTCAAATCAATCGGGATAAAAACTTTGCACTTTGGCTAAAGGACAAAGTAAGTTTAATTTTTAAGCACGTAATATATATATATATATATATACTCCATGTTAACTATGACTTCATTTAATAAGATGGAGTTTTTGTAGGCTTTGACTAAGGGATCAACGATTCCGGCTAATGTACAAGTCCTAGTTATGGGACCAGACAGGGACCAAGTCACCCGCAATGGTTATAAAATAAATGGTTGTGAATTTCACACAAAGGCATATGAGCACGGTAAAAGAACAACGAACTCTGGAGTGTGTGTCCAAGGAGATTGTTATAATGAGCTTGGTCGTGCCTTTTATGGGGAGTTGGAGGAAATCGTAGAGTTGTCGTACAAGGGCACGTACGGTGGTCATATTCACTTGTTCAAGTGCCATTGGTTTGATTCAGAAAAAGGGATACGTGTTGACAGACATGGAATCGTCGATATTGACCTCCATAGGTCTGCGTACTCCAACGAACCGTTTGTATTACCAACTCAAACAATACAAGTATACTACACTCCTAGTCCAGTTAGGAAAAGGGATAGACCGCCTACAGATTGGCAAGTTGTAATTCATACTCCCGCGCGTAGTCGTGTCCAAGTAATAGACGGGGATTTCTACCAAGAGGAAATGCTTCAGAGACCTCCTATAATAAATATAGAGGACAACAATGATGTAATCTAGTTAGAGGGTGGAGATGAACCTGATGAATTGGATCCCGAGACAGTTATTGTGCAGGATGACAGTGATATTGAGAAAGAGTTATTGACTGACACTGACACAAAATCTGAAGATGGTTATGAATCTCCGATACTTGTACAAAATGATTCTGACTCATCAGACTACGATTTTCATTAAAATGTATGTTTAGTTTTAATTGTACAAAATGTATGTTTATGTTCATGTTCATGTTTAGTTCATAATTATGTACCTTTCATTTATGTTCTCTATATAGGAATGTTCTCTATATCCTTAACTATATCATTTGCAGTTGTTGTAGTTAACTATTTTGCAGTCATGTTTATGTACCTTTCACTTATGGTAATCGTAGTTAACTATTTCATACAATTAATTGTCATTCATAATTTCATACTAACATCCTAATTTTTTTTATTTATAGATGTCTTCTGAACCTGTTGCACGAAAGCGCGGGTTGGGTCGGGGCCCTAATCATGTGCCGAAGGCCCCGGCTAATCCGGATGATCGCATTCTTATACAGATCCGTCCTCCTCCAGAAAGCACGTAAGTTAAACATCGTGTATATATAAGGGTTTAATATTTCCATTGTTATAAATATATTTTAATGTAAATTATTGTATATTGTAGTGATTTTCAAGATAGTAAAATTGTGAAGTGCATTTCACAATTATGCTTACAGAACTGGCCTACGCCAGTGATTACATTGGCTAGCACACCTCTCGCCCATAAGGATGCAGTTTGGGCTGAATTTCAGGTATATTTATTTAATCACTCTGATAGATAATACATAGTTAATCAACTAATAGTTTAGTAATGTTGGATTATGGTATTATAGTAGTTTTAATATTATTATTGTTGTTTTATTTGCAGAAGCGGTATAGATGGGACGACGCACATGCATCAGTTATTCAAGCACTGTTCTGGCAGAAGTGCGCCGTCCGGACTAAAGATAATCTAAACAAAGAACGACAGAAAGCCCTGCACAATGCTGAGATTGACCATCCAGGACAGGGTGAGCAGTATATGCATGAGCATTGCCCCTGGTGGTGCGCACATCCCATATGGGTGCAGATGTGTGAGCAGTGGAGAGCTGAGAGCTGGGTCAAGAGACGTAAGACTGCCGCCTTGAACAGATCCTCAGGTGTATCTGAAGGCGAAAAGGCAAAAGGCACGTACAAGGGCGGCAGTATATCTCAGCTGCAACATATTGCTGCTAGGGTACGTATGTATAACAAGCTTATTGGCTTAGTTATTTGTCTTTATGTTTACAATCATGTTTTGTAGCTAAAATATCATATGTTTACATATTAATATGAGAACATGAACTGTAGGAGTCTGAGTCTCAAGGTCAACCTATCAATTGGTTGGATGTGTATGTGGCCACCCGTGATGGTCTGCCTGATGCTGTTCAGATAGCGGTAATAAGTTAACTTTAAACATATTATAGTCATGCTTTTTAGCATTTCGTATTTATTTTTAACTATTTATTTGTTGACCTTCTGACAGGACACTTATAAGGGCTTAATGAACGAGCGCTATCCTGAAGGCACCCCGCGTCCGGCGATTGATCAAGAATTGTGGGAGAGGGCGTCCGTCGTGAAGAAAAATTATGTTAAAGGTCAAGGACAAAGACGACGCCCGACCATCAGTGGCACAGGCAGCTCTGCTACCCAGTCTACACAGTCTACACAGTCATCAGGTCATCCAGCCTATCATACTCCTGCTGACTGTGTGAGAGCGATCTGTCAAAATCGTGATCTTCTTCTTATACTGGGCGGGCATCTGCATTCTCTGAATCCTGATGACTTGGCAAAGGCAGTGGCGGAAGCAGCAGCATCACAGCATCAGGGTGGCGACCAGGTACTTTTAATGTTTCATTACGTACATTGTCTATTATTTAGCTTTCCCCAAGTCATAACAGTATCAACACATGTAACATATATGTTTTATTCTTTTGTTAATTACAGGGTACTAATTTGAATGATCCATGAAGAGCTAGACCAGTCATGCATGTTAGATTTGTAAAGCCTTGTTAGACTTGTTTTTTAGATTTTTAAAGCCTTGTAATCTTTTAAACTACTTATCTTTGGACTGTATTGGTTTATAATTCTATTATATGGATGTTTACGATTGTATTGTGTTGTGTTGATTTAGATTCATTCTTTGGACTGTATGTATGGATGGATGTTTATCATATAGTAGTTATCATGGATGGATGCTTATATATACTGCTGTGTGTTGGGATAAAAAGCAGGTACAAAGCAGGTTATTTTTGGGAAATCAATAAAACAGGAAAAATATTTAAAAAAAAAAAACAAAATCAGCGACCGCGTGCGGTCGCTGATACAGTATTCGCGACCGAGTAAGGTGCTTCTACTTCAGCGACCGCATGCGGTCGCTATTACCAGTCGCTGACACGTGTGCCACATCACGTCTGACGCATGACTCAGCATGAGTCAGAATAGCGACAGCTGAGGTCGCTGATTGCGGTCGCTAATAATACGGTCGCTATTGTTGGTCGCTGATGTCATTTTAGCGACAAGATTTTCTGCGACTACTATTAGCGACTGCATCCGGTCGCTGATACCCATCTGCGACTATATGCGGTCGCAGATGTGCGGTCGCTGATAAGCCTTTTTGTTGTAGTGGAATAAAATTCATATCAATATTTAGGCATAATGATATTGAAAAAAATAATATCATTTATAAAAAAAATAACATCCCTTACCTCGAAATAATAGTACTTATGGCTGGAATATCAAATATAATGCTGAAGGAAACTTGCACCATATAGCAACACTCAAAGTATCAAAATACTCACAAAAATATGCTAGATAATATAGAAAGAGAAAACTTCAATTTCTGGTGTGATTTTTAATTCTAACCTAAGCACCCTATTTATAGGAAAATACTTAGAACACCAAAGTAAAAAATTTAATAAAATATTAATATATTAAAAAAAATTCACGCCCACCTTAGAAAATCTAAATTCAGCATGTTTACCACTCATGTGGGGACCACCCAATTGCAAAAAACATTTTTCTTAAAATAATTATTTTAAACTCTAAAAATCAATTATTCCGAAACTTCAATAATTCATAATAGCCTTTTTATCAGAAAAATTCAAATCTTATGTCCATTTCATAGGAAATTCAATTCTCTACAACTTTGTAAGTTTAAGTTTTTTTTAAATTCCAAGCAGAAATTGATCGAAATCCACATACGGATGATTTTACAGGCTATAATCAAATTTCAGTTAAAAATGGGGTCCACCAACATGTTTAACGTGTTTTTAACATTTATTATAACAAAAATACTATTCCTCCTCATTTATTCATATATCACACATTCATTATAAAAATATCACCATTATTATATTATTATAATATAATAATATATTTAAATGAATTATTTTATTAGAAAAGATAAAATATCAATTTTTAACAATTGTCACTTTTCTAAAAATTCCTCCATTTATATCCACATAAATAATATTTTTATTATCATATAAATCAATAATTAATTATTCACATATAATATTACAGAATCACAATAATGACAATCAGGTCGTTCCAAGGAAAGAGTGTAAGACCCCAACTTTTATAAATAAAGATGAATTTTCTATAAATATCATTTTTGCATATTATAGAGTTAATTTGATATAATGTTATAGTTGTGGATAATATTTATAAATTTTATAAAGTACGCAAGTTGTTATATAATATTCGATTGGTCGGAGAATATTCGTACAACGGCACAATCATTGGTGGACCCTACAACGGAATTATTGTCGGATTGAGAAAACGATAAAAATATTTTATTAAAAATAACGGCGGAAGTTTCACCATTGTTACTGTTAAACTACTCGGTAGTAAAAGTACAGTAATACGTGTGGTTGCATAGTAGCACACGGTATTGATTATTAATGCTTATGTGAGAAGTCACTCAGTTTGATTCAATTATTGTCAGTTAGCAATATGAATTATTTAGCGATAATAACGTTTTGTTTTATTTGTATTATTAACGTAATAAAACAGAAACATCTTTTTATATAAAACAGAATACTTTATTAAAGTTATTCTATAAATAGAATATATTATATTTTATTTAAAAGATTTTTTTTTAAATATGGACCGTCAGATTAAAGTAATCAATCTGGACCGTTCATGAATTAGTTACTATGCATTCTATTTTTTTATAAATAGCAGCTCATTCCTTCATTATTTCTTACGAATTCACTGAACTATAGAGAGAGAAACTATAGAGAGAGAGAAGAAGAGTATTCTGCTACTTAACTACTTCCTTATTTCAGCTCTTCTTTAAAACGGTAAGGGGTGTTATTCTTTCTAATTCATGAAAAGAACTGTTGTTATTCCATTTCTTATTATTCTGTTGGAATAACCTGTATACGCGGTCTACCCTATACTTGGTGACATTCTTCTATTATTCTGTTGAAACATCATGTCTGTGTGTTTTACACCGGACCTGGTTCCGTTTTTATTATTATTCTGTTGAAACATCCTGTCTGTGCGTTTTACACCGGACCTGGTTCCGTCTTGTTATTATTCTGTTGGAACATCCTGTCTGCGTGTTTTACACCGGACCTGGTTCTATTATTTATTATTCTGTCGGAATATCCTGTCTGTGCGTTTACGCCGGACCTGGTTCCATTATTTATTATTCTGTTGGAATAACCTGTCTGTGCGGTCTATCGCATGCATGGTGATTTCTTTTGTTATTCCATTCTTTATTATACTCAGTTGGTTAAGATTTGACTTCTATACTCCATAAAATTTGTGGAATATCCTTGATAATTGTGTTTCATCCAGTATCTTTTCATGAAAATATTTTTCTAAGCATTCTTGAATTTTACTTCACAAAGAAGTATCATGTTGACAATTTGGACGTTGTTAATTCTTGGATAAATTAATTCTTGAACTTATTTTATTAAATTTTTATATCATTGTCATCATCCTCATGTTTATAAAATGTTAAAAGTCATCTGTGGCCTGTAGTGTATAGATGGACTTGGTATGATTATGACCAGGGATTATTCGGTATAATCATGACCGTAATGTTACAAATGATTGTTGGGTTTCGGCACAGAAACGCACAGCGAAAATTAAAATTTTAAAGCAATTTCCGAAACCCTAAAACAGGATCCATGCGAAAAATCAATTAATTAAGAGGTTTAGATATTATACCGAATATGAAAACGAGAATCTGAAATCGACTGCGCCTCGAATCTCCAACGCAATACAAACTGACTGCGTCTCTACGGTATCCACACGAACGCTCCGCGAATCGTCCTACGATCTGCAGAAGAAGGAATCGCGGTACTAGCCACCAAGGATGAGGATTTTCGGAACTGTTTTCTCTAGTCTCTCTCTAAGAGTGGCTAGGGTTTTGTGTTTTGACGTAAAACCTAAAGTAACTGATATATATCATATATATAGCAGTTAGGAGAAATTAATCAAAACCTAATATTTTTAAAATCCGAATTTATATATATCTTAATTAAGTCTTACTTAATTAATATACCTATATATAAATTATCCTATTAATTTAAATTCGTAATTTAAAATTCTATCAATCATATTGACATCTTTAAATATTTACAGTTTAAATTAATTTCCTTTTAATTACGTTCTTTGTGTGTGACCCTATAGGTTATTATTACATTGGCAATAATTTTAAAATCATATTATAAAATTATAAACAGTGAGCGGCATCTAGTAATGCATCACTGCTACCCAAGTAATAATAAGATCGATGATTCGATGCAACCTTTTCGTGATCAATGTTTCAATGTAATTTAATCCTTTTAACCTTAATATCCTAGATTAAACTCGAGTCATGGAATGTGTCATACTCTTCATAATTTAATCTGAGTTTTCTTTATCAATGAGTAGACTATATGAAACAAATCACTATTTGAGCATGGCCATGCATTTCATAGTCCTACTCAATCAAGAGGCCTATGGATATCACCTATAAAATATAGGATGGTTAAATTCTATCTAGATCACTCATATTACTCACACGATTCATAATGAACCCAATAATCACCTTTATAGTCCACCCTATTAAAGGTGACATTTGATGATATCAAAGTACATAAGTTCTCGTGTAGTAAAATAGCGGTTTCAGGTCGGAGGACCATTACATCATTGTCACTATGAGAATTGCTAATGACACTTCGCATAATGCTCCATATAGAATTCTCATGGTGGGTCTGTCCAGTACATCGTTCTCTAACATGTACCTATGCATTGACTTAATATCTCATATATTTATGACCAATGAGATTTGGTCATCAGTCAATCCACATACTAGTCTCAATGCATCATTGTTGTCCCATCAACAATGATACTCGACTAGGGACATTTAAGAACAATGATACTAATTGTAATTATATAATCTCATGTTCAAGTCACATACTTGAAACTATATAATTTGTATCACTATTCTAAGGAATTTTATTATGTTAACAATTATATTACGCAGTAATTAAAACCATAATAAAATCATTTATTTATTCAATCAACAATAATATCAAATGTTAAGCAATTATATCAAATAATTGGCCTCTAGGGCATAAACTCTAACAATGATGTGGTAAAAGTTCTCATTGGCCCGTAGTGCATTGATGGACAGTTGTTGGCATGATCATGACCATTAATGAATACACGAATATCCTTGGCCATAGTGCAGGGGTGATTCGATGATGTGGATTATTTTATTAAGCTGAGTCACAGCGATAACAGTGTTGAAAAACCTTTTAAATCATAAAAGATAGTAGAGTTTATTTTCTACTTGACTCTTTTAATGGATTGCTTGTTCCACTGTAGTTAAACTTGATGTCTATTATATTTTATCAGTTTAACATTGTTGAAGGCTAATGATAATTTATTCTGCATTATCTTAGTCATAATATTTCTTACTGGGCTAGTTGAGCTCACCCTTTCTTTCACTGTTCTCTTCAGGAAATGAGAACGTAGCTGGGGCAAGTCGGGGAACGGAGTGATGGTCCGAATGATAGTATTAGTTAGTAGTCCTCACTATGCTATGTAATAGTGTGTTAATAAATGTAATGAGGACTCTTTTTGAGTATGAATACTCTCTAGAAGATAATATTTGTATTCAAACTCACAGTTTATGTTTTGTCGTATTGTACACGACAGTTGTATTAGTAAGTTGTATTTGTATTCTATACTATGTATCTGACGACCCAAGATGGGTGATGTATACCTAATTTTGGGGGCGTCACAAAGAGGGGACCTTCCGGTAAGGATTTCTCCTTACTGGCGCGCAATTAAATAACCTTCCCTAGACAAAACTTCCTTAGACATTGCCAATAATGCTATCCAATAATATTATTCAATTAATATGAATTATTGATATGATAATGAGAAATATTATGCAGTGACAATTTTTGAAACAATAATATTATAAAATATTAACGTAGCAATTATTGAATCAATAAAATAAAATATTGAACAGTAAATGCTGTAACAATTATTGAGTAGTGCCTTCTTACGTAAGAATCAATAATTAGTAAAATACCACGTGCTACTGTGCAACACTGCGTATTACTGTATTTTAACCACCGGGTATTTCAACAGTGTTAACGGTAACAACTACGCCGTTATTTATAAAAACTCATACTTGCCATTTTTTTCATTCAATCACTTTTTGTTATGGGGCCCACACAAGGCTATGCCGTCGTACGAATATTCCCCGACAGCAAAAATATTCCACAACCAAACGAATATTCCCCGATAATAATGAATATTTTATAACCACTTGCTTATTTAAAATATTTGCGCATTTTACCCATAACTAACCACATTAATCAAATCAACCCTTACTATTTCAAAATAATAAATAGAGAAAATTCAATTTCATTTATAAAAAGTTGGAGTCTTACATAAACTGCGGATATGTTGTAAGGCTAGACTATTTTTTACAACGTTCGCTATGGATCAGTCCCCCCCCCACACACACATATATATATATATATATATATATATATGATTTTAATAAATAAAGTCAACCATACGTACATAAAAAACGTACAAAAATAATTGAAAATATATTTTTTTATATGATTTGGTGATGTCTACGACAACTTTACATTTATTTCATTAATTAAATCTAAGTTATTAAAAAGTATACTTATTTCATTCGGATTACTATTCACGGGAAACAAATAGTATATTCAACGAACCAAAAATAAATAATCTGACTCTCTCTTAAAAATAACTATAGAAAATTGATGAAGAAATGAATACTTGAATGTTCAATAATACTTGAATACTTGTGATCGAATTAAAAGAATTCGAATGGCAGCTCCCCATATCTATTTATAGGAGGGTAGGTGACCAATCAAAAGGGACACGACCCATTAAAAAGACATGATTAAGCCAAAATTGACGTAGTTTTGGCTTTAAACAGAAAAGGCGTGTACGATCGGACCATAAACGACGTAGTTTTAGATTTAGCATAACAAAAATGACGTAGTTTAAGGTTTAACAGGAAAGGCACGTCCGTTCAAGCAAAAACGACGTAGTTTTAGGGCGTTCGTTCAGACAGATAGCCTTTTCCAAAACGACACAATTTAAACGCGTCCGTTCGGCAGGTAACGTTTCCTAAAATGACGTAATATAATAATAAATATTATTTATCAAAACTATGTCGTTTTGATAATAGAACTAACTAAAATAAAATAAAATATAAATAAATTTTAATTAAAAATTTAAATAAATTTTGTCCAAAAAATTATGTACAAAGACCTAAACCCTCGAGCCATGTCGATCAGTTGGCGACGTGCGTAAGTTCGGACCAAGTTTTGGTTAGGTCCTCTCCCTTCCATAAAAGTGAGGTACCCTTTGAGGCCCAAACTCAAGAGCAACTTTAATATATATAAACCTATTAATTTGTTAGTTCTTAATCGATGTAGGACATGGCTTGCCACATGTATTTATTACTCACTCGGTTCCATAATAACTGTCTTTTAACTTCATGCACATGAATTAAGAAATTCTTTTAATACTATCATTTAAAAATTAAAATTTATATGAAATTTTATCACTACCCCTTTATGGAAAGTTAGAAACTATTTATGCAAGGAAAAAAATTTATTAGGAGAATGAGAGAAGTTAGGGATAATATAGAAAAATAAACAATTTATTCTCCTAAAAGGTTGTAAACGACAAATAAATTGGAACAAATTTTTTCTTCTAAAAAGATAGTTATTATGGAACTGAGGGAGTATCATTTTATCATTCTCAAGGGTGATCTTTGGGAGTTAATATCTCATCCATTACTCTTTGGATTTGAGTTTTTAAATTCTCAATTTAATCTACTCATGGAATAAAACACATTAATATGTGAAATCATTATAAATAATTAATGACACTCATATTAATTTAGGCTCAAATTCTAACCATATGACTTAAATACTCTAATATCTCTTGTGTGCCTAATTAAAAATAAATAAATAAAAAGTAATTCTATGATTGATGGGTGGTTGTGAACTTGTGCGACATGATTCTTAATTTTGTTAAATTAAGTGAGCCGGTTATGGGGACAAGAAAAACTGTGGTATGTACTAGTACTTTATTATATTTTGTTGACTTGTAACATATTTTAGTTTTAAAAAAATTGTTATATTTTTCTTTACTTGCCAAAAATAGTATTTACTGGGGAATTAAAATAGGGTTCTTTACAGAAATATACAATAATTAGAAAGTAATTACACCATTAGTCCATCAAAAAATAATTATAAAAATAATACACTTTCCCATATTTATTTACAATATTAGTACAATTAGGATTCCTTAATTTAGGGAATTAGTATATGATTCAATTCATAATAATAAAGAAACCTAAAATCAAGGAGAAATAACTGTCATAAATAATAATTCAAATATATTAGATCTAACAACAAAAATAAATTCAAATTCAAATTCAAATATTCAAAGTTACCAAATAAATCAAAAATAAAACAAAGAGGAAATCACGAACAATCAAAACAAATAGAAAAAGAAAAGGTCAGAGTTACCAAACCAGCAAGAACAGATCCAAAATGAATTTAGAGTAGCCGAACAAAGAGGAAATCACGAATAACTAAAACAAAACAAATCTAATAAGAAGAAGAAGAAGAAATCGGAGTTACCAAAACAAATCGAAAAAAGAAGAAGTCGGAGTTACCAAACCAGCAAGAACAGATCCAAAACGAATTCGGAGTAGCCGAACAAAGAGGAAATCACGAACAAATTTTTTTTATGAATATTTGGTTACCCACAAAAACTAAAATGGTTACCTTTTTATGAAGGTTTGGCAACCAACTGCACCATATTCAAAATAATTTTATTTTTAAAAGGTTATTAATAAGTAACTAACAGCTACATAAATAGAAACTTAGACATGAAATTTCAGATACCATCTGTACGTAACACTTGGAAACTATTCTTAAATTTTTTTATAATTAATTAGTAACCCAATAAAACTGAATTGGTTACCTTTTTTTGAAAGTTTGGCTACCAACTTATAAATAACATTTTAAAAATAAAATTATTATGAATATGGTGCAGTTGGTAGCCAAACTTTTGTACAAAGGTAATAATTCTACTTTTTATGGGTAACCAAATATTCACAAAAAAATTTTCCAAAACTTAAAGATTCACCAGCCTATTACATCAAACTCATGGACCCGAGGCAACAAAGACTCCTCCAAGTACTGATCCAGCTCTGATTTCGATTGATGGCTTTTAGTCTCCATGATATACACATCAAAATCTGTAAGCCCGAGTCCATTGCTCGACAGAAAAGCTCCTCCATCTTCTGGCTCGACAGTTCCACCATTAGCTTAATCCACATAAGTTGGGGTGAGAGGCAGAGGTAGTGCCACGTATTCAAGAAAGAGTTCATGGATTCCCTCGTCAACGATCTTGACGTATGTGGCAGCATCGTCACCATATATTTTTGTAAAACTAAATTCAACAAGCTTCATCTTGAACCGGGGATCCATAACCATAGCAATTGCTAGGATCAAGCAATAGTAGGAGGGAAAAAAGTATTTTCAGATGCCGCACTCTGAGTGTCGTAAGTTCCATCGGAAAGTATATATGGTCTTTTAGATGAAACAATAATGGAGTTTACTTGCTGAGATTTCTTTGAAGCCAAAGGGAAGTCTCCAAGGTGTGTGTGTGTGTGTGTGTGTGTGTGTATAGAGAGAGAGAGAAAGAATACGTTGAATAAAGAAGAAGAGTGATGACTAACTAATGCGATGAGGAGAGAAAGAAGAAGCCACGGGGATAACTAATCCCTAAATTAAGGAATCTTAATTACATACTAATTTCCTAAATTAAAGAATCCTAATTGCACTAATATTGTAAATAAATATGGAATTATATAAATATTTTATGAATACACTATTGTTGTAATTATTTTCAAAAATGTAATAGTATATGTAATTTGTGACACCCCCAAAATAGGTCCATTCCACCCAACCTATTATGAGTCGCCAAATACATGGTACAGAATATAACTACAACTTTATTACTACAATTGTCGTGTAAAATATAACAACACATATACTGTGAGTTTTAATACCAACTGTGACTCATGTCCCAATTATAGACAACAACTCACATTGATACCTTACATAAAGGTACAGTCAAAAACTGTTTTAGAAATTAAAATCTTTGGAAAGTGATCAAGGAAACCTTCATACATGGGAGGCCACGCGTCTAGGTTATGATAGTTATCATATGTCCACAGAATTATCCTTGGTTGACCCAATAGACCTCAAAGAAAAACGAGAAGATAACTATCATGTTTTTTCCAATAGTGAGTCTTCTCTTGACATATAACTATCTTCACTGTCTCCAGTTAAAAATTATATTTCAAATAAACTCCAAGATCATATAGGTAGTGCTCGTAGATATACTCAGCAAGTGGATGTACACAACCCTGTCTTATGATAATACGAGGTTGTATGTCATTAGACATCTTGTATGATAGTGGCAAAACACCCTTTCAACGTTGGGTTCGCCTCACCCTATTTGATTCACCAAATATAACTACTAAATGATGTATAAAATACAACACACTTTTTTATACTGCTTAGGGAGAACTCCACAGCTAGAGACCACCGTTCTATTCCCTTGTCACCCCCGCTCGACCCAACTACACTCTTATTACCTGAAAGGAATTGTGAAGTAAAAGGGTGAGCTCAACTAGCCCAGTAAAGAATATCATGACTAAAGATAAATAAATTATTAATAGCCTTCAGCAGTAATAAATCAGAGATTTAGAACATATGGTAGATGATAAAATTATTCAACCATAGTTACAGCGGAACAAGAAATGCATTAGAAGAGTCAAACAGACCATAAAATCTATTATCTTCTCCATGTTAAAATCCACCAACAATGTTTTATCTCTGTAACGTCAATCAACAGTTCTGGTCCACAATCATATGAATAACTCATAATCATAATTGTGATTCTAAATTCCTCTTCGCATCCAGGACGAAGATAATTTTCATCACATGTCTTTACCTGAAACATCAAAGATCATGGTTATACCAAATCACAATTTCTGTTCATAATCATACCAATAAATTCATCTTTGCACTACGGGCCAATGATATTCGTCAATCGTTTATCTTTGCACTAGTGCCCAAAGATATTTAACAACAGATCATCTTTGCACTACAGACCAAGGATATTCAACAACAGGTCAACTTTGCACTACGGGCCAAAGATATTAATATTTCACAGAAATACATAATCATTTCAGAATTTATATAAACATTAATTATAACCATGTTGATCAATTCACCTTTGCACTTAAGCTAAAGATATTCAATTATAACTTCAATGATCATGATCATACCAGTCAACAATTCATCTTTGCACTACTGGACAAAGAGAACCCATAGTCACGATCATACCAATAATCTACCCATCTTTACGCTCAAGTCAAAGAGAAACATAATCATTATGGTTATAAAAATGTTATATATGATAATAAAAATAATGTAATCAACATATAGATTTAATCTCAAGAGTAAGATTCATAAATCAACGATAATTTGGTCAGTAAAAAAAATCAATTTTGTCGTGAATAGTAACTCATGAATAGTAATTCATAAATAGTAACCCCGACATGAAAAAGGTAAAAATTCCACAATAAAATCCATACCAATATTTCGGTATAATGATATTAAAAGAATAACATTTCTTAAACTTATAAATAAATTATTTTAATTATTTACACTTTACTAAATAATGCATTTAATCATCCTAAAATGTCAAACTCATAAGATTTCATCACCAATAACCAAAACTCTCATCAAAAATCTGCAAATACCTTATATAGGATTCTCAAGCCATAAAATCCTATTTTTTAATTTTCTTACTTCACATAACATATTTAATTCATTTACTCATAACTAGTCTATTTTCATAAAAAATATCAAATCAGTTCTAAAAATATTTTTTTTCTAGGATTTAGCAGAATATAGTCTCATATTGAACATATATTTTTCTCGGAATTTTTAAAATTCATTTACTATTTTTCATACGGCCAAAACTGCCGAATATTTAGACATTTATCATAAATTATACTTTTGTGCAAAAATTTCGAAATTTACAGAGTATACTTCTGTTATATACATGTATTTTCAATAAAAATTTCACCAATTTTAGAGTTAACCACAAGGAGTTATAATGGTTTAAAATAATCTTTTCCCATAAAATTCATAACTCTTAATCTATACACCCAAAAATTATCATTTTTAGACACAATCTAGAAAACTCATCAAATTATAATTTTAAATTTTTTCAAAATTTTTTAAGGTCAGAAAAATTATGAAACTGAAAAATATAATAACCCTTAAAATTCCTTACTATCTCTTACCTCGAAAAAACAGTACTTCTGACTGGAATACTAGATATAGAGCTAAAGGGAACTTGTACCGTATAGCAACACTCAAAGTCTTAAAATACTCACAAGAATACACTCGATAATATAGAGAGAGAAAGAGAGAGAAAACTTCAGTTTCTGGTGTGATTTTCAATTTTAACCTAAGCACCCTATTTATAGGAAAATGCTTAGAACATCAAAGTAGAAAATTTAATAACATATTATTATATAAATTAAATTTTCTACGCCAACCTTTGAATCATCAATTTTAGCAAGTTTGACAACAAGTAAGCCCACCAACAATAACAAAAACGTTTTTCTAAGTATAAATATTTAAAACTTTCAAAAATCAATTATTCCGAAACTTCGGAACTTCAATAATTCATAATAAATAGTCTTTTTATCAGAAAAATTCAAACATCATGTTTTTTTCATAGAAAATTCCATTCTCTACAACTTTGCAGAAGAAAACTTTTTCAAATTCCAAACAGAAATTGACCGAAATCCACAAACGAGCGATTTTACATGCTATAATCAAATTTCAGTCAAGAAATGGACCCACAAACATGTTTAACATGTTTTAAATAACTTTTACAGCAAAAATACTCTTCCTCCTCATATATTCATATATCCCACATTCATTGTAAAAATATCATCATTATTATATTATTAAAATATAATAATATATTTAAATGAATTATTTTATCAAAAATATAAAATATCAATTTTTCAACATTTGTCACTTTAAAATTTTCTCTATCTATATCCACATAAAATAAATATTTTTCTTATCATATAAATCAATAATTAATTATTCACAAATAATATTACAGAATCACAATATCGACAATCAGGCCGTTCCCAGGAAAGAGGGGGCTTTCCAATAAGGATCTCTCCTTACTGGCGCGCAATTAGGTGACCAAACCTCTCCTTAGACAGAATTTTTTAGACATTATCAATAATGTTATCAAATAATATTATTCAGATAATATGAATTATTGCTCCGATAATAGAAAATACTGTGTAGTGACAATTATTGAAACAACAGTAATATAAAATATCAACGTAACAATTATTGAATCAATAAAATAAAATATTGAACAGTAATTACTGTAACAATTATTGAATAGTGTCTTCTTACGTAAGAATCAATAATTCAAAATACTGTGCAATACCGTGTGCTAGTGTGCAACAACGCGTATTACTTTACTTTACCCACCGGGTACTCCAACGGTGTTAACGGTAACGATTACGCCGTTATTTATAAAAATTCAAATTTGTCGTTTTCTTCATCCGACAGTTATTCTGTTATGGGGCCCACAAATGGATGCGCCGTCGTACGAATATTCTCCGACAACAAGAATATTCCACGATCAAACGAATATTCCCCGACAACAATAATATTTTATAACCACTTGCTTATTTTGAAAATTTTGCATATTTTACCCATAACCAAAGCATTATATCAAATTAACACCTTATTATTGACAATAATAAATAGAGAAAAATTCGATTTTTATTCATTAAAAAATTAGGGTCTTACATAATTCATCTATTATTGTTTTTAAACTATTGTTTAGAGTATGGTAAATTACAAATTATTACCTTTGTTTATTCAAATCCAACTTAATCACATGCACGACAAAAGTAGGGTTTCCCTTGGTAGCTTATTTGGAATTTAAGGGTTGTTTGTTTAGAATTGAATACATCTAAATGACTGATTCGATCAGATGATTGAGATGAATGGCTAAGTCAAATTTTTTTGACTGAATGAGCAGCTGAATAAAGTAGAAAATATTAAAAAAAATATTAACTATTATATTAAGTAATATTAAATAAATTTACAACAACTTTTAATTTTTTCAGATGGGTAAAATAATAAAATTTTGTTATTCAGATGTTTTAGATATGATAATTATCAAACAAATTTTTTCATTATAATTCAGATTCAGCTCATTCAGATTCAGATTCATTCAGTTTTTATCAAACACCCCTTATCCCTATCATTCAAATATACTCCCTTAAAGAGAATTTATTCTGGATTTTCTTATTTTAAAACTAAAAACTGATTTAAAGTTATCTGATTAAAGTTGATACACTCGTGAGTATTTAAAAGTATGTAAAAATTATTATTAATTATAATTTTTTATTTTCAAAATTTGTATAAATTTTATAAATCGATCAAAAAGGCAAAATAGTAGTTTTTTTTTCTTTTGTATGGTGGAATAATCTTAAAATTGACACGATCGACAAGTTGCTCAAGGGCTGAATATCAAATTTATAAATGATACCAAAATAAACAAAAAAAACCTAGGTACTTTCTCCGTTTCAAAATTAAAAATACATTTTGACTTTTTCGAGTCAATTCAAGAAATCGTAAAATTCAAAATTGATATAAAATTATTTAGTTTTAATACAAACAAATATAATTTTTATAAACTAACTATAAAGTATTATTAATTATCATATTTGTTGTTTCTAAAACTTGAACGAAATTATAATGCAATTTTGAGTTTTAGGATTTCATGAATTAATTTTAAAAAATTAAAATATATCTCTAATTTTGAAACCAACCTAATCAAGAATATGATATAACAAATTAAACAATTCGTAAATTTGACTTAAAAAGGTTAGTTTTTTGTCATAATTTAATTAAGTTAATCTCCAGCTGCCACCTTAGTTTTTGACAAAAGTCCGACAATAGCCCGACAAAACTGTTGAAAACAACTCGTAAATTTGACTTAGAAAGGTTAGTTTTGTCATAATTTAATTAATTTTAATTGTAATTGTAATTGTAATTCGTAACATGGTTCCTCCATTAATATGCGTCATGTGGTTTACTTGAATTATGGGCAGCTATGCATGTGCATGCTGATAAATAAATTGCCCTAATACTCAAAAAGATGAAATCAGGAGACTAGGTGTGGGAATTTTTGACACAATACGAGCAGGATTTATAAATAAGTTCACATCGTAAGCATGTATCATAAATATCTGTTAATTTTTTATCACGACACGAATTCCCATAACACGATACGATTAACACACTTATAATAGACGATACCGTAGGGGATCCGGATCTCCTAGATTGTCCCATAATTCTATCCTCATTAAGAACATCTCCAACAGTCTCTTAACTATTTTAGAATACTTAAATAGGTGAACTATATCAGAAAGTCATCAAATCTGTAACCTCATTCTTTCTCTTCAAAACATTTATAAAAGGCTAAAAATAATTATGAGTTTGATGTATAACTCATTGAATTGAAGATTGATAAGACAAAAAATATAAAAATATCAAATAATATTCTTTAAATTGCCACGTAAGTCAACAACTTCAATTTAAAGAATTTTTTTTATTACTAATATTGAAGATGCTCTAAGAATTTTATAAGTCTTATTGATTTGGTTTGTTTTCCTTCTTTTTCCATATAGTAGCTTCTCACCTAAATTATTGAATAAATAAATAGGCATCTTGTACCATCCATAATTTCTGAAAAGAACTCAATGGAAAGCAGCAGATTTGGATTTTTCTTTCCTTTCTTTCAATAAAGGAATTCAGATGAGGCAGTATAATTAGAATTATTTTAATTTCATAATTTTATTTGCTTTTCAAAATATCATAAAAAGCAATGAGACCTTATGCTATGTTTGAATTGAATAAATAAAGGTGGAAATAGAATGACTCATTTATATGAAATAAAAAAATTTATGTTTGGTTACGATTGGAATGAATTGAACTATTTTTTTTTTCTATTTTCGACTGAAATTTTAACATTCTTGCCCAAGTTTTCATGCTCAAAGTCTTATGAATAGTTTTTTTATCATTAAGCCATGAGATGGAATGAATCATTTTAATCTCCATTTCATTCCTTCAATCTAAGCGCAGAATTAGGGTTTTAAATTGCATACGAACCAAATAAGGATAGTGACTGCGAATTCTTTCAACAAAATTTTTTTTATAGAAAAAGTTTATTTGCTAATATTATAAGTTTTTGCCTCACATGAAGGTAACCTTTAATTTGTAAAATGGACTTCAATGGAATTGTCTTTTATCCTACGAGTTTCATTTTTTTTTTGTATTTCATAAAAGAGACTTTTTTAGTATTAATTAAGTACAAAATGACTTAATATTCAAGTTTGATATTATAACTAAACTTATAAATTAACATGTTTATAAATAAATATATAACAAATATTCATCCTTAACTTTTACAAACTAAATTATATGGTTATGTTTGTTTGTAAGTATTATAATCCTAAGATTATAATTATAATTCAAAAATTATTAAGTCATTTTATAAATTTTAGACTAAGAGCATCTCCAACAATAATAGTAAAAAAAAACTCTTCAAATTGAAGCTTGTTGACATACGTGACAATTTGAAGAGCATTATTTGCTACTTTAATATTTTGTGCATTATCAGTCTCTTCAATTCAATTAATGCAATATTTAACTTAAAATAATAATAGTAGTAATTGAGAACATTTGAAACCCATCAAGCAAAATAAATATTTTTAGCCTTTTTTCATATGATTTTGATTCTCCCAAAATAAAATAAATGTTTTGAAGAGGCAATGTCAACCTAGTAGTTCTGAAGAAAGAGAATGAGGTTACAGATTTGATGACTAATGTTAGAAAGGTTGTTGGAGATAAATTTTTTTGATATGACTCACCTATTTGAGTATCTCAAAGTGGTTGAAAAGACGGTTGGAGATGATCTAATAGTTTCAAGTCTAAATTTAAAAATAAACCAGATATTTGAGATTAATATTTATATTTTAAATATAATTTTTACAAACAAACATAGCCGTGAAAGAGAGGAAATATCACTTTTCCAAAGAAATCTAGTACTCTCTCCGTCCTTAATATAAGTCGTTTTAGAGAAATATTTTTGTTCCTTAATATAAGTCGTTTTAGAATTTCAAGTAAGCATTAATTGCTTAGTTTCCAATATTACCTCAAGTATTAAATATAACTTTGGTTCTCTCACTATTTTTTATCCAATAAATAACTATCTCTTATTCCAATACAAGGGCAATATAGATAATTGATATTATAGTTAATGTTATACAATCATTACCTTAATACTTGTGCATAACCCTAAAACGACCTATATTAAGGAACGGAGAGAGTATATAAAAGGAGAGAGTATACAATTGGTAAGATTACACTTTCTTTCTTTTTAATTTAATTTTTTTATATGTTTTAATCAGATACCCTAAATTTGAAAAAAAAATGTTGTATTTTTATGTTAATTGCACACGCAACATGTGTGTTCCGATAATTAATATAAATGAAATCTAATTAGATCTAACAAGTATTGTTGTAGAAATACCAAATAGTTCTCCACGCCCATGTGTAATTATTGACTTGCTATTGCACATAACATAAGACAGTAATATGTCTTTCTAAGTCTTAGGGGGTGTTTGTTTAGAGCTGAATGGAGTTGAATCTGAATGGCTGAATCGGTCAGTGCGTTTATTTTGGTCTGAATGGCTGAATCGGTAAGATGGATGAGCTGAATGACTAAGTCGGATTTTTTTAGCTGAATGGCAGAATGAACAGCTGAATAAAGTAAAAAAAATTCAAAAATTCAAAAAAAATATTAACTATTATATTAAGTAATATTAAATAAATTTATAACAATTTTAAATTTTTTCAGAGAGGTAAAATAATAAAGTTTTGTCATTCAGATGTTTCAGACATGTCAATTATCCAACAGCTATTTTTATTCAGATTCAGATTCAACTCATTCAGATTCAGATTCAGCTCATTTTGATTCAGATTCATTCAGTTTTTATCAAACAACCCCTTAGTATCCGAAATGATGGAACGAAATTGATTCTTTATTTAGGGAATGATATTTTCGGCCTATTTTATTTTATTTCAGCCCAAATTTTTATGCCATACATAGTTGTAATTAAGTTGAAAATATTACTCCTTATTCTTCGTATTTCATTATAATTAAAGAAAATGACATGTTATTATATATATAGTCTGCTTTTTCAGCGAACTGGAAGAAGCGAACTAAGAACGAACCGGTTATAGCGACGATTTTTTCCGTCGCTATAGTATAGAAAGCTGGTTTTTTATGCTATACGATTTTTTCCGTCGCTATAGCATAGAAAGCCGGTTTTTTATGCTATAGCGACGAAAAAAACTGTCGCTATAGCCAGTTCACTTTTAGTTCGCTCCCTTCAGCTCGCTGGAGAGAGCCGATCTATATATATATATATATATATATATATATATATATATATATATATATAACCCGGCTCTCTGGGAGTGACGATTTTTTCCGTCGCTATAACAAAAAAAATTAGTTTTCTATGCTATAGCGACGGAAAAAACCGTCGCTATTGTAAGACCCCGAATTTTATGAAATAAAAGTATTCAATTTTTCTTATAATTACTATTCAGTAAATGGTTAAATTGATAAATGTTAAAGTTAAGGGTGATATATGATTTTTTTTCAAAATACACAAGTAGTTATAAAATAATCATTGTTGTCGGGGAATATTCGTTTGGTCATGGAATATTCTTTCTGTCGGAGAATATTCGTACGACGGCGCAGCTATTTGTGGGCCCCATAACGAATAACTGTCGGGTGAAGGAAAACGATAAATTTGAGTTTTTACAAATAACGGCGTAGTTGTTATCGTTAATACTGTTGAAATACCCGGTGGTTAAAATACAGTAATACGCGTTATTGCACAGTAGCACACGGTATTGCACAGTATTTTTGAAATTATTGATTCTTACGTAAGAAGGCACTACTCAATAATTGTTACAGTAGTTACTGTTCAATATTTTATTTTATTGATTCAATAATTGTTGCGTTGATATTTTATATTATTGTTGTTTCAATAATTGTTGCTGCACAGTATTTTTCTTTATCAGATCAATAATTCATATTATTTGAATAATATTATTAGATAACATTATTGGCAATGTCTAAAAAGTTCTGTCTAAGGAGAGGTTTGATTATCTGATTGCGCGCCAGTAAGGAGAAATTCTTATTGGAAAGCCCCCTCTTTCCTGGGAACGGCCTGGTTGTCATAAATGTGATTATGTAATATTATTTGTGAATAATTAATTATTAATTCATATGATAAGGAAATATTTATATTATGTGGATATAAATGAGGGATATATTTTTGTGGTTAAAAATGAAGGAGTTAATGTTGAGATTTTTATCCGTATTTTTGTCGGAATGGAGGTATTAAAAATTAGGGTTTTTGAGATATTTTGCGGGGGTTATAATTTTTAATCCGACCGTTGGATCGTGGTATTTTTTGGATATGTTATACATATATAAGTTGAGTATATGCCCACAAATTTTGAACCGTTAAAAATAAACGTATGATTTGTTATGAATTTTAAGAGGTGGCTGATTCGGAAATCAGGTTATAAATCATTTTTGGTGGAAAATTCTAGAATTGGTGGGCCCCACTTGTGGTTGGTGAAGAAATGTGCTGAATTATATTTCAAATGTGGTGGGTGGGAATAGTAGCAGGTAAAGCCATCAGGTTACAGGTCAAACCTACCAAAATTTTTCTATAAATAGAGGGCTAAGTTAGAATTGAAAATCACACCAGAAACATAAGCTTTCTCTCTTTCTCTCTCTATATTATGAAGAATATTTTGTGAGTATTTAGATACTTTGAGAGTTGCTATTCAGTGCAAGTTTCCTTCGGCTTTGCATTCCAGTCAGAAGTACTGCTCTTTTGAGGTAAGGGATTGTAAGGGATAGTAATGGATTTTAAGGGTTGTTATGATTTTCAGTTTCGTAATTTTTCTGATCTTCAAAAATTCTGGAAAAATTTGAAACGATATTTTGATGAGTTTTCTTAATTGTGTCCAAAAATAGTGATTTTTGGATGTATAGATTGAGAGTTATGAATTTTATGAGAAAAGACTATTTTAAAAGTAACCGCTTATAATTCCTTGTGGTTAACTCCAAAATTGATGAAATTTTTATTGGGAGTACATGTGTATGATAGAAGTATACTCTGTAAATTTCAGAATTTTTGGACAAAAGTATAATTTTTGATAAATGTCTAAATATTCGGCTATTTTGGCCATATGAAAAATAGTAAATGACTTTTAAAAATTCTGAGAAAAATATATGTTCACTATGGGACTATATTATACTAAATCTCAGAAAAGAAATATTTTTGGAACTGATTTGGTATTTTTTATGAAAATGGTCTAGTTATGAGTAAATGAATTAAATATGTTTTGTGAACAAAAAAAATTGGAAAATAGGATTTTATGGCTTGAGAATCCTATATGAGGTATATGCAGATTTTTGATGAGGGTTTTTGTTATTGATGATGAAATTGTAAGAGTTGACATTTTATGATGATTAAATGCATTAATTAGTAAAGTGTAAACAATTAAAATAAATTGTTTATAAATTTAAGTAATGTTATTCTTTCAATATCATTATACCGAAATATTGGTATGAATTTTATTGTAGAATTTCTATCTTTTGTGTCGGGGTTACTATTCATGAGTTACGAATATTACTCTTGAGATTAAAACTATGTGTTGATCATATTATTTTTATCATCATATATAACATTTTTATAACCCTGATGTTGAAATTCTCTTTCACTGGAGTGTAAAGATGGGTAGATTATTGGTATGATCATGACTAGGGTTCTCTTTGGCCAGTAGTGCAAAGTTGAATTGTTGACTGGTATGATCATGACCATTGAATTTATAATTGAATATCTTTAGCTTAAGTGCAAAGGTGAAATGATCAACATGGTTATAATTATTGTTTATATAAATTCTTAAATGATTATATATTCTTTGAGATATTAATATCTTTGGCCTGTAGTGCAAATATGAATTGTTGAGGAATATCTTTGGCCTGTAGTGCAAAGATGAATTGTAGATGAATATCTTTGGCCTGTAGTGCAAAGATGGTCTGTTGATGAATATCTTTGGCCCGTAGTGCAAAGATGACCTGTTGTTGAATATCTTTGGCCAGTAATGCAAAGATGAACTGTTGATGAATATCTTTGGCCTGTAGTGCAAAGATGACTTGTTGATGAATATCTTTGGCCCGTAGTGCAAAGATGAAGTTATTAGTATGATTATGAACAGGAACTGTGATTTGGTATAACCATGATGTTTGATGTTTCAGGTGATGAAAATTATCTTCGTCCTAGATGAGAAGGGGAATTTAGAACTACAGTTATGATTATGAGTTATTCATATGATTGTGGACCAGAATTGTTGATTGATGTTACAGGGATAAAACATTGTTGATGGATTTTTAACATGGAGAAGATAATAGACTTTATAGTCTATTTGACTCTTCTAATGGATTGCTCGTTCCGCTGCAATTATGGTTGAAATTTTTATCATTTACCATATGTTCTAAATCTCTGATTTATTATTGATGAAGGCTATTGATAATTTAATTATCTTTAGTCATGATATTCTTTACTGAGCTAGTTGTGCTCACCCTTTTGCTTCACAATTCCTTTCAGGTAATAAGAGTGTAGCTGGGTCGAGCGGGGGTAATAAGGGAATAGAACGGTGGTCATCATTTAGTAGTTATATTTGGTGAAGAAAATAGGGTGAGGCGAACCCAACGTTGGAAGGGTGGTTTGCCACTATCATACAAGATGTCTAACGACATACAACCTCGTGTCATCATAAGACAGGGATGTGCTCATCCACTTGTTGAGTATATATATACGAGCACTACCTATATAATCTTGGTGTTTGTTTGAAGTATAATTCTCAATTAGAGACAGTGGAGATAATGATAAGTCAAGAGAAGACTCACCATTGGGAAGAATATGATAGTAACCTTCTCGTTTTTCTTTGGGTTCTATTGGGTCAACCAAGGATAATTCTGTGGCCATATGATATCTATCATAGCCTAGACGCATGGCCTCCCATGTACGAAGGTTTCCTTGAGCACTTCCCAAATATTCTAATTTCTAAAACAGTTTTTGACTATACCTTTATGTAAGGTGTTATTGTGAGGTGATGTCCACGGTTGGAACATGAGTCACATTTGGTATATATTTGTATCCAAACTCACAGCATATGTGTTGTTGTATTTTGCATGACAATTGTTGTAATAAAGTTGTAGTTGTTTTCTGTACCATGTATTTGGCGACTCAAAATAGGTTGGATGGAATGGACCTATTTTGGGGTCGTTACAGCTATAGCCGGTTCGTTCTTAGTTCGCTCCTTCCAGTTCGCTGGAGAAGCGTGTCAGGAATAAGCATGTAAATGCTATTCCTATTTACATATGATTTGATTATGATATATATGAATGAAAAATGCAAGTATGCTTGCATTAAGAAAAGCTGTAAAGTCCTTTGATAGATAATAGGAACATATGTACAAGAACTTAGAATGAATTGATCAAATATGATAGGTTGATCCTACATAAGCAAAACAGCTTTGTAAAGTCCTGAAAAAGAAATGATGTACAAGGACTATAAATATAGAAAGATCAAACTTGTTAGGTTGATCTTATAATGTAATAGATAGGCTTGTCTGATCGTCGAGCACTGCACCAGAAATCGTAGTCTGCCAGGAGAGTCAAGAAAAACTCGAGAGCTATCAAGGCAGAATCGTAGTCTGTAAGATAGTAGATCTCGGAGTTCGTCGACTGCCAAGAGACACGAGGAAGGATCATAGTGTGTCGAGAAGAACTTCCTCGGGGTCGTATTGTGCTGAGGAAGTCATGTTCAGAATAGTAGAGACAACCTGTCTACGAGCCGACCGAGCATCTGCCGAAGCCAAGTCAAGAATCGTAGACTACACTCGGAGTCGTAGAGTCTACTGATCATATCAGAATCGTAGTCGAGCAAGATCAGATGAAGACAACAAACATAAAGACAGAAATCGTAGAGTGTCAAGATCTGATCTCGGAGTCATAGTGTCTGCACAGCCGAAGCTGAATCGTAGAGTGCAGAACTAAGGCCTCAACAGATGTGCTCACAACGCCAAGGAAGAATCGTAGAGCAAACACGATTCTCAGCAAATGAGCACTCCCAGAATATTCAAAGTATGAAGCCTTTGGTCTAAGCTGCAGAGTTACATCCAACCTGAAGAAAACCAGAGAGCACTCCACAAATGGCATGCAATCTAACAGAAGATCTAAGCACCAACCCAATCAGCATACAGATTAAGTTGTGAAGCCATTTAAGTTAAAGTCTTCCACAAGTTGATCAGAATAAGACTTCAATCAAAGTAACTGACTAAGGAAAGTCAGCTAGTGTAGTTGATGTCAAGAAAATAGTAGACAACGATCTTGGAAGCAACTAGGATCGTAGTGTTTGCTAAACAAAGAAGAAACTGATGGAGTGTACACAAAGATACTGGTCATCCTATGAAGAACAAGGCTAAAGTGATTAAGCATTGGGTCAGTCCATTGATGATAAGTGAACGGGAGATCACAAGGAAAAAGCGAGCTGGGCATGCCACAAATCTGAAGTGTCTTTCTATTCAGAAGGGGCCAGAACAAGGAGTCAAGCCATCAGTATCTGAGAGCAGTCGAGGAAAACAGAAGTGTTGAAGCACTGCACAAGAAAAAGAAGAGGTGTTCTACATTGAAGATTCAATAAACACTCTTCAAGATCGTAGTGTCTTTACCTGTCAATGAGCAACATTCAACAAGACACTACGATCTGGTCAAAGAAGATATGCATCAGAATCGTAGAGTTCGGTCATCTGAAGGTTGAAGCATTGGCAACGGTTCAATCAGAAGATTGATATTCGAACAGAGCTTATTGAGAGCATCGATGTAAAAGGACAACCTCTGATCAAGAAATCAGAAGGAGGAAATAAAGTCGACTACCTGCCTGACATAGAAAGGTGACAACTCTAAGGCGGTAGGTAAGGTGGCAGACTGTTGTGTAAGTAAAGTCATAACGGAGCTGTCACGTCACATCAAGCAGTCTACACCAAATAACTCGAGATCTGCAAAGCAATTCAAAGAGCTTTCAACGGCTATATACCAACGGGAAGATTGGGAAGGAGTATATATAAGCCAGAGCTTCAAAGATCAAAAGTTACTGATGATTGTTAAGTTGCAGAATCGTTGAGTTGTTGGAATGCTACTGTTGACTCTACGAGTTCCACCAGAGCTTAACAAGAAAAAGTCTCAGTGACAATGAGACTACGAAGGTAAAAGTGAAGCAGCCTTGAAGAAGGACTTGAACAGGCTAAAGCTTCACTCAACAAAGATGAGAATGCCACTGAAGATGGCAGCTAAGCTGAGAGCTGAGAAGGCCAAGAATATAGCATTCAGAAAAGTACTAGATTACAAAGAAGATCAAGAGAGCCACTCTATAGATCACCATGAACCAAAAGCTGAAAAAGAACAGATGCAGAATCATGTCTGCAAAACATTCAAGAAGGGTTCAGGGATTGATAAGTGCCAGACGAAGTCTACCAAAAGCTCAAAGACTTAGCAAATCCAGATGGTGATGGTGCATAGCTGACATCAGATGAAGATGAGCAGAAAAGAGTGAAGATCAGTTGCACCAGAAAAGATGTGGTCCAGACTTGAAGCAGAATACAAAAAGGACCACGCCAAGCTGCTAAGTACAAAAGATGTTCAAGCTTAAAAATATCTTAGCAGCTCACCACCACCACCAACAACAACAACAAGCCAGGACCTGAGGGGTCCTTGTCCGGAGGGACTAAATGAAGTTCCAAGCCTGCTGGGCTTGAAGAGTTCCTAGGGAACTAGAGAAGTTCCAAGGCTGCTGGCCTTGAAGAGTTCTTAGTGAACTGAAGTTCCAAGGCTGCTGGCCTTGAAGGAATATTAGTGATTCAGGGTGCTGCCCTTCCTTAGTGGAAATCCTGCTAGTTGAAAGTAGAAGAGTGGATTAGGAGCTTGAGTCTCTGAACCACTTAAAATTCCTTGTGTCATTTACATTATACACTTAACTGCTATAACTGTTATGTATGTATTAACTGCTTACCACTGAACTAACTCTAAGAACAATGTATGCATGATTATGAATATATCAATAAAGGGGATCTTTTACTTATTTCGCTGTTCTTGAAAAGATTCTTGTGACGCCCCCAAAATTAGGTATACATCACCCATCTTGGGTCGTCAGATACATGGTACAGAATACAAATACAACTTACTAATACAACTGTCGTGTACAATACGACAAAACATAAACTGTGAGTTTGAATACAAATATTATCTTCTAGAGAGTATTCATACTCAAAAGGAGTCCTCATTACATTTATTAACACACCATTACATAGAATAGTGAGGACTACTAACTAATACTATCATTCGGACCATCACTCCGTACCCCGACTTGTCCCAGCTACGTTCTCATTTCCTGAAGAGAACAGTGAAAGAAAGGGTGAGCTCAACTAGCCCAGTAAGAAATATTATGACTAAGATAATGCAGAATAAATTATCATTAGCCTTCAACAATGTTAAACTGATAAAATATAATAGACATCAAGTTTAACTGCAGCGGAACAAGCAATCCATTAAAAGAGTCAAGTAGAAAATAAACTCTACTATCTTTTATGATTTAAAAGATTTTCCAACACTGTGATCGCTGAGACTCAGCTTAATAAAATAATCCACATCATCGAATCACCCCTGCACTACGGCCCAGGATATTCGTATATTCATTAATGGTCATGATCATGCCAACAACTGTCCATCAATGCACTACGGGTCAATGAGGACTTTTACCACATCATTTGTAACATTACGGTCATGATTATACCGAATAATCCCTGGTCATAATCATACCAAGTCCATCTATGCACTACATGCCACAGATGACTTTCAACATTTTATAAACATGAGAATGATGGCAATGATATAAGAATTCAATAAAACAAGTTCAAGAATTAATTTATCCAGGAATTAACAACGTCCAAATTGTCAACATGATACTGCATTGTGGAGTAAAATTCAAGAATGCTTAGAAGAATATTTTCTTGAAAAGATACTGGATGAAACGCAACTATCAAGGATATTTCACAACTTTCATGGAGTATAGAAGTCAAAACTTAACCAACTGAGTACAATAAAGAATGGAATAACAAAAGAAATCACCATGCATGCGATAGACCGCACAGACAGGTTATTCCAATAGAATAATAAATAATGGAACCAGGTCCGGCGTAAACGCACAGACAGGATATTCCGACAGAATAATAAATAATGGAACCAGGTCCGGTGTAGAACACACAGACAGGATATTCCAACAGAATAATAATAAAACAGAACCAGGTCCGGTGTAAAACACACAGACAGGATGTTCCAACAGAATAATAAACGGAACCAGGTCCGGTGTAAAACACACAGACAGGATGTTCCAACAGAATAATAGAAGAATGTCACCAAGTATAGGGTAGACCGCGTATACTGGTTATTCCAACAGAATAATAACAAATGGAATAACAGAAGTTCTCTTCATGAATATAAAAGAAATAATATTCCCTAACTTAAAAGAACTGGATATTGGAAAAGTGATGTAGCAGAATACTTTTATTCTCTCTCTCTCTTATTCTCTCTATACTTTCTCTCTCTATAGCTTGAATGAATTCGTGAAAAATAATGAAGCCCTAGGCCTCTATTTATAGAAAAACTGAGGGTGGCTCTTGGTCTTAACGAAGGGTCAAATGACTCTTGGTCTTAACGAAGGGTCAAATGACTCTTGGTAATATTGAAGGGACAACTACTATTGACAAAAGTAATTACTATTGACCAAGGTAAATACTATTGACGATGGTAATTACTATTGACCAAGGTAAATACTATTGACCAAGGTAAATACTATTGACGAAGGTAATTACTATTGACCAAGGTAAATACTATTGACGAAGGTAATTACTATTGACTAAGGTAAATACTATTGACGACGGTAATTACTATTGACGAAGAGACTCTTAGATGATGACATATGGCCCCCCATAAAATAACCAAACTTACCACAACGTCTCAATTATTGATTTAATAATATAACATATTATACCGATGATACTATGACAATAATTTAAGAGATATGATGCAGCAATTACTGTAGCAATAATTGAGTATAGCTGAGTGACTTCTCACGTAAGCATCAATAATCAATACCGTGTGCTACTATGCAACCACGCGTATTACTGTACTTTTACTACCAAGTAGTTCAACAGTTTTAACGATTTTAACGGTAACACCTCAGCTGTTATTTTTATAGAAAGATAATTCTGTCGTTTTCTCAATCCGACAATAATTCCGTTGTGGGGTCCACCAATGATTGTGCCGTCGTACGAATATTCCCCGACAAAAAGAATATTCTCCGACCAAACGAATATTTTATAACAACTTGCATACTTTGCAAAATTTATAAATACTACCCATAACTATTATATCAAATCCACACATTAATATAAAAAAAATTATTTCGAGAAAAATTAAATATTTATTCATAAAATCTGGGGTTTCACAATTCTTATGTTTGTCATATGCTAATTCATTAGCAATACAAAATAAACGAGAAAAATATTTAAAAATAAAAAAGATCTATTCAAACTCCCCTTCTAGATCTATTGTGTGCCTACTGGGAACTAATAAAGCGAACTATATATATATATATATATATATATATATATATATATATATATATATATATATATATATATAATTTATCTATAGTGAACTAGAATTGTAAGAAATTAATATGTCAAGTTTAGAACTTAGTATTATATCTTTAAGACAATTATGTCCTTCTTATGGTGTTTGGAATTGGCGGCACTTGTCTTTTAAGATATAATGATAACGTGTGTTATAACAACACAACAAATAATATACACAACGAACCAAACTAATGTTTTGAACTTCTCTCTCAAAATGAACTATGAATAACTTATGAAATAATGAAGATTAGAAGATTTGAAAGCTTGATGCTTCGATGATTTGAATGATCCAAATGATTGCCCCCTAGCCTATTTATAAGAGGGTTTAGTGACCCATCAAATGGGACACAACCCCTTAAAAAGGTTTGGACGTTTATGAAAAGGTATGACATGACATCTGTTCGGTAAAATGACGTAATTTTGGCACTTCCGTTCGGGCAAATAACATTTCCCAAAACGACGCAATATTGGCGCGTATGTTCGAGCAGATGATATTTTCCAAAATGACACAATTTTGATAATAAATAGCGCTTCTCAAAACGACATACTATTTAAATTTTGTTCAAAAAAAATATACAATAACCCATGAGCCCAGCTGGTAAGCGACGCGCGGTTCAAACCAAGCCTAACTAGGTTCTCTCCTATCCATAAAAGAGGGGGCAAATTCAAGAGCTAACTAATTTTATATAAACTTAATTTATATTTAGTTATTAAACGACTTAATTTCTCACAAGTATTTATTATCATTTTTAAATGTGATCTTTGATAGTTAATTTTTTATTCATTGCCTCATAGATTTGAATTTTCAAATACTTAATTTTAATCTATCCATGGAATAGAATACATTAATATGTAAATTTATTTTAAATGATTAATAAAACTTACTTCAAATTTGGCTCAAATTCTAACACAAAAATTTATAAACTGTATTAAGATCATAACAAAGGATAAAAATATTTTTATTAATAGTGTATAATCTAATGCAGCTCATATACACATTGGGTCATAAACTTTTAAGTCTAAATGGTGCAATCCCTCTAGAAACATTGACTGACCCAATTGACAATTTCAATATGGATCAATTGATTGTTGCCAAGATAGATCAACAAATTTTATCCACATGACCGTATGTATATTCCGCATATAATTATCCAATTACTGCATGACAACAAAGACCGCGGGTCCCAAGATCCCCAAAGAAGTGGGGCTACTATTTGGAAAGACCACATGTTATTAAGGCAGTAAACGAATCAACACAGTTCGCGCTCGATTCGAAAAAATATGAGCGAGACTCAGATTTATTAATAATATGATCAAAATTTGAGCATTAAAAATAATTCGAATAAAAATATGAATAGAATCTGAGCAAGGTTATACTCGACTCGTTTAAGATTCAAACTACTCGAATTTTTAATTGTAATTCGATACATACTCGGTTAATATATATTCGATTAGATGTTCGATACATTCTCTTATAATATATACAAATTTAAATCAAATTACGATAATTAGTTATTATTTTGTTTTATTTTTAATTTTAATTGTGATTTTATATTTGTAAAGTGTAATAATAAATAAATTTTCTCATTTTTAAGTAAAATAACAAATTCAATTAATAATTATATTTATTATAAAACTAGTTATTACGTGCATACTCGAATTCGAGCTTGAATTTGAAGCTCGCGAATAGAGTTTGAATAAATATTCGAGTCGAGTAGGATCAGATTCGAGTAATAAATATTCGGGTCGAGTCGAATCTATTTTTTAAATATAATTTGAATTCGAATCGGATTCGAGTACGAATTTATCATTTACTTTCCGTTTGTTCCGATTCGACTTGTTTGCATCCTGGCGTGTTATTGGTCAAACCCTGTCCTCTTCGGAAATCCCCGCCTTCCATACCGCTTCAATTGAAAGGGAGATTTGCTGGTTTGTCAACACTAGTGTTATATCAATATTTTAGTTCATACTCATATTCTTCTAGTTAGGTTTTATTTTATTACATTTTAGTTTTGATAACCTAAAAATTCCAAAGGGACTGCATCAATTAACTTGGTTTAGACGTAAAGAATTGATATTTTCACGAGTAATAAGATTGTTCTTCATTCTTAAATAAATAATAAATGGACATTTATTATAGGATACGTCAGTGAAAATATCAATTCTTTACGCGTAATGGCAATTGATTTTTTTGTTGATAACAAAATTTTAGTAATTGTTATGAGTAAATTGATCATAAAAAGTGTTTCTTTACAAAGATTTATTTTGCTATACAACGTTCATACATATCTTTTATGGTACCTGTTGAAAACCGAATCTTTAAAGCCTATACTAAAGCTTTGCTCCCACATAAAATTATAGATTTGGAATTTGTAACAAAATCTAGAATCATGGAAAATAAGACAAGTACGTCAGGTTATCATCGAAGTGAGGAGATGAGCTTCATTTTCATGGGTATGGTTCATTTCTATTCTCCCACTCATCTTATTGGGACCATTTTCCTTTTTTAAGATTCTTCATATATCTATACCCTCCATGTGTTTGTTAAAATTCCTCCTTAAGATTGATACACTCACTCAAACCCCAAAAGGTAGAACAATTAAGTTAGGATAGAACCCACGCTACAAATTACCTGAAATGGGTTTATTGAATTCAAGAATACTATTAGTATTATCAGATTATTTTAGGCTGTAATATATATATATATATATATATATATATATATATATATATATATATATATATATATATCCATTTATTTATTTAACTACAATGTAGCGCAAATGGTAAAAAAGTAGGGAGCGTTAATTGCGTTCCTATATATATTGAGGGGTTTTGCAATATTTTGAGTAAGTTTTCCACTTTTCTTTTAAGTTGTAGTAGAATAGTAAAAGTTAAACAGCTTTATAGTCCATTAAAGAAACAGCAACACACCAGATATCATTCTTTAAATATGAACTGAGGTGCAAAGGGGAAGTTCCCATAGTATATCTCTTCTGTGGAAGGAAGCAGAGGAGTCAATTTAGCAGAGTAGCATTATACCTGCCTACCAAAAGGAGGATAATGGGAGCTGCAGGTAGTGGCACTCCCCTTTACCTCCTCCTATCACTGCTGCTTCTTTTATCACTATTGCATAGACCCACCTTTGCCAGAGAAAAGGTAAGCATTCTTATTAGCCTTTCTAATATGGTGCTTGGGCTTCTTTATTTGAAATAATTCAATTAAATTTATCTTTTCTCCTTTCATATTGGCTAGCACTCATATGTGGTGTACTTAGGAGCTCATTCACATGGTGTAGAGGTCTCATCTGTTGATTTGAATCGAGTAACCGATTCTCATTATGAGTTTCTTGAATCATTTGTAGGAAGGTAATTGAGTCTTGTAAGCTTTAATGATTAATTCATCTTTTTAATCCCTTTTCAGATCAGTATTTTGTAATAATCTTGATATACTTGAACTTGCCAAAAATGCAGCAATAAGGCCAAAGATGCCATTTTTTACTCTTACACAAGATACATCAATGGTTTTGCCGCAACACTCGATGTTGAAGAAGCTGCCCAAATAGCTAGTCAGTAATTGCAAATCCTTTTAGATTTTCTGTTCTTTTTATTTTTGAACTTCTGAATGATTTGGTATTTTCTTTATATGTTCATACTTTTGCTGCAATGTCACTTATAGAGCATCCCAAAGTAGTCTCAGTTTTTCTGAACAAAGGAAGAAAATTACACACAACCAGGTCATGGAATTTCCTGGGGCTCGAGGATGATGGCGTAATCCGTCCCAGCTCGATCTGGACAAAAGCGAGATTTGGAAAAGATACTATTATTGGCAACCTCGACACTGGTTAGCTCTTAGTTCCTGTTTCTTACTGATTTTTTTATTAGCATGCTGTACTTATGAAATTTTAAGTTCTTTATAAAGTTTACCTCTATCTCTGTATCAGTTCATTTCACTCTAACTGGGAATCTAAATTGTATTTAACTGTATGCAACAGTGAATTTGCATAAGCTGTGTGAAATTCTCACCTTTGTATTTAATTTTCAAAAATTTAAATCTCTGCTCAATTCTAGATCATTTCAATTAATTAATAACAAAAATTTGTCTTTCATTAATTTGCATTTGGATCATGGACTCTTTTTTTTTTTTAGTTCAAGACATAATTTAAACACACACAACCTTTGCCATTGCCAAGGTTTGAAACCCAATCCTCTTGGTGCACAAGGGAGAGGGAATAACCATTGGGCAAAGACATTTGGATCATTGACTTTAGCCATAAAATACCAATAGTTTTACCTTCACTTTAATTAAAATAATATTGTGGATCAACACTACTATCCAAAACAATCATTTAAATCAAACTTTCATTTTTATATTTCTCCTTGGGATGCTTGGATTGTTGACCATTACCCAAACTTACTTCTTTGTTCAAGAACGATAGTTGCACTTGACCCATTTGAATTGCCTGTGGTATCTTTTTCCTTAAAAAAGTATTATCTAGGCACAGATTGCACTACTGTTGTTTAGGATTGGGGGGTTTAACTTCATGATGGAGTTTAATGTATAATATATCAAGTCATCAAGTGTTCTTTTTGGGGTCATTAGAGGTATATTTTGGAATAATTTCATACACTAGTACAAAAATGGCCCACAAGTAGGGTGCTTTGCTTTTTCAGTATTAGAATCCAGAACTTGTAATGCTAATTCCCTTTTGGTAAATGAGAGAGAAGTGCTCTGGAGTTTTATAACTAATGTTTCTATATATTAAATGTATTCTCTCGGATATAATAAGACAACCAATCTACTTGAGCTACTATGTTTACATCAAGACATGTAAAATGTGCATTTACTTCATGAACAGCTATTAAGTGTGAAGAAGAAAAATGGATTATTTTTCAAGTCATTATACCCTTAAATCAGTGTATGATATGACCATGTAATTTATAGCCTTGGTAATAAACTGAAAAACTGTATTTGTCCAGAAGGAAGTTCCTGGTAAAAGACTCTTTGAATTCTCTTTATTGTTGCAAAGTTTTTAATGTTGCTTGCTTTTTTACTACTACACAGATAGAGAGGAATGAAGTTTAAGGTAGCATTATTGAGAGATGATCTAGAATTAGATTATTTAAATGATTTTTAGTTAAATTATGAATACAAAACACTATGCTTTTGAAGCAATCTTTGGGTTGAGTTTTGATTGGGTAAAAAATAGTGAGAATACTGCTCCTATATTCCATCTATAAGGCTAGTAATAAAAGAACAGTAGGAAACTAAGGCATCATTAGCTCACCAAATAGCAAGAAATTACAATCATGTTGCAGACCACAAACAATTGGGGTATAGCTGAATTGAGTATAATACTAGTGTGTAGCATTTGAATGTCAACTATCACAGACCTCACCATTGTGTAATAAAATTGGGGCAGGTGTTTGGCCAGAATCAAAGAGCTTTAGTGATGAAGGAATGGGGCCAGTTCCATCAAAGTGGAAAGGTATCTGTCAGAATGATGTAGATGCTGGCTTTCGTTGCAACAGGTCAAATTACTTTATCCACTGTTTGTTAATAATTCTACCTAGGTGTCTTATTCGAGGGTGGCCCTCTCTGGGATCATTCCATTATATACAGGAATACATGTGCATAGAGAACTAATAAAATGGAGGAATCATATAGAAAATTTGATAATTCATTCTGTACCACTCTTTGTCTCTACTTTTTCTGGTTTTTTTAGTCTTCCAATCTAACAAAAATCTTTTTTCATTTGTTAACAACTAGCTTCATTCACATTGCTGCTTTTCTAGCCAGTGACCTCCAGATGAAATTTCAGTCTTTAACAAAATGAGAAAGAGAGTTCTATGCTTAATTTCACAGCACTAAGTTTTCTCTCAGTAGTATACATTTACTTTATATTTTCTTTCTGAGTAAGGCATCTTGCAGAAAACTGGCAACATTAAGCCTATTTCTTCCATTCGTCAGTTTTCAAGTAGAAATTTATTTGAACATTTTTCATACATACGAAAATACTCCATGGCTGGTGATTCTGGTAAGAAGTGCCGCCCTCATCTAATATAGGGCCATCAAACTAATTCTTGACTACTTCTCATGCAGCACGACCTATTGAAACAGAGCAAGGGGATTAAAATCATGTTCTCATACCATGGAGTTCTAATTCAAAGAAGGCATAATCAATAATGTCAATTCAGTGCCTTAATCAGTCTCTTTCTTGTCTTAGATGGCCTCACCTAAATGGTTGTCCTTTTCAAGAATGAGAATCCTGTATTGAACTTACATTTCAAATATGTAGGACTCTTTCAATGTCCATGGAATTTGCTGTCTACTGTTTACCTGTGATGTTTACTTGTCTAGACTAAGTAAGATCCACCTGTTTGATGATTGAATTACAACAATTAACTGTAGGAAAAAGAAAAAAAGAAAAGAGGCCAACTTGTTAGACCTTGTATCTTTTATACATCCATGTCTAACAGGTTTATCACTCTCATCATCTTCAGCTGCTTAGAATTGATACAAGCTACTGACTTTATATTTCCCCATTATGAAGGAAGCTTATTGGAGCAAGATATTTCAACAAAGGTTATGCTGCTGTAGTTGGACCTCTTGATTCAGCCTATGACTCACCACGTGACAACGAAGGACATGGATCACACACCTTATCAACAGCTGGTGGTAGTTTTGTACCAGGGGCAAATGTCTTTGGTTTTGGCAATGGAACAGCAAAAGGCGGATCACCAAAAGCACGGGTGGCTGCTTACAAGGTTTGCTGGCCCCCAGAGGGCGGTAATGAGTGTTTTGATGCAGATATATTGGCTGCATTTGATGTGGCCATTCACGATGGTGTTGACGTGTTGTCTGTATCACTTGGAGGTGATGCTGTCGCGTTTTTCAATGACAGCGTTGCCATTGGATCTTTCCATGCTGTTAAGCATGGAATATTTGTGGTTTGTTCAGCTGGAAATTCCGGCCCTAATTCTGGTACTGTTTCCAACGTATCACCATGGCAATTTACAGTTGGAGCCAGTACCATGGATCGCCAGTTTCCTAGTTATGTTACTCTTGGCAACAAGATGCAGTTCAAGGTTAGTTGTTCTCATCCTGGTCACATTTTGAGCATCTATTTCTCATATCATAGCTTATGGTGCTTAATGAAACAGATCCATGCTGAAGTGTAAATGCTTAAATTGGATGCATTATACTAAAATCATGAAAAGACTTGGGATCTTTAAACTTGAATTATATGTGGTATTTCACGAGTTACGTAATTGTAATCACTGCAAAGACAGAATGATTAAGAAACTAGCAAATATGTATCACTTTTTGGCTGCAGAAAACAATAACATTAAAGAAGAAACATGAAACCGAAGAAAATGAACAATGGAATTACTTCTTGTTTGAGGTTGTAAGAAGAGTAACTGATTATTTTTGTTTAGAAGACTCGTTATAATGTGGCAGGGCTATTTGTTGAATTAGTGGAATTATATGCATTTTGTTCTAAATGCTTCTATATTTTTTTGCTAATGAATCTTTCTTACAAACAAGAGAAATTAATAAATCAACTTTTCCTGTTTTAGTAGGAAGTAGTAGTAAATAGTAATATCCAACTTCAGTAACAGCCATCTCCCTCGATAAAGGTAATAAGGTGTAATAGTTATGATAAAAGTCTATTTTTACAAAAGCTCACATATTGATACGGCTTTTACCAGGGAGAGAGCCTTTCAACTATAGCATTGCCAAACAAAAAGTTCTTTCCCGTTATTAGCTCTAAAGATGCCAAAGCTGATGATGCATATGCCGAAGACGCGTAAGGATAAAACATTTAAGCTTATTCTATTTGCTTACAATTTCGACTAATAATAACCTAATGAGATTAAGTATTCAGTGCAGAAACATAGAAAACTTAACAATGAAAAGGCCTTTATGTGTTTTGCTTGATTCATGCAGTGATCTTTGTAAAGCTGGATCTCTAGATCCTACAAAGGTGAAGGGAAAGATCTTGGTGTGTCTTCGAGGTGATAATCCCAGGGTTGACAAGGGCCAGCAAGCTCTTTCAGCAGGTGCCGTGGCAATGATTCTTGCCAATAATGGCCTTTCCGGCAATGAAATTATTGCTGATCCTCATGTCCTCCCTGCTTCACATATTACATACTCTGATGGCCTTGCTGTCTTTCGTTACATCCATTCGTCCAAGTAAGACAGTAAGCTAATAACAATATCAACATTGACAATCACGTAAATTCTTTCACCTGGCTCCACCTTAATGACTTACAGAGAACACAGTTGGCCATATATATGGCTGTTTGCTATATTTCTAGTTATTCATGATTTCTCTTCCTATTTTTGAAAACTTACACAAGTTTAACAGGTCTCCGATGGCTTATATAACCCATCCAACAACTCAATTAGGAGCAAAACCAGCTCCCTTCATGGCTGCTTTTTCGTCAAAGGGACCAAATACCATTACGCCAGAGATCCTTAAGGTTTTCCTAAAATCTTTACCTGTTTTTTCTAGTTGCTTCGATTACTTGAAGAGCCTACTCAATGTGGCTGCATAACCTTTCAATAATTACTTTTCTTTTTCTTTTTCCTTTGTGGTGTTCAGCCTGATATTACTGCACCAGGAGTGAGCATAATAGCTGCTTACACAGGAGCACAAGGACCAACAAATCAAAATTTTGATAAGCGGCGAGTTCTTTTTAATTCAGTATCAGGAACTTCAATGTCATGCCCTCATGTGTCCGGAATTGTCGGCCTACTGAAAACCCTCCATCCAAGCTGGAGCCCTGCTGCCATTAAATCGGCAATCATGACCACTGGTGAGCCTAGACTAGCCCTTTCAACATAATTAATTACTCTAAATTTTTAAAATCATGCATGATTACTTACTTGCTCAGAAGATGCATGGAGGAATATGCCAAAATTTTAGAGCCACTTTTTAACAATCATTAGTATCTGAACTGCCCAAACAAAATCTCCTTGGTCGACTTATTTGTTCCTATTTTTCCAGCAAGAACGCGAGATAACAATATACATCCAATGACCAATGCATCCCACTTGAAGGCTACACCATTCAGCTATGGAGCAGGACATGTCCAGCCAAATCGCGCTATGGATCCTGGACTGGTTTATGATTTAACTGTCAACGATTACCTGAATTTTCTATGTGCCGTTAATCACAACCAAACTCAAATCAGAATGTTTACAGAGGAACCTTATACTTGCCCAAAACCCATCATTCTCAGTGACTTCAATTATCCTTCCATCACTGTCCCTATGCTCAAGGGCTCAATCACTGTGACTCGAACCGTTAAGAATGTCGGTTCGCCAGGTACTTATAAAGCACGTATCATTAGACCGGCCGGAATAACCGCAATTGTTCAGCCGGATAGCCTGGAGTTTGACAAGATTGGTGAAGAGAAGAGCTTCAAGCTTACTCTGAAGCTTAAACAAAGAAGTGCAGCTAGGGACTATGTTTTTGGCCAGTTGACATGGTCAGATGGTAAGCATTATGTGCGGAGTCCTATTGTGGTTAAGGCAATTTGAAGATATTATCTTCTTGAGTCAACTTGAGTAATTGGATCAACCATTTAATTTGCATCCAATTCTGTTGTTTTTTTATAGCTCTTTCATAGTGTTTTCTTATGTACTGATTATTATTATTATGGCTGCAAAGGCAGGAAAAAAATAATTATGATTATGGATGATTCATTGATATATATGGAACTTTTCTTCTCTTTTTTTTTTGACACACTCTAAGCACGACCTTAATGACTAATGTAGTAGATAAATAAAATGTTGTTGAAAAGGAAAGGGCACAACTATGAAGAAGTAATAAAGCAAAACAAAAGTAAATTAAGAAATTTAGTTGGGGATGATTATGTACTACTAGGGAAAATGCATATATAGCATATATATATATATATACTACAACAATTACAAGTCTTCAAAGTTTGGATGATGCTCTGCCACTGCGTGAGGGATGAAATTAAAGATTCACAAATTCCACATGTAGGGGTAACCCTCTTTGGAATTCTACGTATGGATATGCAAAAGGTTTGTCACCATCTTCTGTTCTCCAGCTGCATGCACGCACATATACAATGCTTCCATATTAATTAATTTCATGCATGCAATGAATTACTCCCTCAGTCCCTTAATATACCTTAATACAAGACTTTTTAGAGTTATGTACAAGTATTAAAGAAATAATTATATAACATTAAATATAATATTAAATGTCTATATTGCCCTTGTATTGAAAAAAATTATTGTTATTTATTGAACAAAAAATAATGAGAGAACCAAAATTATTTTTTAGGGTAATATTGGAAAATAAGCAATTAAAGCTTACTTGGAATTCTAAAATGTTATATATTAAGGAACAAAAAAACTTATCTACAACGTCTTATATTAAGGAACGGAGGGAGTAATACGTTCCATCTAAAAGTAGAATAAATTAATTAAGCCAGACCTGAAATTTTGGACGAGGTGGTGGAGGAAGAAGGCAACTTCTACCTTGCCAAGTTCAGAACCTGGGCAGTATCTTGACCCTCCACCAAAAGGAGTAAACTTCTTGCATGTTTGATCTTGGTTCTGATATATATATATATATATATATATATATATATATATATATATATATATATATCCAACAAGTTCAAATTTAATTTTGCTTAAATTAAATTTGTAGGATTAATTTTTATTTATTATATTTAATATTACAAAAAACAATTTATTCAATTTTCATATTATCATATAGTAGTAAGTATATGATTAAGTAGACAAATAAATAAATAAAGTAAAATTAAGAAAATCATGAGTAGCAAGTATATGATTACCTCCCATCTCCAAGGATGAAACTGGGAGGCATTTGCATGGAGAGATGTGTCTAAATGGACTGCACTCAGAACTGGTAGGACCTGCCAACCTGATGGTATTACATAATCTGTTGAACAAAATTTAATTTAAAAGTAAGGAGAAGTACACTTTTTCATTGTTTTCTCCAAAATAAATAAATATAGATGATAAAAAAAAATTAATTTTCATTTGCAGAATGATAGATAGAATAGCTCATGTATGCATGATTATTATCTAGTAGAATTTGATTAATTAATATGGATGTATTAGACTTTTTCCTATGTAATATATGGGTATTGATTATAGTAATCACAATTAATTGAGTGTGACAAAAGACATCTTAATTAATTATAAATGGTTTTAATTTGTCATGATTATTTGGTTTAATTTTATGATTTCATCGTTTCATTAATTAAAACTAGTTTTACCCAAACAACTCTTACATTTACAACATAAAAATACACCAAATAATTTCTAATAGACTCAAATAAAATATGCTCTTTTTCTCCGGGAAGACTATAAAATGAATACAACTTTATGCTCGCTAAAATCTTGTTAACAAATTAGGTTTAAATTAACTAAAAAATTAATAAAAATTAAGTTTTCAAAGTACAAATAAGTTGCATTTCTAACAAAGAAACTCGGAAGGTGCTACCTCTCTATATTAGATGTTAATTTCTAATTTCTGGATCCGGTTAAGATAAAGTTCACACCTTTTACCATCATGAAATTCTATAGTTTTTTGTTGCATCCATATCAATGTTGCGTTCCTACATACCCACAACCAAACTTTAGAGTTAAAAAAATTACATTTACTATCACAAAGGAAACAAAAATTAAGTTATTCTTTTCGTCTAACTTTATTGGTCCTATTTGACTTTTTATAATTAAATTGACCGATTTTAATTAAAATTAATAATCAAACAAATAGTATTGAAGCAACTTGGATAAGTGGTATCTTACCATAGACTCACCTAAAATAATGTCATGATTGTATGTACTATTGTTAAAAACTTAATTCCATATATACAATGTGCTTTCTTATTATGCTAATTTTGTGTCTATATTTAATAAACTTATGAATAAATTTTGATTTTAAATATAATCAATTTAACCATAAAAAGTCAATTATAACAAATAAATTGAACGTTGGGAATATCAAACTTGATAGTGTTATATGGTTTGACAACTTCATCCCAACCAAATCCCCAAATTCGATTCAAAAATCTTTGGGAGGCACTATATTTATTCCAAAGTATGCAAGTTGCTTTGTTGTAGTACCCTAGTAATTCAAATAATAATCAAGGATTCTCTGGTAGTATCACTTATGCTTCAGCTAGCATGCATAAAACCTTTGAAGTGACTTCTATGTACTTTTATTTGATAATAATAATGAAGATAGTATATATATAAGAAGTATCATTATAAATTTATCACCAATCAAAACCCTTTAATTATGTCTTATTCTTATTGTCCGCGTGCATAAATTTTGGACCATATTAATTACTATCTCTGTTTCAAAATTAGATATATAATTTAATTTTTGAAGTCCTTTAAAATTAGTATGACTAATGAAAATTTAAAATAAAATAAATTTTGTGATTAATAATTTTTATTTATACTATACAATTCTTTTAATTGTATCAACTAAAATTAAATAATTTCACATCAATTTAAAGTTTAATTTGACGTTATCAAATTATATATCTAATTTTAGACAAGAGAGTAGTGTATTTTAAGGGCGATATATTCACATTTCGTACCTTTATATTTTACATCTTTGAGAGCCTTTCGGTGCACAAATTTGACTATGTTCCCATATCTTAAAGCTTCATTGATGACCTACAAGCAATTAAAGCAAAAGACATATAAATTCATATAATATGTACAGTACTCAAAAGTGTGACTTCAAATAATTAAACATAAATAATAAGATGAAATCACCACTTACATGTTGAGTAAATTCCATTTTCCTATAGTCATCCCAATTCAAAGACGCATCTTTTTTCTTCATGCTTCTTATATTCTGGTGCTCCAACTATATTAACAACACATAAAGCAAATAAAGCACATAAAAAGAAACATATATATATATATATATATATATATATATATATATATATATATATATATATACTCCCTTCCTATTAAAATTAGATATATATTTTTAAAACGACTGATTTTAAAGAAAAAATTTATTTTTTTTAAATGTAACCTAACATTAGTTAGAAATGTAATAAATGTGACATAAATATATAATGGCTTGCATGCTAGGAACTTTATATCAATTTATAATTTAAATTTACTAGAAATGTATTTTTAATTTTAGAAAGAATGGGGTATATATATATATATTTTGTAGCTACATGTGTATGCTTTTAATTATGGGTGATAATTAATGAAGCAGAATTGATATTGTCACCTTTAATTGCTCAAGTGCACTAGGGGATTGATCAAGGAAATGAACCACCATGGCCATTAAGGAAGAGGTGGTTTCATAACCACCAAGAAGAGAATCGAGAACAAAACTAACTTTTTCATCTAAAGATAAGGTATCAACACATAGAAGTATCTCTAAGAAATCAGTACTCCTTTTGTTATCTGATGAATTTCCAGCATTATTCTTTCTTCTTTCCTCTATGATTGCTTTGACACTTGATGATATTCTTTTTCTAGCCTGTAAAGATATAGCACATAATAAAAGTAGATGATGATCACATCACATGCATGCCTTCTTTTCATACATTCAGTAATATATATATATTATAATTATTCAGTTTTTTTTGTAATAAATAACTAGTATGAGTTAAAAGAAAATTAATTAAGAGGAAATTAATTAACCTGAACAGCTTTTGCATATGGAGTGCCAGGAATATATAGGGGAAGAGAAATGAGTCCTCTCATGAAAGTGAGAAAATCTTTGAGAATTCTTGAGGTTTGAGGCTCATCTGGGGTTAACCCTAGCACCTGTTTTACTATTACATTGAAAGTAAACTGTTGGGACAGTGTTTCCCAACAGTAAAAAAAATAAAAAATAGTGCCATATCAGATTATTATTAATTTAATAGTACTTTAAATAAGAAAAAAAATGTACTTGGATGAAATATATAATACCTTTCTAGCTTCTTCACAAAAGAGAACTTGTTTTTTAAGTTTCCAAGAATCTAAAATCTGAATAGCATTATTCTCAATGTCATTGAGAAATTGAGGGTTTGATTTGGTGGTGGTGACAAGAGAGAGGGCCACATTCCTGAGCCTCTTGTGGGTGTCACCAACTGCCACTAGCATTGAGAGGCTCCCAAGGACTCCATGGATGGGCTTTGGATAGCTGCACTGGAACAATTTGTCTTCATTTTGTAGAATGAAGTAGTTAAGCTCTTCATCACATGAAACTATTGTAGGTGTGAAGAATAAATGGGATTTGAACACCTTCCCATACCTGAAAATAATCAATTTCATTTTGTTATATATGTTTACACATTATTTCTATATAGCCTATTACTTTGTGTTGAAAAAAAAATCACTATATATATATATATAAATACAGGAGACCAATTAATAACTAACGTTGATTATAACAAATTTTCAATCAGCGCATTGTTTATTTAAAAAAGATCGGCCACATGCACAGGCTAAGACAATTTATAGCCAAAGATAACTATATAGGAGCTTGCGTTGACTATGAGAATTTTTAAACCAGCAGTCTTCCATTTCAAAAAGATCGGCCACATGCGATGGCTGAGACGATTTATAGCCAAAGCTAGATGTGAATCAGACTATAATATATATATATATATATATATGTGTGTGTGTGTGTGTGTGTGTGTAGTGTGTGTGTGTGTGTGTGTGTATGTGCGTGTGTGTTAAAACTCACCTAGAACAATGGTGTTGAAGGAAGGTGCCAATAGAGTTAGAAGGATGAGGGTTGAGAAAAGAGAGGGTTTCACCAAGTAGAGGCCAACTAAAAGTCCCTTTAGGAAGTACTTGGCCATTAAGCTTCAACAAGAACAGAGGCAAAAAATGGTTTATGATGAGACCCATCAAAAACCCAAGAAAAAAAACTAACATGACCATCCAAAAACTCCCACCCATTAATTAAGGATCGGAATTTGATGATTATATTGTTTTTGTGGAAGTAATATATATGAAAGGAATAGTTAGCTAGCTGCAACTTAATTATCAAACTAGTTGTTGGTATCAAATGCTAAGCCAGCTTCGACTACCTATATATAGAGTGGAGAGTAAATACAGCTTATATATACTAATAATAAAGTACCCCATCCAAAAATAAAATTATACATACATATATATATATATATATATATATATATATATATATATATATATATATATATAAGTTTAGCAACACAATGAAGAAAGCGAACAGGCTTTTCTACAGAGATTATTACAGTCAGTGAACTGAAATAAACTTTATCAGAAGGTATTTATATAGCATATATAGGAAATCAAAAAGCAATTTAGTATCAATAGGATCTAGACTTCTAAATACCACTGGCTAGGTACGTACTACGGTACTAGGGTTGCAGTGTCTTTTGTGCTTGCATGTGGGAGTGATTATGCTATTCACTACGAGGAAAAAGATTTATTTCTACCGAATATTATGCCGAAAGGAATAAGAATATTTTCCGCGGAATTGAAAATTCAGTCGAATATAGAATAAGTCCTTCGAAGTTGATATTTATATAAAAGAAATTATGTCGGAATTCGTTTATTCTGTTAAAAATAATTTTTTTGATTTTTATAATATACAGATTTTTAAATTCAAATTTGTACATGTACCTGTTTTCAATCAAATTTTTCCAACAACAACACATACATATAAATTGCAACAACCAACATAAACGTCAAAATAACTATTCTTCCAAACAATTCTCAACAATAACACATGCATATAAACTTAAGAACCTTTTTACACATCATACATGACTAAAAAAGAAAACAAATATGTGCAAACCACATGTAATGTTATGTATAAATACATATAACAGTAGCTAAGCTAAGAAAGAAAATAAATAAAAACTAAATTTTGTACAAATATAAATTAAACTAAACAAAGATGTACAACGTAAGTATCGCTATCATCGGGCGAGAGTCGACGGTGCTGCCACTACAAGAAAACTGACTATTTTCGACGGAATTATCCTCGACGGAATGAATTCCGTCGACATTAAGCTATTCCTGACGGAATAATCCGTCGAATATAATTTCTTCGAAAATAATATAATTTCGACGGATTTTCGTCGGAAGTATTATTCCCTCTGTGGCGCCAGCCTTCCCGCCAGCACGAAACGTATGGTCGACGAAATAGGAGTTATGCCGAGGGAATGTCCGTCGAAGTTAACATAATTCCGAGGGATTGATTCCGACAAAAATTTCGTCAGAAATAAGACTTAAAACCTAATTTCTTCTCCAACGCCTCCCACTCCTCCCTCACACTCTCTCTCTTCTCACTCACCCCCTTGCCCCTCTCACGGCCGGCCCCCCACCCCTCTAGCTCCCCGGCCACCGAGCCCGGCCCCACCCCCTCCCCCGCCACCAAACATTGTTGTCGGACGCCGCCACCGACATCGAGCCCCCACCCCCCTCTCCATATCCGATTCTCTCCTAAATTTTAAGGTATGCATATATAAAATTTGATTTATGAGATTATTCGGTATTTACAATTGATTTAGGTATGAATTGGTTTGAATTGATGACTGAAATTGGTAAATTGGTTTTAATTTGGTTATATATGTTCTTAGATTTGGGTTTGATGTATCAAAGTTATATATGTTCTGAGATGTTTCAATAATTAATCTGATTTGGATATTTGTGTTGATTAATTGATGATATAAACTGATGTTTTATATAATGTTATACTTAGTTATAATCCAATTTGGAATGTTGTATGAATTGATTTGGATTTCAAATAATGGTTTGAAATGCTATATATGAAATGCTTTGGTTGATTGATTTATGGTATAATATTTGCTATTTCTAACAGAATTCCCGACGGAATTTCTGTCAAAATTCTTCAATTTCAAAATTTGTGGACTCTGCAAAATTTGTAAAAATTCTTCAATTTTCCAATATTAAATTTACATAATATAATATAAGATAATATAAATAATAAATTTAAATAACATAAGATAATTAATATAAAATGAAATAATTTAATATGTTGTAATAAGAAATAATTTAAAGAAAATAAAATAAAACTACATGATATAATTAACTTATATCATATCTAATAAATAAATAAAACAAATTTTAATTAATTATAATATATATATAATAAAACATAACCCATTTTAAATTTTTTATTTGACAAAGCACAAAGACGGTTCAGATTTCATCTCAATTTTTTCAACTTAATCTAAAGGCTCACATTTCATCTCACACTAAAAATTTTCGCCCAAATCAAATTTATCCCTAAAATTTCCCACCCAAATCAAATAACAATAATAATAACAATGATGATAATAATAATTATAATAATATTATATATATATATATATATATATATAATATATAAAATAAAACATAACCCATTTTAAATTTTTTATTTGACAAATCACAAGGACGGTTCAGATTTCATTTCAATTCTTTCAACTTAATCTAAAAGCTCACATTTAATCTCACACTAAAAATTCCCGCCCAAATGTGAAACCCCAGATTTTATGAATAAAAATTTAATTTTTTCGAAATATTTTTTTAAATATTATGGTGTGAATTTGAGATAATGTTATAGTTGTGGGTAGTATTTATAAATTTTGCAAAGTATGCAAGTTGTTGTATTATATTCGATTGGTCGGAGAATATTATTTTTATCGGGGAATATTCGTACGACGGCACAATTATTGGTGGACCCCACAACGGAATTATTGTCAGATTGAGAAAACGACAAAAATATTTTATGAAAATAAGGGCGAAAGTTTTACCGTTAATACTGTTGAACTACTCGGTAGTAAAAGTACAGTAATACGTGTGGTTGCATAGTAGCATACAGTATTGATTATTGAGGCTTACGTGATTAGTCACTCAGTTTGATTCAATTATTGTCAATTAATAATATGAATTATTTAGCGATAATAAAGTTTTGTTTTATTAGTATTATTAACGTAATAAAATAGAAACATCTTTTTATATAAAACAGAATACTTTATTAAAGTTATTCTATAAATAGAATATATTATATTTTATTTAAAAGATTTTTCTTTAAATATGGACCGTTAGATTAAAGTAAATCAATCTGGACCGTTCATGGATTAGTTACTATGCATTCCATTTTCCTATAAATAGAAGTTCATTCCTTCATTATTTTCTTACGAATTCACTGAACTCTATAGAGAGAAACTATAGAGAGAAAGAAGAAAAGTATTCTGCTACTTAACTACTTCTTTATTTCAGTTCTTCTTTAAAACGGTAAAGGGTATTATTTATTTTGTATTGATGAAGAGAACTTCTGTTATTCCATTATTTATTATTCTGTTAGAATAACCTGTATACGCGGTCTACCCTATACTTGGTGACATTCTTCTATTATTCTGTTGGAACATCTTGTCTGTGTGTTTTACACCAGACCTGGTTCCGTCTTTATTATTATTCTGTTGGAATATCATGTCTGTGTGTTTTACACCGGACCTGGTTCCGTCTTTATTATTATTCTGTTGGAATATCCTGTCTGTGCGTTTGACGCCGGACCTGGTTCCATTATTTATTATTCTGTCGGAATATCCTGTCTGTGCGTTTTACGCCGGATCTGGTTCCGTCTCTATATTCTGTTGGAACATCCTATCGGTGTGAATTTCACCTGACCTGGTTCCGTTATTATTATTCTGTTGGAATAACATGTCTATGCGAAGTACCGCATGCATGGTGATTTCTTTTGTTATTCTATTCTTTATTATACTCCGTTGGTTAAGGTTTTGACTTCTATACTCCATGAAATTAGTAGAATATCCTTGATATTTGCGCTTCATCCAGTATCTTTTCATGAAAATATTCTTCTAAGAATTCTTGAATTTTACTCCACAAAGCAGTATCATATTGAAAATTTGGACGTTGTTAATTTCTGGATAAATTAATTCTTGAACTTGTTTTATTGAATTGTTATATCATTGTCATCATCCTCATGTTTATATTTTGTTGAAAGTCATCTATGGCCTGTAGTGCATAGATGGACTTGGTATGATTATGACTAGGGATTAATCGGTATAATCATGACCGTAATATTACAAATGATGTGGAAAAAGTCATCATTGGCCCGTAGTGCATTGATGGACAGTTTTTGGTATGATTATGGCTATGGATTCTCTTTGGCCGTAGTGTAGAGATGAATTATTTTATGGTATGATCAGGACCGTTGATGAAAACATGATTATCTTTAGCCGTAGTGCATGGATAATTCGTGGTCGTGATACTAAAGAATATCCTTGGCCGTAGTGCAGGGGTGATTCAATGATGTGGATTATTTATTAAGCTGAGTCACAACGATAAAAGTCATGAAAAACCTTTTAAATCATAAAAGATAGTAGATTTTATTCTTTACTTGACTCTTTTAATGGATTGCTTGATCCGCTGCAGTTAAACTTGATGTCTATTGTATTTTATCAGTTTAACATTGTTGAAGACTAATGATAATTTATTCTGCATTATCTTAGTCATAATATTTCTTACTGGGCTAGTTGAGCTCACCCTTTCTTTCACGATTCTCTTCAGGAAATGAGAATATAGCTGGGACGAGACGAGAAACGGAGTGATGGACCAGATGATAGCATTAGTAATCCTCACTATTCTACGTAATAGTGTGATAATAATTGTAATGAGGACTCTTTTTGAGTATGGATACTCTCTAGAAGATAATATTTGTATTCAAACTCACAGTTTAAATTTTGTCGTATTGTACACGACAGTTGTATTAGTAAGTTGTATTTGAATTCTGTACCATGTATCTGGCGACCCAAGATGGGTGATGTATACCTAATTTTGGGGGCGTCACACAAATCAAATTCACCCTAAAAAATTCTCGCCCAAATCAAATAACAATAATAATAACAATAATTATAATAATAGTAATAATAAAAATAATAATAATAATAACAACAACAATAAATATAATTATAATAATAATAATAATAATAATAATAATAATAATTACTACTATTATAATAATAATAATTACTACTATTATAATTATAATAATTATTATTATTATATTAGTAATAATAATAATTATAATAATACTAATTATTATTATTATAATAATAATAATACTAATAATGATAATAATAGTAATAATTATAATAATAATAAAAATAACAATAATAATTATAATTATAGTAACAATACTAATACTAATAATAATAATAACAATAATAATAATAATAATAATAATAATAATAATAATAGTACTAATAATAATTATAATAATAGTACTAAAAATAATAATTATTATAATAATAATAATAGTACTAATAGTTATAGTAATTATAATAATAATAATAATAATAATAATAATAGCAATAATAATAGTAACAATAATTACAATAATTATTATAACTATAATAGTAATATTAATAATAATAATAATAATAATAATAATAATATAATAATAATAATAATAATAATAATATTATTAATAGTAATAATTATGATAAATATTGTCTCATAGATAATATCCAAATTTAAATGGAGTCCTCATTACATTTATTATCATATTATTTCGTAAAATAGTGAGGATTACTATAGCCACCTATCCTAGACCATCACTCCATTCCCCGACTTGTCCCAGCTACGTTCTCATTTTCTGAGGAGAACCTCAACTATACCAGTAATAAATATTATGACTAAGATAATGCAGAATAAATTATCGTTAACCTTCAACAGTGTTAAATTGATAGAATACAATAAACAACAAATTTAACTGCAGCGGAACATGCAATCCATTAGAAGAGTCAAGTAGACCATGATATCTACTATCTTCTATAATTTAAAAAGTTTATCATCCATTTTATCGCTAAGACTCAGCTCAATAAATAATCCACATCACTGAATTATCCATGCACTACGGGCTAAGGATATTCATTAGTATCACATCCACGAATTATCCATGCACTACGGGCCACGGATAATATATCGTGTTATCACCAATGGTCATGATCATGCCAACAACTATCCATTAATGCACTACGGGTCAATGAATACTTTTACAATATCATTTGTTACATTACAGGTCATGATTATACCGAATAATCTCTGGTCATAATCATACCAATCAACAGTTCATCTATGCACTACGGGCCAAAGATGACTTTCATCACAATAATATAAGCATGAAGATGATGACAATGATATAAGAATTCAATTAAATGAAAGCAAATGATAAATTTTAAAGATTTTTAATTTAATTTATTCAGGATTCAATAATGTCCAAATTGTCAACATGATACTGCTTTGTGGAGTAAAATTCAAGAATAATATTGTATCAAAAATGATTTGGACATAAAAGAAATTAATTTTTCGTCATGAATAGTACCCTAGGTGAATAGTATCCCGTGAATAGCACTTCGTGAATAATAACCCGTGAATAATACCCCAGCATGAAAAGGTTACAAATTATCAAGAATGCTCAGAATAATATTTTCATGAAAAGATACTAGATGAAGCGCAAATTTCAAGGATATTCTACTAATTTCACGGAGTATAGAAGCAATACTTTAACAAAATAAGTGTAGAATTCAGAATCTGAAACGAAATAATATTACTTACATACTACAGAATATGAAAGAAAATATTATTTCATACGAATATTGAACAAAAATAATATCGCTTACCTTAAAAGGAAAGTAATTCTGACTGGTAGGGCGGGGATATTCTTGAAGAAAACTTATACTGTTTTCTACGCTCAAAACTTCCTTAAACTCAAAAGAAATTTGCTCAATATTATAGAATAAAAATTCTCCGATTCTGGTGTAATTTTCAATTCTAAACTAAGCATCTTATTTATAGGAGAATGAAAGGATACTATTTAGAAAAAATTATCACGGACCAACAGTTGAAAGAATTCACGGGTTGATTTCATCGAATTCGCAGACGTCTGATTTTTAAAATAATAATATAATATTCAAGTAAAACAAAACTTTTATATATATATATATATATATATATATATATATATATATATACTCCCACATTTCAACGACACACCACCACCACCCATATTTTACACATACACATGTCTACATCACACACACCCCACACACATTTCACATACACACACCACACACTTTATGTAAGACCCCAACTTTTATGAATAAAGAATAATATTTTTTAAATATCATTTTAAATATTATGGTGTGAATTTGATATAATGTTATAGTTGTGGGTAATATTTATAAATTTTGTAAAGTAATTAAGTAAGTTGTTATAAAATATTCGTTTGGTCGGGGAATATTTTTTTTGTTGGATAATATTCGTACGATGGCACAATCATTGGTGGACCCCACAACAGAATTATTGTCGGAGTTAGAAAACGACATAAATATCTTTTTATAAAAATAACGGCGAAAGTTTTACCATTAACTATTGAAATACCCGGTGGTAAAAGTACAGTAATACGTGTGGTTACATAGTAGTATACGGTATTGATTATTGATGCTTACGTAAGAAGCCACTCAGTTATACTCAATTATTGCTACAGTAATTGCTGCATAGTATCTCATATTATTGATTCAATTATTGTCACAGTATCATCTGCATAATATTTTATATTATTAAATCAATAATTGAGACGACAAAGTTATTCATATTGTTATTTATAATATTGACGATGTGACGCCCCCAAAATAGGTATACATCACCCATCTTGAGTCGCCAAATACATGGTACAGAAAATAAATAAAAACTTAATTATACAAATGTCGTGTAAAAATACGACAAAACATAAGCTGAGAGTTTTAAAACGAATATTGTCTTCTATACAATATCTACACTCAATGGAGTCCTCATTATAATTATTATCACACTATTTTACAGAATAATGAGAACTACTAATGCACCATCTCAGACCATCACTCCGTTTCCCGACTAGTCCTAGCTATATTCTCATTTCCTGAAGAGAACAATAAAAGAAAAGGGTGAGCTCAACTAGCCGAGTAAGAAATATTATGACTAAGATAATACAGAATAAATTATCCTTAGCCTTCAACAGTATAACAACTGATAGAATATAATAGACAGCAAGTTTTAGATCAACAACTGCAGCGGAACAAGCAATCCATTAGAAGAGTCAAGTAGAGCATAATATCTACTATCTTCTATGATTTAAAAAGTTTTTCATCCACTTTATCGCTGAGACTCACCTTAATAAATAAATCACATCATCGAATCATTCCTGCACTACGGGCCAAGGATATTCATGTAATCATCATTAGTCATGATTATACCGAATAATTCCTGGTCATAATCATACCAACAACTGTCTATCAATGCACTTCGGGCCAATGAGGACTTTTACCGCATCATTTGTAACATTATGGGTCATGATTATCCCGAATGATCCCTAGTCATAATCATACCAATCAACAGTCCATCTTGCACGTAAGCCAAAGATGACTTTCATCACAATATAAGCATGAGGATGATGACAATGATATAAGCATTAATCAAACGAAATCAAGGATAGATATTAAAGACTTTAAATTTATCCAGAGTTTAAAAATATCCAAATTATCAATATGATACTGTTTTGTGGAGTAAAATTCAAGAATAATATTCATGTATCAAAAATAATTTGAACAGAATAGAAATATATTTTTCGGGTAAATAATACCCTGTTAATAATACCCTATGAATAGTATTTCCAGAATAGTACCTTGTGAATAGGTCTCCGGCATGAAAAGTGCCCCAAATACCTGAATGAATAATATTCGAGTGAATAGAAACCGGGTGAATAGTAACTCGTGAATAGTACTCCGGCACGAAAAGTGCCCCGAATACCCGAGTGAATATTATTTGAGTGAATAGTAACTCATGAATAGTACTCCGGAACAAAAAGTGCCCCGAATACCCGAGTGAATATTATTTGAGTGAATAGTAACCGGGTGAATAGTAATCCGTGAATTGTGACTCCCCCAAAATAGGTATACATCACCCATTTTGAGTTGTCAATAACATGGTACAGAAACAACTACAACTTTATTAATACAATACATAAACTGTGAGTTTAAATATAAATATTGTCATCTAGACAATATTTACACCCAAATAAGTCCTCATTACAATTATTGGTACATTATTTTACAAAAATAGTGAGGATTACTAAACAACTTTCTAGAACCATCATTTCATACTCCGACTAGTACTTGCTACATTCTCGCCTCCTGAGAAGAAAATAGAACAAAAAGAAAAAGGGTGAGCTCAACTATCCCAGTAAAGAATATTATGACTAAGATAATATAGAACAAATTATCGTTAGTCTTCAACAAAGAAAAATCTGATAGAATACAATAGACAACAAGTTTTAAATCAATATTCGCAGCAAAAATAATAATTCATTAGAAGAGTTAAGTAGAGAATAAAATCTACTATCATTTATGAATTTAAAAGTCCATCATCGATATTTTATCCCTGTAACATCAATCAATATATATATCTACAATTAAATATTCATCTTTACACTACAGGCCAAAGATATTCATCAGTTGGTCATGTTCATCTAAATACATGTTCATCTTTGCACTACGGGCCAAAGATATTCATCAAAAAATCATTCATCTTTGCACTACATGCCAAAGATATTCAGTTATATCATCATTTAGGACTGAGGATGATGAAAAATCTTTTAAAGAAAACGAATCCAGTGAAATAAAAGAATAAATATTAAGGATTCGTACTTTAAACAATCCGAGTTCAAAAATACTTCATAAATAATCATAGCAAAGTAAAATTCAAGAATGATCAAACATGGATACAATCAAAGCTAGTATCCATAATAGATATTTTGGACAAAAATGAAAATTTTAATTTTTTCGGTGAATAGTGCCGTATTCGTGAATAGTGTCGTATACGTGAATAGTGCCGTATACGTGAATAGTAAACCCGACATAAAAAGTTTTAAATTTGATAAAAATTCAGATCAATATTTTGGCATAATGATATTGAAAGAAATAATATCATTTATAAAAAAAATAACATCCCTTACCTCAGAAAGAATAGTACTTCTGGCTGGAATATAAGATATAACGCTGAAGGAACTTGCACCGTATAGCAACACTCAAAGTATTAAAATACTCACAAGAATACATTCGATAATATAGAGAGAGAAGATTTCAGTTTCTGGTATGATTTTCAATTCTAACCTAAGCACCCTATTTATAGGAAAATGCTTAGAACACCAAAGCAGAAAATTTAATAAAATAATAATATATTTTATTAACTTTCCTACTCACACAAACTTGGACCAAAATCAGCCACACACCTCACCAAAAGTCACAAAAATGTTTTTCATGCAAAAGTCACTTAAAACTACAAAAAAAAATAATCAATTAGTCCGGAACTTCAATAATTCATAATAAATAGCCTTTTTTCAGAAAAATTCAAACCTCATGTCCTTTCTATAGAAAATTTCATTCTCTACAACTTTGCAGAAGAAAGTTTTTCCAAATTCTAAACAAAAATTAACCAAAATCCACAAATGGGCGATTTTACAAGCTATAATCAAATTTCAGTCAAAAAATGAGGTCCACAAACATGAAAAACATGTTTTAAATATTTTTAGTAACAAAAATACTCTTCCTCATTTATTCATATATCCCACATTCATTGTAAAAATATCACCATTATTATATTATTATAATATAATAGTATATTTAAATGAATTTTTATCAGAAAAAGATAAAATATTAATTTTCAATAATTGTTACATTAAAAATTTTCTCCATCTATATCCACATACAATGAATATTTTTCTCATCATATAAATTAATAATTAATTATTCATAAATAATATTACAGAATCACAATACTGACAACCAGACAGTTCCCAGGAAAGAGGGGACTTTCCAATAAGGATCTCTCCTTACTGACGCGCAATTAGGTGACCAAACCTCTCCTTAGACAGAACTATCTAGACATTGCCAATAATATTATCTGATAATATTATTCAGATAATATGAATTATTGCTCCGATAATAGAAAATATTGTGTAGTGACAATTATTGAAACAACCGCAATATAAAATATCAACGTAGCAATTATTGAATCAATAAAATAAAATATTGAACAGTAATTACTGTAATAATTATTGAGTAGTGCCTTCTTACGTAAGAATCAATAATTGGTGCAATACCATGTGCTACTGTGTTTTAACCACCGAGTATTTTAACAGTATTAACGGTAACAACTACGTCGTTATTTATAAACAACTTATACTTGTCATTTTTTTTATCCAATCGCTTTCTGTTATGGGGCCCACACAAGGATGTGACGTCGTACGAATATTCCCCGACAGTAGGAATATTCCACGACCAAACGAATATTTTCCGACAACAATGAATATTTTATAACCACTTGCTTACTTGAAATATTTGCGCATTTCACCCATAACTAATCACATTAATCAAATCAACTCTTACTATTTCAAAATAATAAATAGAGAAAATTAAATTTCATTTATAATAAGTTGGGGTCTTACATGAATAGTAACTCGTGAATAGTATTTCGGCATGAAAAAATTAATAATTATCAAGAATGCTCAGAATAATATTTCTATAAAAAATACTGGATGAAGCGCAAATATCAAGGATATTCTACTAATTTCATGAAATATAAAAGCAATACTTCAACAAAATGAGTGTAGAACTAGGGATACGAAACGAAATAATATTACTTACGTACTACAGAGTATGGAAGAAAATATTATTCCTTATGAATACTGAACAAAAATAATATCCCTTACGAATACGAAAGAAATAATACCCCTTACCTCAGAAGAAGACTAAATACTGAAATATTGAAGTAGCAGACTTCTCTTCTTCTTTCTCTCTATAACTTCTCTCTCTATAATTGCTCTTGTGAGTCTTAGTGAATTGGTGAGAATGAAAGAAGAATAAGCTTCTATTTATAACAAATATAGTTCCGATAATTGCACGTTATGGGGCTCGAAATATTACAGTATAATACCTTCATTTTTTCCTTCATTTTTAATTTAGTCCTGCAAGTATTATCAATCTTGCACCACCTCCCCTAATAGTACATCATGTGAGTCAATAGTACAATCATGTGAATCAATAGTAAAATTATGTGAATAAAATAATTACAGTATAGTACATTCATCTATACCTTAAATTTTAATTTAGTCGTGTAAGTATTATCAATCTTGCACCACCTTCCCTAATAGTACATTCATGTGAATCAATAGTACACACATGAGAACAAATAGTTATAAGCATGTGAATTAATAGTAATTAATTGCTCATTTATCCAATTAATTACCCGATTGGTGAATATAACCTCCAGAAATCAATTATTATCAAAATAAATGTCGATTTCTGTAAGACCCCAACTTATTAATAAATGAAATTAAATTTCCTCTATTTATTATTTTGAAATAGAAAGGGTTGATTTGATTAATGTGGTTAGTTATGGGTAAAATACGCAAATATTTCAAATAAGAAAGTGGTTATAAAATATTTATTTTTGGTCGGTGAATATTTGTGTGGTCGTGAAATATTTTTTCTGTCGGGGAATATTCGTACGACGGCGCAGCTATTTGTGGGCTCCATAACGGAAAACGATTGGATGAAGATAACAACAAAAATTGAGTTTTTATAAATAACGGCATAGTTGTTACCGTTAACACTGTTGGAATACCCGGTGGTTAAAAATACAGTAATACGCGTGGTTGCACAGTAGCACACGGATTGCACAGTATTTTTGAATTATTGATTCTTACGAAGGAAGGCACTACTCAATAATTGTTACAGTAGTTACTGTTTAATATTTTATTTTATTGATTCAATAATTGTTGCGTTGATATTTTATATTATTGTTGTTTCAATAATTGTTGCTGCACAGTATTTCCCATTATCAGATCAATAATTCATATTATTTAGAATAATATTATTAGATAGCATTATTGACAATGTCTAGAAAGTTCTGTCTAAGGAGAGGTTTGGTCATCTAATTGCGCGCCAGTAAGGAGAAATCCTTATTGGAAAGCCCCCTCTTTCCTGGGAACGGTCTGGTTGTCATAAATGTGATTCTGTAATATTATTTGTGAATAATTAATTATTGATTCATATGATAAGGAAATATTTATTCTATGTGGATATAAATGTTAGATATATTTATTGTGGTTAAAAATGAAGGAGTTAATGTTGAGGTGTTTTATCAGTATTTTTATCGGAATGGAGGTATTAAAAATCAAATCAGGGTTTTTTAAGAAATATTGTGGGGGTTATAATTTTTAATCCGACCGTTGGATCGTGGTAATTTTTGGATATGTTATTCATATATAAGTTGAGTATATGTCCACAAATTTTGAACCGTTAAAAATGAACATACGATTTGTTATGAATTTTACGAGATGACTGGTTCAGAAATTGTAGAAGTTGCGGAATTTATCATTTTGGTAGAAAATTCTAGAATTGGTGGCCCCACTTTTGGTTGGTGAGAAATGTGCTGAAATTTTAATTTAAATGTGGTGGGTGGGAATAGTAGCAGGTAAAGCCATCAGGTTGCAGGTCAAGTCTGCTTCGGCGTGCTAACATTTTCCTATAAATAGAGGGCTAAGTTAGAATTGAAAATCACACCAGAAATAAGTTTTCTCCCTTTCTCTCTCTAGATTATTGAGTGTATTTTATGAGTATTTAGATACTTTGAAAGTTGCTATTCAGCACAAGTTTCATTCAGCCTCATATCCGATATTCAGTCAGAAGTACGGTTATTTTGAGGTAAGGGATATTATCTTCTTCTTAAATGATATTTTCTTCAATATCATTATGCTGAAATATTGATATGAACTTTTTATCAAATTTAGAACTTTTTGTGTCGGAGTTACTATTCACGTATACGTTACTATTCACGTATACGGCACTATTCACGAATACGGCACTATTCACCGAAAAATAAAATTTTCCCTTTTTGTCCAAGATATCTATTATGGTTACTATCTTTGATTGTATCCATGTTTTGATCTTTATTTTTGAATTCTGCTTCACAATTGATTATTATGAAGTATTATTGATCTTGGATAAACTGTTATACGAATCCCTACTATTTGTCCTTCTGTCTCACTGGATTCATTTTTTTAAAGATATTTTTCATCATTCTCAGTCCTAAATGATGATATTACTGAATATCTTTGGCCTGTAGTGCAATGATGTATGATTACCTGATGAATATCTTTGGCCTGTAGTGCAAAGATGAACAGGTGTTGAGATGAACATGACTGACGGGTGATACAAATGAATATCTTTGGCCTGTAGTGCAAAGATGAATATTTGGTTAAAGATGATTATTAATTGATGTTACAGGGATAAAACATTGATGATGGACTTTTAAATCTTAGAAGATAGTAGAATTCATTCTCTACTTGACTCTTCTAATGGTTTGTTGTTTGCGCTGCAGTTGTTGATCTAAAACTTGTTGTCGATTATATTCTATCAGATTTTTCCCTGTTGAATAGTAATGATAATTTGTTATATATTATCTTAGTTATAATATTCTTTACTGGGCTAGTTGAGTTCACCCTTTTCTTTTTTGTTCCATTTTTCTTCTCAGGAGGTGAGAACATAGCAGGATCTAGTCGGGGTATAGAGTGATGGTTCTAGAAAGATGTTTTAGTAGTTCTTACTAATTCTGTAAAATAGTATTTGAATAATTGTAATGAGGACTTATTTGAGTATGGATATTGTCTAGAAGACAATATTTGTATTTAAACTCACAGTATGTGTTGTCGTATTTTGCACGACAGTTGTATTATTGAACTTGTAGTTTGCTTTCTGTACCATGTATTTGGCGACTCAGAATGGGTGTTGTATACCTATTTTGGGGGGCGTCACAATTTCCACTAACATAAATAATCTCAACACAATGAAACTATTAATTTCATCTTTAATTAACACGAACTTAATCATCATTAATATTATAACTCACAATATTTAATAACTAGATCATTCCCAGGAAAGAGGAGGCTTTCCGATAAGGATTTCTCCCTATTGAGGCGTAATTAGGTGACCAAACATCTCCTCGACAGAACTTTTTAGACATCATCAATATTGTAAATAATAATATGAATAACTTTTGTCCTCTCAATTATCGATTTAATAATAATAAATATTATGCAGATGCTACTGTGACAATAATTGAATCAATAATATGAGAAATATTATGCAACAATTACGGTAACAATAATTGAATATAACTGAGTGACTTCTCACGTAAGCATCAATAATAAATACCTTGTGCTACTATGCAACCACGCGTATTACTGTACTTTTACTACCGGGTAGTTCAACAGTTTAACGGTAAAATTTTCACCGTTATTTTTATAACAAGATATTTCTATCGTTTTCTAACTACGACATTACTTCCGTTGTGGGGTCCACCAATGATTGTGCCGTCGTACGAATATTCCCTGTTAAAACGAATATTTCCCGACCAATCGAATATTATATAACCACTTGCTTACTTTGCAAAATATATAAATATTACCCACAACTATAACATTATATCAAATCCACACCATAATATTCAAAAATATAATTCGAGAAAAATTAATCTTTATTCATAAAACTTGGGGTCTTACAGTCGATGTCTAGAAAGTTCTGTCGATGAGAGGTTTGGTCACCTAATTGCGCGCCAATAGGGAGAAATCCTTATCGGAAAGCCCCCTCTTTCCTGGAAATGATTTGGTTGTTAAATATTATGAGTTATAATATTAATGATGAATAATTATTGAAAGATTAAAAATGTGTTGATTGAAGATAGAATGATTTGTGGTAATATTTATTCAATCTTTGATATAAATAAGAAGTCTGTTATGAGACGTTTGTGGTAAGTTTAGTTTATTCTATGGGGGCCTATATATCATCATCTAAGAGTCACTTTCGCCAATAGTAATTGCCTTTACCAGACATCAAATCACTTGTCGTTTCATATTACAGGCGTCGAATCACTTGTTGTTTCACATTACAGGCGTCGAACCACTTTTGTTTTCACATCACCAGTCGTCAAGCCACTTACCTCTTCACATTGCAATGACTAAGCTAGAAATCTTCTATAAATAGAAGCTTAATTCTTCTTTCATTCTCACCAATTCACTACGACTCACAAGAGAATTCTATAGAGAGAGAATCAGAAAGAAAGAAGAAGAGTATTCTGTTACTACACTATTACAGTATCACATCTCCTACTAAGGTAAGGGGTATTATATCTTTCGTATTCGTAAGGGGTATTATTTTTGTTCAATATTCGTATGAAATAATATTTTCTTCCATACTCTGTAGTATGTAAATAATATTATTTCGTTTCAGATTCTGAATTCTACACTCATGTTGTTAAGTATTGCTTCTATACTCCTTGAAATTAGTAGAATATCCTTGAAATTTACGCTTCATATAGTATCGTTTCACAAGAATATTTTTCTGAACATTCTTGTTAAAGTTTAATCTTTTCATGTCGGAGTACTATTCACAGGATACTATTCACGAAGTATTATTCACGGGGTACTATTTATGACAAAAAATAATTTCTTTTATGTCCAAATTATTTTTGATACAATATTATTCTTGAATTTTATTCCACAAAGCAGTATCATGTTGGTAATTTGGATATTATTGAATTCTGGATAAATTAAATTATAAATCTTTAAAATTTATCATTGCTCTCATTTAAATTGAATTCTTATATCATTGTCATCATGATCATGCTTATATTGTGATGAAAGTCATCTTTGGTCGTAGTGTATAGATGGACTGTTGATCGGTATGATTATGACCAGGGATTATTAGGTATAATCATGACCCGTAATATTATAAATGATGTGGTAAAAGGCATCATTGGCCTGTAGTGCATTGATGGATAGTTGTTGGTATGATTATGACCATTAGTGATACTAATGAATATCATTAGCCATAGTGCAGGGATGATTCGATGATGTGGATTATTTTTAATCTGAGTCTCAGCGATAAAACTGTTGATAAACTTTTTAAATCATAAAAGATTGTAGATATCATGCTCTACTTGACTCTTCTAATGGATTACTTGTTCTGCCGCAGTTAAACTTGATGTTTATTATATTTTATCAGTTTAATACTGTTGAAGGCTAACGATAATTTATAATGCATTATCTTAGTCATAATATTTCTTACTGGGCTAGTTGAGCTCACTATTTGCTTTCATTGTTCTATTCAGGAAATGAGAATATAGCTGGGACTAGTCAGGGAACAGAGTGACGGTCCAGATGTTTGCATTAGTAGTCGTCACTATTCTGTGAAATAGTGTGATAATAAATATAATAAGGACTTATTTTGAGTTTGAATACTGTCTAAAAGACAATATTTATATTAAAACTCACAGCTTATGTTGTGACGTATTCTACACGACACTTAATAGTTGTATAAATTAAGTTTATATTTGTATTTTGTACCATGTATTTGACGACTCAAAATGGGTGATATATACCTATTTTGGGGGCGTCACACTTTATATATGTGTGTGTGTGTATATATATATATATATATATATATATATATATATATATATATATATATATATATATATATACTTTATAACTTTCCACCGATTATTTTGAAAAATGAGTAAGTGGGGGTTCATGTAATACGCCAACTAACAACAAATACATCATAAAAATTTTCTCGATATTTTTAACAATATTTATTCATCAATAATATAACTTGCAATATTAACAACCAGATCATTTACAGGAAAGAGGTCAGGGGCTTTCCGATAAGGATTTTTCCCTATTGGCGCGCAATTAGGTGATCAAACTCATTTTCTCGACAGAACTTTCCAGACATTGTCAATAATACAAATAATAATATGAATAACTTTATCGTCTCAATTATTAATTTAATAATATAAAATATTGTGCAGATGATACTGTGACAATAATTAAATCAATAGTGTGAGATACTATGTGTAAGACTCCAATTTTTATAAATAAAGATGAATTTTCTATAAATATCATTTTTGAATATTATGGAGTTAATTTGATATAATGTTATAGTTGTGGGTAATATTTATAAATTTTACAAAGTACGCAAGTTGTTATATAATATTCGATTGGTTGGGGAATATTCGTTTTAACAGGGAATATTCGTACAACGGCACAATCATTGGTGGACCCCACAACGAAATTATTGTCGGATTGAGAAAACGACAAAAATATTTTATTAAAAATAACGGCGAAAGTTTTACCATTGTTACTGTTGAACTACTCGGTAATAAAAGTACAGTAATACGTGTGGTTGCATAGTAACACACGGTATTGATTATTAATGCTTATGTGAGAAGTCACTCAGTTTGATTCAATTATTGTCAGTTAATAATATGAATTATTTAGCGATAATGAAGTTTTGTTTTATTCGTATTATTAACGTAATAAAACAGAAACATCTTTTTATATAAAACAGAATACTTTATTAAAGTAATTCTATAAATAGAATATATTATATTTTATTTAAAAGATTTTTCTTTAAATATGGACCGTCAGATTAAAGTAATCAATCTGGACCGTTCAAGGATTAGTTACTATGCATTCCATTTTTATATAAAGAGCAGCTCATTCCTTCATTATTTCTTACGAATTCACTGAACTCTAGAGAGAGAAACTATAGAGAGAAACTATAGAGAGAAACTATAGAGAGAGAAAAGAAAAGTATTCTGCTACTTAACTACTTCTTTATTTCAGTTCTTCTTTAAAACGGTAAGGGGTGTTATTCTTTCTTATTCATAAAGAGAACTGTTGTTATTCCATTTCTTGTTATTCTGTTAGAATAACCTGTATACGCGGTCTACCCTATACTTGGTGACATTCTTCTGTTACTCTGTTGAAACATCCTGTCTGTGTGTTTTACACCGGACCTGGTTCCGTCTTGTTATTATTCTGCTGGAACATCCTGTCTGTGTGTTTTACATCGAACCTGGTTCCATTATTTATTATTATTCTGTCGGAATATCCTGTCTGTGCGTTTACGCCGGACCTGATTCCATTGTTTATTATTCTGTCGGAATATCCTGTCTGTGCGTTTACGCCGGACCTGGTTCTATTATTTATTATTCTGTTAGAATAACCTGTCTATGCGGTCTATCGCATGCATGGTGATTTCTTTTGTTATTCCATTCGTTATTATACTCAGTTGGTTAAGTTTTAACTTCTATACTCCATGAAATTAGTGAAATATCCTTGATAATTGCGGTTCATCCAGTATCTTTTCATGAAAATATTCTTCTAAGTATTCTTGAATTTTACTCCACAAAGCAATATCATGTTGACAATTTGGACGTTGTTAATTCTTAGATAAATTAATTCTTGAACTTGTTTTATTGAATTCTTATATCATTGTCATCATCCTCATGTTTATAAAATGTTGAAAGTCATATGTGGCCTGTAGTGCATAGATGGGCTTGGTATGATTATGACCAGGGATTATTCGATATAATCATGACCGTAATGTTACAAATGATGTGGTAAAAGTCCTCATTGGCCCGTAGTGCATTGATGGACAGTTGTTGGCATGATCATGACCATTAATGAATACACGAATATCATTGGCCGTAGTGCAGGGGTGATTCGATGATGTGAATTATTTTATTAAGCTGAGTCCCAGCGATAACAGTGTTGAAAAACCTTTGAAATCATAAAAGATAGTAGAGTTTATTTTCTACTTGACTCTTTTAATGGATTGCTTGTTCCGCTGCAGTTAAACTTGATGTCTATTATATTTTATCAGTGTAACACTGTTGAAGGCTAATGATAATTTATTCTGCATTATCTTAGTCATAATATTTCTTACTGGGCTAGTTGAGCTCACCCTTTCTTTCACTGTTCTCTTCAGGAAATGAGAATATAGCTGGGACGAGTCGGAAAACGGAGTGATGGTCCAGAGGATAGCATTAGTAGTCCTCACTATTCTGTGAAATAGTGTGATAATAATTGTAATGAGGACTCCTTTTGAGTATGAATACTCTCTAGAAGACAATATTTGTATTCAAACTCACAGATTATGTTTGGTCGTATTGTACACGACAATTGTATTATTAAGTTGTATTTGTATTCAGTACCATGTATCTGGCGACCCAAGATGGGTGATGTATACCTAATTTTGGGGGCGTCACACTATGCAGCAATTACTATAGCAATAATTGAGTAAAACTGAGTGACTTCTCACGTAAACATCAATAATCAATACCGTGTGTTACTATGCAACTACGTGTATTACTTTACTTTTATCACCGAATATTTCAACAGTTAACGGTAAAACTTTCGTCGCTATTTGTATAAAAATATATTTCTGTCGTTTTTTATCTCCGACAATAATTCTGTTGTGGGGTCCACTAATGATTGTAGCGTCGTACGAATATTCCCTGATAAAACGAATATTTCCCGACCAATCGAATATTTTATGACAACTTACTTACCTTGCAAAATTTGTAAATATTACCCACAACTATAACATTATAACAAATTCATACCTTAATATTCAAAAATATATTTCAAGAAAAATTAATATTTATTCATAAAAGTTGGGGTCTTACAAATATATGTAGTAACTGAATTTACTTTGACAAAGATAACAAAACATTCTAGTATTCTAAATGAGTTTCATAGAATGACAAAAGTACTCTGCCAAAACAGTTTTTTAAACTAACATTAACAGGTTATTTTTCTTAAAATAACTTTCCCACTTAACTTAATTCATACAAATCATTTAATTAGCTAAATATAATGTTCTTACACATATTCTTAGCATCAATCTCCACTCAATTTCAACATTTGAACAAAACAATGTTTTTAATTAACAAACACCATATGTGCGTCCATTTCCAAAGTAGAGGTCAGAGATGTTTGCACCTATTCTTATGCTATAATTTATTCTGTTATTGCTCCGCACAACAACAACAAAGCTACTTTACTAATACTTATACTTAAATACCACCGTCGCAATTCGCATTATATCAACTATTTTATTATGAACTTTATAATACTACTTTCTAACTTCATATGTAACACTATAAATAGAGTACTAACCTTAATCTTGTTTTGAATTGAATGATATTATATCATCTTCAGCCCCTTCCTTGCTCAACACAATCAAAACAACAATTCATTTTAATTCCTTTCTTAATTCGGTAGTTCCAGCCGAAAGAAAAGAAGCTGGGTATGCTTTGAACAAGTGAGTTCTATAAAAAATTTAAATCTTGGGGGGCTATGGCCCCCTCCAGCCATATTGTGGTTTCGTCCATGTTTAAATTACCTTAACCACTTTTCATTTTTGTACCAAAAAAATACTAACTATATTCGTTTAAATTAAAATTAAATAAATTCTTACTCAAATTTCAATTTTTAAATTTCAAAAAATTAAAAGTACCTTTGATATTAAAAAGGAAATATTACTTGTTTATTTGTTGGTTACGTGCATGCATGTACTATTTTGCAGCCTAGCCCTAGCTAGCTATGATCAATTTTGCAGAATGTAGCATATCACTCCACTTACATACATACATACTTATCTCATTCTAGAAATGTGTGTTGTGAAAGATGGTACTTTTAATTTCTTAATAAGCTTTAAGAATATAAAATTTGGAGTAATTGAATATACAAGAAGAATTGTTATATAGATATTACTGTAAAATTAATACTACCATCATAGTCTTTAAACATAATAGCACTTTCTTTTTAGTATTTTGCACATTATTATAAGGCATATCTGAATATCATTATTATATTAATTACTCAATATTATAATGGATCTTGTATTATCAATAATACTATAAGATATATATTTGAAACTTTTAAATTTAAAATCCCCCATTATTCGGTACCCATCATGTGGCCAAGTGAGAAAAGATGTAGAGGCTAATATTTGCACAGCTTTCATCTGTATCTACCGGAAAGGTTGCTAGTAGACCTATGAGCGGGTCCAATATATACGGCGAGGATGGTCAGATTCCAATGCGAGCAATCAGATTTGAGATGGATAGATCTTTTTATAGGAAAATGTAATATTTTCACATTATCTTTTATATAAATATTGAGTGAGTAAATAGATTTACGTGAAATATTATTTTAATTTATCATAAAGTTAATTTCGTGATAAATTAGTCAATTGACCAATACAGTACTGATACGCTATCTACCAACATGTGTGTCGACCCTCTGTATTAATAAATTGACCAAAATTAACTTAATAATAACTACACCTACTTCCAAAGATATTGACTTTAAAAAAAAATCCTAGCATGCATTAATCGTCTTCCAAAGAAAAGGGAAGAAACAGGGAGGGACGGTAAGGAATGATAAGGAAATTAAAAGTAAAATAAAGAAAATGAGTTTTAATTTAAGGAATTTATGCATGCGAATATGGTACTACTAGCTAGTAATAACAAGTTTTGATGACTGATTATATATAATTGTGACCACTGATTTGACCTTGTCTTTTGGAGGCAACCAAGATGGAGGCGTGTGAATTAAGAAAAGAGGAGAGAGAGCAGAAAGGATGGTTTTGAATGTCTTGGGGTTAATAATAATAGTACTAATAAAAATAACAAAGGAGAAGAAAAGAATGTCTTGGTCTTGGGGTTTGGTTTGATTCCATTAATTATTTCTTTCTTTACCCCCACCCCTCACTCCCCTCACGCCACACCCCACACCCCAGACAAATTGAGCACATTTTGCAATATATTCTTCTTGGGTTACTCAACATTGTTACTTCCAAGAGGGACCATATATTCACCGTTTCCCTTCTTTTTCCTTTCATGCTCACATCACATGGATTCATCAAATAAACCAGAAGCACCATTATATGCATGCATGGTTGCTAAATTAGACCAACTAATAATAATTTATATATTGATTAATCTTATGACGAAATTGAATTATCTATGAGATAGGGATAAAAAGTTATAATTGAAATCTCTTTAGTGTTATTCCAGTAATAATTATATACTAATTATATAAAGATAAACAATGTTATAATAAAGACTTGCTAGATATAATTGTCAAACTTTTTAAATCTAAGTCAACTGTTGGACGGTTTCTCTTTAAAGCAGACTCAACTGTTAGACAGTTTCTCCTTAAAGCAGATTTCGTCCTCGCTATCGATTCTTATTAATGAAACAATAGACGTCTACTTTCGAGGATAAAATGGTCTTCAACTCTCACAAAAAGCATTTCAATGAAAGAATTTCACGAACCAATAAAATTTGAATATTCTCTATGATTTTTAATGAATGAATAATGAATTTAGTTTTAAAAACTTGAGAAGGATTGACGTTGAAGTGATTGTTTTGGGTAGATTTGAAACATATTTATAGGTTTTCAAATACCCCTTTGAAAATGTAATCCCTTTAAAAATATACATTCATTTAAAAAGGTTATATCCATTTGAAAAGGTTACATCCCTTTAAAAGGGTATTTTTTCAATTTAAAAAGATATGAATCAAACACACCCTTTTTAAAGGTCACACCGATTAATTTTATTTTAAATAAATTTCTCATTCATTAATATATATATATATATATATATATATATATATATATATATATATATATATATCCAACATTTAGCTGTGTCAGGCAGTAAATACGGGTTAGTTCCGTAAATATATAGAGTACTCAAGAATTTCGTAGTCTGATTTAAGGCATTTTCAGCCCCTTCTGGATCACTTCAATGTTTTGAGTATTATATATAGACAACTTGAATTATGATTTACTTAAAATTTTAAGTGATGAGATAAATCAGAAGCACCATTTTTTTTTTGGCTCAGTAGAATATATGGTGGCTAAATTTGATAAATAAAGGTCATTTAATAATGTTTAAATAATAATTATATTATCAAAATAATAAGTATTGTTAAATTTTTAAATTATGCTTCAAATAAATATTAAAGTGTCGACACACTTACACATGCATAATATGTTGTTTGAATAATACATATTGATCTTTAAATTTTAATTTTTAAAATTGTATCAAAAATCATGTCTTGTATATCTTATATAAAACTTAATTGATTAAAAACATACAGATAAGTATTAAATAAAGATTATCAGAAAATACTCCTTTCATTCTACGAAAATTGTTACATTTGCTTTATAAATTTTAAGAATGTTTCTTATATGTTTATATTTAGTTTATTGGTGATATACCATGAAATTAGAATTGTAATGGTAAATTTCATAATATTATATTATTTAATACTATCATAAAGAAATAAATTTTTTTGAACAAATTAAATAAATTTAATTAACAAATGGGAATTTTTTTTAATAGGACAGAAGGAGTATATATGCATAATTCAAGTATATTTTATACAAATTTTAATATTAAAGGGGAGAGGGGAGAGGGGAGAGGGGAGAGGGGAGAGAGTGGAGAGAATCACATAGAAACTTAGTACACTTTTTAGGACAAAATGATTATCTTATTATTAATAAACAGTGCTTTACCATATGGATTAGCTTTTAGCTAGGTTGATTATTGTGGTCGTATATATGCACTATTCATGTGGAGAATTCAATATCACACGTACAAGTTGAATACTACTATTAGTACTATACTACTATATACAAACAAAGAAAGTTCAAACACGTACTTATCTGCCCCCATTTTTTTGGGCCCAAGACAAGTGAACCAACATGCCTATTTTATTCTAAAAACATACTGATCTTTAACATGTCCACTTAAAACAATATATGGTACATTTATTTTGAATCCGGTGAGGTTAACTTTATGATAAATTAATCAATTAATTAATATAGTATTGATACGCAGAGAGATTATCTCTTAATTTTTTTGACATGCGTGTCGATATTGTATTGACCAATTAATAAAAATTAATTTCATGCTAACTACACTTATTTATTTTATTTAAGAAATAGTAGTACTCTCTCCGTTCCTTAATATATGTCGTTTTAGAATTGTGCATAAGAATTAAGGAAATGATTATAAAATATTAAATATATTATAAATTGTCTATATTATCATTGTATTGAAAAAAGATAGTGTTATTTATTAGACAAAAATTAGTGAGAGAATCTAAGTTATATTTATTTTTTGGAATAATATTAAAAATTAAATAATTAATACTTATTTGAAATTCTTAAACGATTTATATTTAAAAATAAAAATATTTTTTTTAAACAATTTATTTTAAGAAACGGAGGGATTACTTGTTAGGAGTACTTATTACTACTAGTCTTCATCAATAATACTGCTAAGAAATCAAAGTCAATATATTTGCTAGCGTGCTGGCTTTAAGGTGACTCGCGTGTTATTAAAATAATAAGTTTGTATTTGTATTGAAAGAATGGAATATTATAAAAGAATAGAGTAGAAAAAGAATAAAATGATTTATTTTATTACAGTTGAAATGTTCGTATCATTTTATACCTTCTTTTTAAAGAATAAAATTTAAAAATTTAAAAAATAAAAAAAAATAATTCATTCTATTCGAATAGAGCAACCAAACATAATTTTTTTAATTCTATAAAAATAAATAATAATATATTATTTCATTTTCACCTTTATTTCTCCGATTCAAACATAACATAATAGTAAAAGAAGAAAAGAAACAACTTAATAATTTGAATTCTGAAACATAAAGAACATTAATATAATAATGATTAATTTTTTGGCTCCAGTTGAATTTGAAATATATATTTTAGAAATTTATGTGTGCGTATATTGTGCACAGACTTTTGAATCCTGTCTTAACAAATATATTATCAAAGTTGCGCAAAAATTGATTCTCAAAATATATGTGATGATCGAAACAGAAGTACTGTTGAATTTAAAGAAAACAGTTGTGATAACCAACATGTGGGAAAACAAAACAAAATGTTTGTACAGACTATATATGAATGGAATGACTCTTTATATATATATATTTGATATTTTTACGTGCCTTTTTTTTTTTTACGTAAAAATGAGACCTATTTGATGCTCATATAAAAAAAATCACTTAAAAATATCAAAACTATATAAAAAAAAGGCTTAAATATGATTTACTATCCTAAACTATAGGCCATATTCCACTTCGGTGATCCACTTTTTAATTTTGTCAATTAGATTATTAAACTATCAATTTTTTTCAATTTCATTCAATTGAAGCTAAATTGCTGACGTGGCTATTTCGGTGGGCTATTAATCAGCTGAAGTGTAACTAAAAATAGTATTTTATTTTTTCTTAACACATTTAAAGGGCAAATTTATCAAATAATTTTATATTAGACATTAATACTAATCATAAACAACAGATTGAATCTCACAGCTCTCGTAAAATCTAAGACAGATTTATCTCCGTCGTCACTGAGTCACTGACCCAACCATGGCTAACTACAATAATCAAAAAATTTAGAAAATTTCAGGTATAAACCATAGTCAACAAAAATCTTTCCGGCGAGATCAGAAAATTTCAGGTATAAACCATAGACAGATTTATCTCCTTCTTCACCGGATCTTCACTTGAAAAAAAAATCTAATGAGAAACAAAAAGACACAAAGGAGATCAGACATATTTTCCGGCGAGATCTGAGGATGCTTTCCGGCGAGAAAGGATTTCAGACACGTCGGCCACAGGGAGCAGAACCAGATGATTCATCCATTGTTGAAGCACGTGAACGGGTTGAGATCGATGAAATCACGGGGAGATCGATGAGGTAGCCTCCAGATCTGACAAAATCGATTCTATCAGAACCATCTCCGACTCCTCCTCTGCGTCCAGCTCTGTATCTAACAATCGACGGTCTTTTTATCACAATCGGAAGCCGGAGGAATTGCAAATTGAAAATGTTCGAGAAAAGGTAGAAGAAGAGAGTGGAGAAAATCAGAAACAAATCGTGAATGGAGTATCTAACAATCGCCTGTCCTCCAATCGAAAACTGAAGGAATCGACAAGTGAAAATGTTAGGGTTTAGGATGAACAAATTGATGGAGAATCGAAGAAGAAAAAGAAAAAGGATGAAGAATGCATGGAAACCTAAGGTGCAGGAAAACCTAACTGGAGGAAATGAACTTGAGGAGAAAAATCCGGTGGCTGTGAGTGAAGGGAAGGAAGTTAAGAAGAAGATTCCCGTGGTTGTGAGTGAAGGAGACAACAATCTCTCCCTCTCCTTTCCCAGATCTGTGCAGTAGTTTTTTTTCTTTTTCTTTTGATTTGGTTTAATTTTATTAAATTATTATTATGTTTTATTTTGTTTTTGACATATTTACCCTTGATGTTTAGAAGAGATAATTAAAATAATATTTTTTAATTACACATAAGCATTAGTTTGCCTTGTCAGCGAGCCACGTCAGCAATTTCTGACGTGGCAACTTCAATTGAATGAAATTGAAAAAAATTGATAGTTTAATAATCTAATTGACAAAATTGAAAGGTGAATCACCAAAGTGGAACATGACCTATAGTTTAGAGTAGTAAATCATATTTAAGCCTAAAAAAAAATATCAATTCATATATAAAATATAATCTCATATCTCAAGTAAAATTCCAACAAATTTAGGTATAGACATTTGTACTAGTACCATGCAGTAGGCAAAATTTCCTTGATCACATGCATCAATCAATCTATGTAATTATCTTTTTCAATTTTATATATATATATATATATATATATATATATATATATATATATATATATATATATATCAATCTATTTTTGATACATATCCCTTTATTTTACTTATCCTGTTTATCATCTTTAGCGATAAATCGGGCTACAGTTTGGTCCGTCACTATAGAACAAATAAACGGTTTATATGTTATGGTGACGGTTCGATACGTCGCTAAAAGCTAAAACGACAATTCTCTGATATACACGACGGATCAAACCGTCGACCGGTCCGTCGCTAAAAGTGGTGAGCAAGGTATGTTAAATAAAATGGTATGCACTTGATCCTCTCCGATATATATATATACACACATAACTGTGTATTACACAGTTAGGCTATAACGACAGCTGAAATCGTCGTCATAACTCAAAAAATCGTCATCATAGCCGACTGTATTACAGAACTGTGCACATACATTTTTTCAATGCATATATATATATATATATATATATATATATATATATATATGACCCTGAAATTATCGACGGTAACCCCTGTTTTTTTTCTTCATCAAAATCGCACAGTAGCATCCCATTTTTTTTGTTCCACTTAGCGTCGACACTCAACAACACTACCGACAGCTCCTCAACTTGGCCGCACCGCAGCTCGCCGTCGATCTCCCCTCCCTCTCGCCACTACAAGTCATCACTCCGATAACGATAAGTAGTTAGTTATTAGTTGAAAGTTTCAGTAGTTGTCAATTTAATTGAATGTTTGATTTAGGGTTTTAAAAAAATAGGGATATGTGGTTATTGTTGCCATTAGTTAAAATTGATATAAATAATAAATTTTGTGCTAAGTGTTGTCATTAAATTAGAGATTTAGAATTTGTTATGCCATGAATTAGAGATTACGTGTTATTATCAATAAATTGATATTATATATTTATGGTAAATTGTTTGTGAAATAATTGAATTAGGTTAATTGATGAAATGTTTGAATTGATGAAATTATTATGAAATATTTAAATTGATGAAATTATTGTTAAATATTATATTTGGACAAAATAAATTTTAAAAAAATATTCTAAACGTCAATAAATAAATTTTTTTAATGATGTATTTTGAACATTCTCTAAAAATATTCCGACATAATCTACGATCACATTGTTCGAGACAGCACGAGGAGGCAGGTTAGGTGTCAGTTGGACCAACCTCTTGTTTTTATCTTTAGACTGCTGCTAACTGGTAAAGTAAATGCTTTGACTCCATTCTTGTCCATTCACCTTTTATTAATTTTTATATTCTTCTTTTTTTTAATTAAAGACTAATATACAATTTAATTACTCCCCTAAAATTTGTAGGATTATTAAAATTTACATCTTAATAGTATTTTAATGTATCTAAGTATATTCTAAAAATTAATTTTTTTATAAATTTTAATCGATTAAAAATGAGAGTACACTTTATTTAACAAAAAAGACATTTAAAGTGTATTTTATTAACTAATTAAAACCTCATTCAACTTCAATATTTTAATATTTAAATTAAGTACTACAAGTAGAATTCGTAAGTAAAAAGTAGAGTATCCCATTCTTAACTACTGACTTATCACTTACAAGAAAGATATGGTACCATATATATATATATATATATATATATATACACGGGAAGCTTCAAGAGCATAATTTTTAAATAACATAATGCCTTAAGTAGCATAATTTTATCAAAACGACGCCGTTTTATAGGGACGCGGTGGCATTTTTATAAATACCATGCCACCGCGTATTTACAAAAATGCCACCGCGTCCCTATAAAACGACGTCGTTTTGATAAAATTATGCTACTTAAGGCATTATGCTATTTAAGAATTATGCTCTAGAAACTTTTCGTGTGTATATATATATATATATATATATATATATATATATATATATATATATATATATATATATATATATATTCCATTTTCTTCATTTCAAAGTTGTTCCCATGCTTTTGTTTATCTACTTAATTGGTTTTTGTTGTTTGTGGACTGGACTGGACGGTCACACCAACAAAAAAAAAGCTGTTTCTGGTCTGGTTACCATTGAAATGATCAGAAGATGTTATGGATATATAGAGGAGAGGACACAATTAATTAAAGCTATTGTCCATATATAAGAATTGATATGATACATGCATATGAAAGAGACAATAATTGACCTTTTCTTATTGGAACCATATGACTGAATGAATGAATGAATGAATATGGCTGGGGCTGGGGCTGGGGCTGGGGGCTGGGGTGCACAAAAAACAGGTCAAGTCGGGTATTAGATCGAACTTCTTAGTTTGGTTTGAATAGGTTAAACTTGAAGTCTTGTCAAATCAGATCGGACCAACATAAGTGAATTAAAAAAATACTTGTAGATAGGAATGACAATGGGGTACGTGGGGTTGGGGTTCGGGATTGCACATTCTCTGATATTATAAAAACTTTCATATTCGTCTTATTTTCTACATGTACTAGTTTTATCCTAGAGAATTTAAATGTGAATAATACTACAGACATAAATTATTTTATAAATATTTTATAAATTATTGATATGGTATATTCTATCTCAGCATATTGATCAACATATTGTTTTAATGTAGTTTTCGGCCCCACATAAAAAGTTAAGATGGAGTATACCACATCAGCAGTTTATAAAATATTTATAAAATAATTTATGTCCGTAACATTATTTTTTAACCGCAGACATTAATACTTTATGAATTTTTTAAATACAAATTAAAATTTAATTATATTTACAATAATTCATATTAATAAAATTAAGAAAAATCAAGTGACAATAATATATTTCCGCTTGATGGTGCCTGTGGTCTATAAGTATAGGCGTGCTCTTCTAGGTGAAAATTATCGTTCACTGCAAATACCTACATAGTCAGTCCCCCTAAGGGTCTGTTGGATAAAAACTGAATAAATTTAAATCTGAATCTGAATCTGAATTGAATCTGAATCTGTCTGAATTGAATCTGAATCTGGATAAAAAAATCTTTTTAATAATTGACATGTTTAAAACATTTGAATGGCAAAACTTTATTATTTTTTCCCTCTCAAAAAATTCAAAATTATTGTAAATTTATTTAATATTACTTAATATAATAATTAATATTTTTTTTAAATTTTTTTAATTTTTTTTACTTCATCCAGTTGCTCATTTAGCCATTCAGTTAAAAAAATCTGACTTTGTCATTCAACTCGTCTATCTTACCGATTCAGCCATTCAGACCAAAACAAACGCACTGACCGATTCAGCCATTCAAATTCAGTTCCATTCAGCTCTAAACAAACACCCCCTAAGTCCTACCAAATGACTTTTGTTTTGTTTCTCCAAAATCAACTTAATTAAATTCTTAGATCCAACAAACAGAAATAAAATAAACAGACAAATGAGAGTAGAAATTAATTTACTTTCTAAAGTAATTTTGCCAAAATTACAAAATAAAAATTGATGAATTTATAATTTAATGTATTTATTAGCATTTATCTTAATCTTAATTTTATATAAATTATCTTTAAAAATTAAAATAAAACTCTTTAATTTTTTCATAATTCAAGGAGGGAAAAAGAAAAATTAAAAATATACAAAAATGGAACTGTCTGCGTGTATTTTTGATATTTTTTATATCATCATCTCTTACGTAAACATACAATAGTTCTCATCTATATGTGAGAATAAATTATATAAAAATATTAAAAATATATGTGAAAATAATGTTTAATTATAAAAATAAACAAAAGAAAGAAATAGAGGGGATGCGTGCACGTGCAGTAATGTGGACCCTTACCGCAGCAGGATAAATGGTTCGTAGGGGGAGGCAAAGTTTGTGAAAAGGCTAAGACGTTAGCCTCCCGTGCGTCTTCTGAACCATAAAGAAATGGCAGGCCAGGGGCAGGGCCAGGGCCAGGGCCAGGGCCAGGCGTCATGACTCTTGTGATGTTACCATCTCCATCATTCACGCGCAAAATAATCTCTACATTTCTTTTCTTTATTTATACTACTAGTAGTATAGTACTAGTATAAACTCTAATCATTCATAGTTGACTTTTTATTTTATTCAAATCAATTATATATACTCATGCAAAATTTAAGAAAGTGCACCTTTATATATATATATATATATATATATATATATATATATATATATATATATATATTTTAATTACAAATTGAGTTTATTTGCGAAGATACATCGGAGTGTGGAATATTTATAACTTTTTTAATTTTATATTATTTTTATTCCAAATGACAGAATTAAAACATTATTAGAAGGTGATCAAAATATATGAGTAAAAAAAATTATTCATCAACACTTAGAGTATTTTTTTTAAATATATTTTGTTCAATTATAGTATTTCACAACATCATATTTCAACCTGTAAGACCCCGAATTTTATGAAATAAAAATATTCAATTTTTTTATAATTATTATTTTATTAAGTAAATGATTAAATTGATAAAATGTTAAAATTAAGAGTAATATGTACAAAATTTATAAAGTAAACAAGTTGATATAAAATATTCGTTGTGTCCGGGAATATTCGTTTGGTCGAAAAATATTCGTACAACGACGGAATCATTGGTGGACTCCACAACGGAATAACCGTTGGATATAGAAAGTGACTAAATAATATTTTTATAAAAAATAGCGATAAAATTTTACCATTAACTGTTAAAATACATGATAATAAAAGTATAATAATACACGTTGTTCCATAGTAGTACGCGTTATTGCACAGTAATACACTATAGTGCACAATATCTTTGATTATTGATATTTTCGTAAGAAGTCACTCAGTGTTTGACTCAATAATTGCTATAGTACAGAATGTTATTTTCTATCAACATTCGTAAATGATATTATTTGTGACGTCCCCAAAATAAGTATACATCACTCATTCTGAGTCGCCAAATACTCGATACAGAATTTAAATATAAACTTCATTTATACAATACGACAAAAGCGTAGCTGAGAGTTTTTACATGAATATTGTCCCATAGACAATATCCAAACTCAAATAGAGTCCTCATTATATTTATTATCACACTATTTCATAAAATAGTGAGAGAACTAATATAACCACCTATCCTGGACCATCACTCCATTCTCCGATTCGTCCCGGCTACGTTCACATTTTCTGAAGAGAACAATAAAAGCAAAAGGGTGAGTTCAACTAGCCCAGTAAGAAATATTATGACTAAGATAATATAAAATAAATTATCGTTAGCCTTCAACAGTGTAAAACTGATAGAATGCAATAAATAATAAGTTTAATTGCAGCGGAACAAACAATTCATTAAAAAAGTCAAGTAGAGCATGATATCTACTATCTTCTATGATTTAAAAAGTTTATCATCAATTTTATCGCTAAGACTCAGCTCAATAAATAATCTACATCACTGAATTATCCATGCACTACGGGCCAATGATATTCATTAGTATCACATCCACGAATTATCCATGCACTACGAGCCAAAGATATTTGTGTTATCACCAATGGTCATGATCATGTCAACAACTATACATCAATGCACTACGGGCCAATGACAACTTTTACCACATCATTTATAACATTACGGGTAATGATTATATCGATACATATTTATAATCATACCAATCAATAGTTCATCTATGCATTACGAGCCAAAGATGACTTTCATCATAATATAAGTATGAGAATGATGACAATGATATAAGAATTCAATTAAATAAGAGCAAGGAATAAATTTTAAAGATTTATAATTTAATTTATCCAGAATTTAATAATGTCTAAATTGTCAATATGATACTGTTTTGTGGAGTAAAATTCAAGAATAATATTGTATCAAAAATAATTTGGACAGAAAAAAATTAATTTTTGTCATGAATAGTACATCGTGAATAGTACTTCGAAAATAGTACCTCAGCATGAAAAGGTTATAAATTATCAAGAATGTTCAGAATAATATTTTCGTGAAAAGATACTAGATGAATCGCAAATTTTAAGGATATTCTATTAATTTCAAGGGGTATAGAAGTAATACCTAACAAAATGAGTGTAGAATTTAAAATCTGAAACGAAATAATATTACTTACATACTACAGAGTATGGAAGAAAATATTATTTCAAACGAATATTGAACAAAAATAATATTTCTTACCTTAAAAAAGAGTATTTCTGACTGATATAGCGGTGATATTCTTAAATAAAACTTGTACTATTTTCTACTCTTAAAACTTCCTTAAACTCTAAAGAAATATACTCAATATATATTATAGAAGAAGAATTCTCTAATTCTGATATAATTTTCAATTCTAAACTAAGCATCCTATTTATAGGAGAATGGTTGGATACTATTTAAAAATTTTATTCACGGATTGCACAGTGACATATCACGGGCGCGCAAAAAAATTTGTCTAATTTTTCTAATCTTTACTATGCAATTATTATGTAAACACTATACATAATAAAATATAATATATTCTATTTTTCATAAAAAATAAAATTTATCATTATATATATATATATATAAAATAAAACTGAGATAACTTCTACCTACAGTTTTAAAAAAATAGATAAATAGGGGGTCCATATAATAAGTCAAATTTACAATAAATACTTCATAAAATACCCCTCTAATTATCTCAATTCACTTGGTTTCTCAAAAAATATTTTTAATAACATTTATCATTAATATTATAACTCATAATATTAACAACCAGATTATTCTCAAGAAAGAGGGAGCTTTTCGATAAGAATTTCTCCCTATTGGCGCGCAATTAGGTGACCAAATCCCTTTTCTCGACAGAATTTTCTAGACATCATCAATAATATAAATAATAATATGAATAACTTTGTCGTCTCAATTATTGATTTAATAATATAAAATATTGTGACAATAATTGAATCAATAAGGTAAGATGTTATGCAGCAATTACTGTGGTAATAATTGAATAAAATTAAGTGACTTCTCACGTAAGCATCAATAATCAAATATATTATACAATACCGTGTGCTACTATGCAACCACGCGTCCACGCGTATTACTGTACTTTTATCACTGGGTATTTCAACAATTAACGATAAAATCTTTGTCGTTATTTTTATTAAAGTTATTTATGTCGTTTCCTAACTCTGACAATAACTCTGTTGTGGGGTCCACCAATGATTGTGCCGTCGTACGAATATTCTCTGATAAAACGATTATTCCCCTACCAATCGGATATTTTATAATAATTTGCTTACTTTGTAAAATTTATAAATATTATCCACAACTATAATATTATAACAAATTCACACCTTAATATTCAAAAATGATATTTAGAGAAAAATTTATCTTTGTTCATAAAAGTTGGGGTCTTATAGTATGGTTGGAATATAATTATCGGTTTGAGACAATGAAGATAATTATATGGCAAGAAGATACCCACCACTGGAATGAGCAAGATAGTAATCTTCTCGTTATTCTTTGGAGTTTACTGGGTCAACCAAGGGTAATGCTTAAGTCATATGATATCTATTATAACTTAGATGCATGGCCTCCCATGTATGAAGGATTCCTTGAGCATTTTCTAAAGATTTTAATTCCTAAAATAGTTATCGACTGTACCTTTATGTAAAGTATCATCGGTTTAGAGTGTGAGTACTGTTATTTCTATTGAAACTCACAACTTATATGTTATCGTATTTTGCACGATATTTCAACAGTTGTATTAATGAAGTTTGTATTTGAATTCTGTACCGTGTATCTAGCGACTCAAAATGAGTTGTGTATACCTATTTTGGGGGTATCACACTATTAATTAGACTTTGAAGTTTTTAGTCAACTGATTAGCTATTTTTATAAATAAATTATAAATTATATTATTATATATTCAAAATCTTATATTGTGATTCATGAGATTAATTAGCTTGAAAGAAGGAATTCTAATAACAAAAAAATAGAAGAAGAGAGATTTAATAATTTTGATAGGATATAACTATGGTGCACTTATGTCTTATGGTCACTATAGTGGGATCCAAAAAAAGTTATTTTATTTCTTTAGCTTTTTATTTTTAATTAGTTTACAGAGAGAATTGCTATTACCTTTTTTTGCCCCACTTTGATGATAAAACAAAATCAAAGAGAAAAGCAAAGGAGAAAAGAAAATACATAAAAAAAAGAAGGAAATAGAGTGTGTGTATATATATATAATATTATTACTTGTTATATTAACAATATTATAATTAAATATATGTTTTACATATGTAATCGGCCAAAAAATACAAAATTATTTTAAAAAAAATTGGCTCGGGGGCGCTGCCCTCCGAACCCCTGCCAAATTATTTATAGCATCACAATATTTTAACCCCCACTAAATAAATTTTATGACTTCGCCACTGTTTATGGATGCATTTGAAGGGTTTGAGAAAAATCTGGGGAACATTTCTTTATGCAGCCCATTATTTTTTTGAAATATGTTGATTTCTTACTGTTTTTGAAATCATCACCTTGCACAGTTATTTTTGAAAAATGTTTATTTTTTTACTGAAATGATAGATTTCAACCTGTCACAGTAAGTTGGTGTTTATTATTGCTTGAATGTCTCTTAATTCATCTGTCTCTAATTCGGTCAGAGTCAAATCTTGTTTGGTAAAAAAAATTTTGCCTCTTAATTGTTAAAACAGAAACTCACATATTAACTATTAAGAACTGTTTCTTAATAGTTTACTTAAAATTTATAGATAAAAATAGTCTCAATAAATATTATACTCTTTCAATTTATGATTTTAAGTTCATTCAAATAAAATTTTTAAATAACCAAAAGGGTTAAAATGGTAAAATAATGTCATTCAGATGTTTTTACACTTTAAGTTATCAAATAATTTTTTAAATTCAGATGTTATTTCATTTAGATGATCTAATTTATTAATATGTATTAACTATTCAAATTTTAATTACTTAGTTTTATCAAACACTGCCTAAATGAAAGGCCTCTATAATTGAATTATCAACTTTAATCTAATATAAATGTAAGGTCAGGGGCTCCAGAATTGATATGAAATAATAGAGTTTCATTACTCTCTCAGTCACTTAATGTATGTCATTTTAGAGTTGTGCACAAGTATTAAGAAAATAATTGTATAACATTAAATATAATATCAATTGCCTATATTGTACTCATATTAGAAAAAGAAGGTATTATTTATTGCATAAAAAATAATGAAAGAACCAAAATTATATTTAATACTTATGATAATATTAAAAATTAATCAATTAATACTTAATTAAAATTCTTAAATGACAAATATTAAGAGACAATAATATTACTCTAAAACGACATTTAAAAAAAGATACAGAAATCCAAAAAACCCTTGGAACTTGTCATTTTTTTAATTTAACCAGCGAGCTATTTTCTTTTACAATAAAAACCTTTCAATTTTAATAATTGAATAAAAAGTACCACTAAAACATATTAGAGATGAACCATGATTAACCAACAATGAGATGGCAATATATGATATATAGCTATTGTTGATGAGGTATATTATGTGGAATTTTAAACAAAAAAATTATTTAATATTCAGCTTAACTAAAAATAATTTAAAACAATTAAAAAAAACAAATAATTCCTACTCTCTCAAACACCATTCGTTTCCCCACTCCCGTTACCGCCACACCCTCCACACTCCCGCCCCCACCTCCACATACCACCGTCACACCCGTATCGGTCCTCCAACCAACCCACCACAATTATCACTTAAAATCAGTTCACCAACATCATTACAACACCCCAACCCTATGTGAAAAGGAGAATTACCTCAGTATTTGGCCATGCCACCGCTTGCAACGGCAGCGGAAGCCGGCGGAGGGGGTAAAAAAAGGGTTGTAACAACTTCCTACTTCATCTTTCACCTTCCCTTATAAACCGTAGATTCCTGCATGGGGAATTGAACAAGCTTTGAACGCGGTTTCAAGCTTTGAATTGGGATGGGTTTGGGTTTGGTTGCGACGGTAGGATGGTGTAGGGGAGAGTGTTTGGTTGCGGCGGGTCGGCAGCTGGATTGTGTTTTGGATTATTTTGTTTTCCCTTATGTTTTTGTTTTTTGATTTTGTCTAGAAAAATAAATGCTATAACATTTATTAATAATATATCGAATGTCATAAAAAAATTATGTTGTTCGTATTGTAATTACGGGCCCTATAATTGATTAGGAGGACATGGGCCGCCATGTGAATATAGTTTAATGGAACAATTACATATAATAGTACATTTTAATAAAATAATACAAAAAAAGTGCATTAATAAAATATTTACAAAATTAATGCAAATGCAATACTTAATTACAAAAAGAGTGTAATCTTATCCCTTTAATTATGCACACGAATTTCTCCCTCATCTCTCCCACAATTTTCTCCACATCTCTCCCACGATTTTCTCCCACTACATTTCTGTTTCCCTTCTTCTCCTCCCTCCCACCCTCCGCCTCCCCTCCTCCTTCCTCCCGCCATTCCCTCCCCACCCCCCTCCCTCTCTTCTCCTCCCGCCCTTTCTCCTCCCACTGCCGCCCCCTCCCCCTCCCCCTCCAGCTTCCGCCTCCGTTTGCCTTCCCCCTCCTCCCGCCCCTGCCTCCGCCTCACCACCTCCCCTCCCTCCGCCTCCGCCTCCCCTTCCTCCCACATCCCTTTCTCCTCCCCCTCTTTCCGCCCCCCTTTCTCCTCTACCCTCCCCCCCACCCCCCACCCCCCACCCCCCACCCCTCCTCCTCCCTCCCCTCCCTCTCCTAGATCCCTCTGCCTCCCACCGCTACAGGTCCATTCTTTATTTTCACCGGTAACGAAATCTTCCGATAAGGTAACCAATTCAGTTTTATTATGTTACTAATTTATTTTAGATGTAATGCAGTTGGTAACCAAATTTCATGTAGTTGGTTACCAAATCATTTGATAAGGTAACCAATTCAGTTTTATTAGCTTACTAATTTATTTTGAATGCGATGCAGTTGGTAACCAAAATTTATGCAGTTGGTTACTAAACCTTCCGATAAGGTAACCAATTTAGTTTTATTAGGTTACTAATTTATTTTGGATGTGATACAGTTGCTAACCAAATTTCATGTAGTTGGTTACCAAACCATTTGATAAGGTAACCAATTCAGTTTTATTTGATTACCAATTTTATTTTAAATGTGATGCAGTTACTAGTCAAAATTCGTAAAAAGGTAACCATTTCAATTTTTGTGGGTAACCAAATCGTCAAAAAAAATTCAGAATAGCAACTCCGGTGGTGGCGGCGGCGGCGGCAGCGGTGGCGGCGAGAGAGGAGGATGATGAGCATTAGCTCTTTCATAATTTTTTATTTTTAATTTTCTCATTTTGATTTGAATTTTGAAATATTGATTTGAAATTCTTGTTAGAGACAAAAGATTTGAATTTGAATTATTAATTATGATAGTTAGTTGTCCTTGATTTTAGGTTTTTTTATTAATGTGAATTGTACTATTTTTGTAATATGAGTCTTAATTACATTCTTTTTGTAATTATTTAGTTGATGCACTTTTCTTGTAATTACTTTCTATTTGTTGTATACTTATGTAAAGGACCCTAGTTTAATTCTGCTACTATTATGTTCTATCGAGTCCACTGGGTCATTTTTCCATTGTTGAGGTTAAGGTTTGTTTCTCTTATTAGAGTCAGTCTGAAATTTCTCCTATCTAGTCATCTACCCATAGAACATAGTAGTTATTTTCTTTCTTTCTTTTCTTATTCTTTTTTAAAAAAGTTAGCTGGATTTCTGCTATAAAATCCTATTTATTCATTTTGTTAACGATATTATATTCTTGATTAATAATATTGCATTATTCATTAATTAATCATGTAATATTGTTATATTATGATTTATACGTATAAATAAGTTTTATATGCGGGGACGTAAATAGCATGCAATTAATTAAATATTAGTTTATGTCCTTGGATAATACTAGTTGGTAGCCCGTGTAATGCACGAGTTAGTTTGAATAATTAATTGTATAGTTTATTAACATGATCGTCCTCAAAATTGATTACAAACGCTATATATCTAACTCAACACAACTTATTTTACATCCTGAAATGCAAACATCACATAGAAATACAGTATCATATCTTCAAAAGATTTAAGTTGTCTTTGGTCTGGTGGTCTTCATTTGGGTTTTGTTTCCTTGGAATTGAGTTCTTTATCCCTATGAAATAAAACAATGCACCAAAAAGTGCAAGACAAATATATTAAAAAATATGACTATCAAATATAAATAGCAAGACCCCTCCATTGTTGGCCTCCAAGCTAAGAACCCCTCCATCATTGACCTTCCTCTCATCAAAGCTTACCAGGTAAAACTATATATATACATATAGTAGTGATCGATAAGTTGTAAGTAGTGCTATAAAGACTACTGCATAGTGGCTGACAAAATTATTGATTCTAACACAAATATTCAATGCTACATATATAGATAATATTTCTATTAGTATATATATTTGACTATGTCAAATTGATAGAAGATGTCTATCTCTATATACATGGAGTAAGAGTATTAATTACCATATGAAACATAATTTTAAAGGATATCAGCTACAATGTGGTAGACATCTACTGTGAGACCCCGAATTTTATGAAATGAAAGTATTCAATTTTCTTATAATTATTTTATTTAGTAAATAGTTAAATTGATAAAAGGTTAAAGTTAAGGGTGATATGTGATTTTTTTTAAAGTAAGCAAGTTATCATAAAATAATCGGTGATAAAAGTACCGTAATATGCGTGGTTGCATAGTAGCACACGGTATTGATTATTGATGCTTACGTGAGAAATCACTCAGTTATACTCAATTATTGCTACAGTAATTGCTGCATCATATCTCTCATATTATTGACTCAATTGTTGTCACAATATAATCTGCATAATATGTTATATTATTAAATCAATAATTGAAACGACATAGTTATTCATATTATTATTTATAATATTTACAATGTCTAGAAGTTCTGTCAAGGAGAGATTTAGTTATCTAATTACGCGCCAATAAGGAGAAATCCTTATCGAAAAGCCCACTCTTTCCTGGGAACGACCTAGTTGTTAAATATTGTGAGTTATAATATTAATGATGAATAAGTTCGTGTTGATTAAAGATGAAATTGATAGTTTCATTGTGTAAAAATTATTAGTGTTAGTGAAAATCGACATTTATTTCGATAATAATTAATGTCTGGAGGTTATATTGATCAATCGGGTAATTAATCGGATAAATGAACAATTAATTACTATTAATTCACATACTTATAACTATGTGTTCACATGTGTGTACTATTGATTGACATGATTTACTATTAGGGGAGTTGGTGCAAGATTGATAATACTTGCATGACTAAATTAAAAATAGAGGTATAGTTGAAGGTACTATACTGTAATTATTTTTTTCACATGATTAGAACTATTGAGTCACATGATTTACTATTGATTCACATGATTTACTATTAGGGGAGGTGGTGCAAGTTTGATAATACTTGCAGGACTAAATTAAAAATAAAGAAAAAGAGGAAGGTATTAGACTGTAATATTCAAGCCCTAAAATGTGTAATTATTGAAACTATATTTTACTATAAATAGAAGCTCATTCTTCCTTCATTTATCACCAATGCACTAAGTTTCATAAGAGCAATTATAGAGAGAGAAGCTATAGAGAGAAAGAAGAAGCGAAGTCTGCTACTTCACTATTTTAGTATCATGTCTTCTTCTGAGGTAAGGGGTATTATTTATTTCATATTCTGAAGAGATATTATTTTTCGTATTCGTATGAATATTATCTTTGTTCATTATTCGTAAGGAATATCATCTTCGTTCAATATTCGTAGGAATATTATTTTCGTTCAACAGTTGTAAGGGGTATTATTTCTTCGTAAATGATATTATTTCTTTCAATATCATTATGTCGGAATATTGGTACGAATTTTATTGTGAAATTTCGACCTTGTTGTGTCGAAGTTACTATTCACTCTAGTACTATTTATTAGGGTATTCGGGGCACTTTTGTGCTGGAGTACTACTCACGAGTTACTATTCATAGATTACTATTCACCTGATTACTATTCACTATAGTATTATTCACTCGGGTTTTCGGGGCACTTTTCGTGCCGAAATACTATTAATGAGTTACTATTTACGGGTTACTATTCACCCGGTTACTATTCACTCTAGTATTATTCACTCGGATATTTGGGACACTTTTCTTGTCGGAATACTATTCACGAGGTACTATTCATGGGGTACTATTCACCCGAAAAATATATTTCTTTTCTGTCCAAATTATTTTTAGTACGTGAATATTATTCTTGAATTTTACTCCACAAAGCAGTATCATGTTGACAATTTGAATATTTTTAAACTCTGGATAAATTTAAAGTCTTTAATATTTATCCTTGATTTCGTTTGATTAATGCTTATATCATTGTCATCATCCTCATACTTATATTGTGATGAAAGTCATCTTTGGCTTACGTGCATAGATGGACTGTTGATTATTGGTTTTACAGTTGTATATTTTTGACTTACGTGCAAAGATGGACAAGTGTATGACATGATCATAACCACTGTGATAATAACGAATATCCTTGGCCCGTAGTGCATGGATAATTCGATGATGTGATTGGCAGGATCATGACCATTAGTTAACAGTTGAATGTCTTTGGTCGTAGTGCACTGACAGATAATTGATTGGTATGATCATGACCATTGGTTTTATAGTTGAATATCTTTGGCCCGTAGTGCAAAGGTAGACAACTGATTGGTATGATCATTGTTATTACATTTGAATATCTTTAGCTTTAAGGGTAAGGATATTGAGTAAATGTTCTATTAAGCCTTTGTGGCAAGGAGAAACTGTTGATTTACATGATTATAAATATGAATTTTTGATTTAACTATAATCTTTGGTGGTTCAGGTGAAGACAGGTGATGAGAGTTCTTTTTATCTTGGATATAACAAAGAACTGATGATGAGTATTACAGGAATGAAATATTAAAGATTGACTTTTAATCTAGAGGAGATAGTAGACATTATGTTCTACTTAACTCTTTTAATGGATTATTTGTTCCGCTGCAGTTGTTGATCTAAAACTTGTTGTCTATTGTATTCTATCAGTTGTTATACTGTTGAAGGCTAAGGATAATTTATTATGCATTATCTTAGTCATAATATTTCTTACTGGGCTAGTTGAGCTCACCATTTTTTTCATTGTTCTTGTGACGCCCCCAAAATTAGGTATACATCACCCATCTTGGGTCGTCAGATACATAGTACAGAATACAAATACAACTTACTAATACAACTGTCGTGTACAATACGACAAAACATAAACTGTGAGTTTGAATACAAATATTATCTTCTAGAGAGTATTCATACTCAAAAGGAGTCTTCATTACATTTATTAACACACTATTACATAGAATAGTGAGGACTACTAACTAATACTATCATTCGAACCATCACTCCGTTCCCCGACTTGCCCCAGCTACGTTCTCATTTCCTGAAGAGAACAGTGAAAGAAAGGGTGAGCTCAACTAGCCCAGTAAGAAATATTATGACTAAGATAATGCAGAATAAATTATCATTAGCCTTCAACAATGTTAAACTGATAAAATATAATAGACATCAAGTTTAACTACAGTGGAACAAGCAATCCATTAAAAGAGTCAAGTAGAAAATAAACTCTACTATCTTTTATGATTTAAAAGGTTTTTCAACACTGTTATTGCTATGACTCAGCTTAATAAAATAATCCACATCATCGAATCACCCCTGCACTACGGCCAAGGATATTCGTATATTCATTAATGGTCATGATCATGCCAACAACTGTCCATCAATGCACTACGGGCCAATGAGGACTTTTACTACATCATTTGTAATATTACGGTCATGATTATACCGAATAATCCCTGGTCATAATCATACCAAGTCCATCTATGCACTACAGGCCACAGATGACTTTCAACATTTTATAAACATGAGGATGATGACAATGATATAAGAATTCAATAAAACAAGTTCAAGAATTAATTTATCCAAGAATTAACAACGTCCAAATTGTCAACATGATACTACTTTGTGGAGTAAAATTCAAGAATACTTAGAAGAATATTTTCATGAAAAGATACTGGATGAACCGCAATTATCAAGGATATTTCACTAATTTCATGGAGTATAGAAGTCAAAACTTAACCAATTGAGTATAATAAAGAATGGAATAACAAAAGAAATCACCATGCATGCGATAGACCGCACAGACAGGTTATTCCAACAGAATAATAAATAATGGAACCAGGTCCGGCGTAAACGCACAGACAGGATATTCCGACAGAATAATAAATAATGGAACCAGGTCCGGTGTAAAACACACAGACAGGATATTCCAACAGAATAATAACAATACGGAACCAGGTCCGGTGTAAAACACACAGACAGGATGTTCCAACAGAATAATAGAAGAATGTCACCAAGTATAGGGTAGACCGCGTATACAGGTTATTCCAACAGAATAATAAGAAATGGAATAACAACAGTTCTCTTCATGAATAAGAAAGAATAACACCCCTTACCGTTTTAAAGAAGAGCTGAAATAAGGAAGTAGTTAAGTAGCAGAATACTCTTCTTCTCTCTCTCTATAGTTTCTCCCTATAGTTTCTCTCTCTAGAGTTCAGTGAATTCGTAAGAAATAATGAAGGAATGAGCTGCTATTTATAGAAAAATAGAATGCATAGTAACTAATCCATGAACGGTCCATATTGATTACTTTAATCTGACGGTCCATATTTAAAGAAAAAAATATTTTAAATAAAATATAATATATTCTATTTATAGAATAACTTTAATAAAGTATTCTGTTTTATATAAAAAGATGTTTCTGTTTTATTACGTTAATAATACGAATAAAACAAAACGTCATTATCGCTAAATAATTCATATTATTAACTGACAATAATTGAATCAAACTGAGTGACTTCTCACATAAGCATTAATAATCAATACCGTGTGCTACTATGCAACCACACGTATTACTGTACTTTTACTACCGAGTAGTTCAACAGTAACAATGGTAAAACTTCCGCTGTTATTTTTAATAAAATATTTTTATCGTTTTCTCAATCCGACAATAATTCCGTTGTGGGGTCCACCAATGATTGTGTCGTTGTACGAATATTCCCTGTTAAAACGAATATTCTCCGACCAATCGAATATTATATAACAACTTGCGTACTTTGCAAAATTTATAAATATTACCCACAACTATAACATTATATCAAATTAACTCCATAATATTCAAAAAATGATATTTATAGAAAAATTCATCTTTATTTATAAAAGTTGGGGTCTTACAACCTCCCCTTCTTATGAAATTTCGCCCTCGAAATTAGGGTACGTACCTGGTATGTCGAAAAGATAAGGATACCTTGATTTCATTTCAGATTCTAACTCCCAAGTCATTTCCTCAACATCGTGGTTCGGGTCTTCCACATATTTGCGTAACATGGATATGTGAAAAACGTTATGAACACGAGACATACTTGGCGGTAAAGCGAGTCTATAAGCCACAGTTCCTACTCGATCGAGGATTAAAAATAGACCGATAAATCGAGGATTGAGCTTTTCTCTCTTTCCAAATCTTGTAACTCCTTTCCATGGAGCAACACGTAAGAACACATGATCTCCTACATCAAATTCCACGTCCTTTCGATGAAGATCAGCATAACTCTTTTGTCGAACTTGTGAGGTTTTTATACGTTGTCGGATCGTTTGAATCTTTTCTGTAGTCATACGTACCAACTCCGGTCCCAACAACGTTGCTTCACCCACCTCATCCCAGCATACTGGAGAATGACATTTTCTTCCATACAATGCTTCGAATGGAGCCATGCCAATACTTGCTTGATAACTGTTGTTGTAGGAAAACTCCACCAATGGTAAGAACTTGTCCCAACTTCCCTTGAAGTCAAAGACACAGAGTCTTAATAGATCTTCAAGAGTTTGAATAGTCCTCTCTGATTGTCCGTCCGTCTGAGGATGATATGCTGAACTAAATCGTAAATCCGTGCCCATAGCTTTTTGTAAACTAACCCAAAATCGTGAAGTGAATCTTGGGTCTCGGTCAGAAACTATGGATACTGGCATACCATGCAGTCTTACAATCTCGTTTATGTACATACGAGCAAGACGTTCAAGTGTATAAGTTTCTCGTATCGGTAAGAAATGAGCAGACTTGGTCAATCTATCAACAATGACCCAAATCGCATCAATACCTTGAGAAAACCTAGGAAGACCGGTAACGAAATCCATGGTAATGTGCTCCCACTTCCATTCTAGAATTTCAAGTGGTTGCAATGGACCTTTTGGTACTTGATGCTCCGCTTTGACTCGTTGACAAGTTAGACACCTTGAGATAAACAACGCTATCTCTCTCTTCATATTGCTCCACCAAAATGTATGACGAAGATCATGGTACATTTTGGTACTTCCAGGATGGATTGCAAACGGTGTGTTGTGCGCCTCCATCATGATTTCATACTTTAAATCAGGGTTGTTAGGAACACAAAGTCTGGAGTTGACTCGAAGTATTCCTTCTTCATCGATTCTTGCTTCCGGTATAGCACCTTCTTGCACTTTCTTCCTTATACGCATCAGCTCCAGGTCTGTAGCTTGAGCAGCTTTAACTTTATCGATTAAAGTCGGTTCTACTCGTATATTCGCCATCATCACATGGGTCCCTGGAGTCTTTAACTCTATCTCCATCCTTTGCAAATCACACAAAATGGGCCTTTGTGTTGACAATATCGCACTCGTACTTGCATATGATCTTCTACTCAATGCGTCAGCTATCACGTTCGCTTTTCTAGGATGGTATTGAATGGTATGATCATAATCTTTCAACAGTTCAAGCCAACGTCGTTGTCGCATGTTGAGTTCCTTTTGAGTGAAGAAATATTTAAGGCTTTTATGATCCGTAAAGATCTCCACCTTCTCCCCATACAAGTAATGCCTCCAAATTTTAAGTGCAAAGACAACAGCTGCCAACTCTAGATCATGAGTAGGATAATTCCTCTCATATTCCTTGAGTTATCTTGATGCATAGGCTATGACTTTTCCATGTTGCATGAGAACACATCCCAACCCTTTGCTCGAAGCATCACTGTAGATGACAAATCCCTCCGAGCCAGATGGTATTGTTAGAACAGGTGCTGAAATGAGTCTCCTCTTGAGTTCTTGAAAACTCTGCTCACATTCTTCGCTCCAACCGAACTTTGTATCTTTCCGAGTCAGCTGAGTTAATGGAGTAGCGATTCGAGAAAATCCTTCCACGAATCTCCGATAATAACCAGCCAAACCAAGAAAGCTACGTACTTCGGTCACTGATTTAGGTTGCTCCCAGCTTTGAATAGCTTCAATCTTTGCCGGGTCAACCGATATTCCACGACTTGATACTACGTGCCCAAGGAATGCTACCTCTTCCAGCCAGAACTCGCATTTCTTCAACTTGGCATAAAGTTTGTATTCACGAAGCTTTTGTAGTACCAACTTCAAGTGTTGCTCATGATCTTCACGGCTTTTGGAATAAACAAGGATGTCATCGATAAAGACGACCACAAAGTGATCCAAATATTCCTTGAATACCCTGTTCATCATATCCATGAAGGCAGCAGGAGCATTAGTCAATCCAAAAGACATAACTAAGAATTCATAATGCCCATACCGAGTTCTGAAGGCAGTCTTTGAAATATCCTCAGTTCTAACCTTCAGCTGATGATATCCAGAATGAAGATCGATCTTTGAAAAGAATTGTGCTCCTTGCAACTGGTCAAACAGGTCATCAATACGTGACAATGGGTACCTATTTTTGATGGTGACATGATTTAATTCCCGATAATCAATACAAAGTCGCATACTCCCATCTTTCTTCTTCACGAACAGAACAGGAGCACCCCAAGGAGAAGTACTAGGACGAATAAAACCAATGTCTAACAATTCCTGCAGTTGGGTCTTTAACTCTTGAAGTTCAATAGGAGCCATTCGATATGGGACTTTGGAAATGGGTTTTGTACCGGGTTAGGTCGATACAAAATTCAATTTCACGCTCTGGGGGTAGGCCAGGAAGTTCTTCGGGAAATACGTCAGGAAATTTATTAACAACAGAAATATCATTCAAAGCTGACGTATTTTTGTTTAGATCTGTGACATGAGCTAAGAAAGCTTGACATCCGTTTTTCAATAAACGAATAGCTTTATGGCTTGAGATGACAGCGATTGATTTTAATAGTTTGGTTGCTTGAATTCGCATAATAGGTCGATTAGGAACATGAAAGCTAACAACCTTACGAAAACAATCAATTTTTGCATGATAAGTAGTTAACCAATCAATCCCAAGAATCACGTCAAATGCAAGTATTTTTAATGAAATAAGATCGACAGGTAATGTGTGGGTACCAACTTGAACCAAACAAGACTTATAAACCGTGGATGTAATGAAGGTTTCTCCCAATAGAGTTTCAACTGCTAAGTTAAAGTCTAATTTCTCCGGAATCAAATTTAATCGATGAGCGCAAGTAGGAGAAATAAAAGAATGGGTAGAACCGGTATCAAATAAAGTATAGACTTCGTTAGAGTTTATGATAAGCTTACCCATGATGACCTCATTCGGGTTCCTTACACAATAATAAGAATAATAAGAAATGGAATAACAACAGTTCTCTTCATAAATAAGAAAGAATAACACCCCTTACCGTTTTAAAGACGAGGTGAAATAAGGAAGTAGTTAAGTAGCAGAATACTCTTCTTCTCTCTCTCTATAGTTTCTCTCTATAGTTTCTCTCTCTAGAGTTCAGTGAATTCGTAAGAAATAATGAAGGAATGAGCTGCTATTTATAGAAAAATAGAATGCATAGTAACTAATTCATGAACGGTCCAGATTGATTACTTTAATATGACGGTCCATATTTAAAGAAAAATATTTTAAATAAAATATAATATATTCTATTTATAGAATAACTTTAATAAAGTATTCTGTTTTATATAAAAAGATGTTTCTGTTTTGTTACGTTAATAATACGAATAAAACAAAATGTCATTATCGCTAAATAATTCATATTATTAACTGACAATAATTGAATCAAACTGAGTGACTTCTCACATAAGCATTAATAATCAATACCGTGTGCTACTATGCAACCACACGTATTACTGTACTTTTACTACCGAGTAGTTCAACAGTAACAATGGTAAAACTTCCGCCGTTATTTTTAATAAAATATTTTTTGTCGTTTTCTCAATCCGACAATAATTCCGTTGTGGGGTCCACCAATGATTGTGTCGTTGTACGAATATTCCCTGTTAAAACGAATATTCCCCGACCAATCGAATATTATATAACAACTTGTACTTTGCAAAATTTATAAATATTACCCACAACTATAACATTATATCAAATTAACTCCATAATATTCAAAAAATGATATTTATAGAAAAATTCATCTTTATTTATAAAAGTTGGGGTCTTACAGTTCTCTTCAGAAAATGAGATTATAGCTGGGACGAGTCGGGAAATGGAGTGATGGTCCAGGATAAGTGGCTTTAATAGTCTTCACTATTCTGTAAAATAGTGTGACAATAAATGTAATGAAGACTCCATTGAGTATGGATATTGTCTAAAAGGCAATATCCTTGTTTAAACTCTCAGCTATGTTTTGTCGTATTGTACATGACAGTTGTATAATTAAGTTTGTATTTGATTTATGTAGTGTGATATCTGGCGACCCAAGATGGGTGATGTATACCTGTTTTGGGGGCGTCACATCTGCATAATTAAATTTTGTTCCATTGAGATTGGCAGCAAGCTCCATTAGAAGACTCTTTAACTGGCTATTGAATAACTGGGCAAACTGATTCGGCAAAACAACACAGTTGCCTCAAATTATACGTAAGAAATGGTAAGCAATATAATCATCAAATATGTATATAAGAAACGGTAAGCAACATAATCATCAAATTAGATTTCAACGAAATCTTTTAAGCTATGTTTGCAACTCAATCCAAGCCTTACAATTAAAATTGAGCCTAAATTTCAGTTCTTTAGAATTGCAATTGTGCTTTCATTTCAAATTCAAGAGTTTGGAATCGAGTTGCCAGATATAGCATGAAAATCAAGGATTAATTTCATGGAAAATAACTTACAAAAATATTTCCAGTTTCATTGACAATTCTTCCTACACCGGAAGCATAGTTGACACCCTACAGAATTATAGGTCCCCTAGTGGTTGGAGCCAAATATGGAGGAGCAAAATCTTTAAAACCCGCTTGTTGTCCTGGTGTAACATAAAATTATAAACAAACATAAAGATTTTTTTCATTGTTGCTAAACAGACATATAACAGATTTTGTAAAAGTTTGTCGCATAAACTCAACTACTCAAGTATTGTTCTACCATTTTCATATGGAAGAACAAAATCTTACCTAAAATATCGGATATTGTAATGCCATTTGTGTATCGTCCTGTTGGCTTCCCAAAATCAATACCATTAGAAGGGTAATTAGCCTTGGATAGAGACACAATGTAGTTATTGTTTCCAGCTTCAACCAAAGAGTCCAAAAATAAAATTAGCAGAAATTGATAAAAAAAAAAAAGGTCTTATATTGTTCCTTACAAGGGAATAGTGGAATTTAAGGTGTATTTGATTAACAACCTCAAAATAAGGTGAAGCATTTTCCTGAACCATGCACATGCTGTCGTCCAACATACTTTTACCCTATGCATACATTGGCTATAGATAGAAATCTCAACTACAGGACATGTAAAGAGGATAGCAAAAAAATGATGCCCTTATAATAAACATATAACACAACTAATAGAAAACTTTCACGATCAAACTGTAAGGCAACTGTTTAAAATTAAAATGACCAATATTTAGCAGTAATCTACTTCAAGATATTGGATATCCATCAATGCATATCAATGTGACGCCCCCAAAATAGGTATACATCACCCATTATGAGTCGCCAAATACATGGTACAGAAACAAATACAACTTCATTACTACAATTATCGTGAAAAATATGACAATACATAAACTGTGAGTTTAAATATAAATATTGTCTAATAGACAGTATTAAAACTCAAAAAGAGTCCTCATTACAATTATTGATACACTATTTTAAAAAAATAGTGAGGACTACTAAAATAACTTTCTAGAACCATCACTCCATACCCCGGCTAGTTCCTGCTATATTTTCACCTCCTGAGAAGAAAAAATAGAACAAAAAAGAAAAGGGTGAGCTCAACTAGCCCAGTAAAGAATATTATAACTACGATAATATACAACAAATTATCATTAGTCTTCAACAGGAAAAAAAATCTGATAGAATATAATAAACAACAAATTTTAGATCAACAACTGTAGCGGAAACAATAATTCATTAGAAGAGTTAAGTAGAGAATGAAATCTACTATCATCTATGAATTTAAAAGTCCATCATCAATATTTTATCCCTGTAACATCAATCAATATACATCTTGAATCAAATATTTATCTTTGCACTACAGGCCAAAGATATTCATTTGTATCACCAATTGGTCATGTTCATCTCAATACATGTTCATCTTTGCACTACGGGCCAAAGATATTCATCAGGTAATCATTCATCTTTGCACTACAGGCCAAAGATATTCATCAAGTATCACCATTAAGGACTGAGGATGATGAAAAATATTTTAGACAACGAATCCAGTGAGACAGAAGGACAAATATTAGAGATTCGTATTACAGTTTATCCAAGATCAATAATACTTCATAATAACCAATTGTGAAGCAGAATTTAAAAATAAAGATTAAAATATGGATATAATTAAATATAGTAACCATAATAGACATTTTGGACAAAAAGGAAAAATTTCATTTTTCGGTGAATAATGTCGTATTCGTGAATAGTGCCGTATACGTGAATAGTAACCCCGACACAAAAAGGTAGAAATTCCATAAGAAAATCATACTTCATGAACAATACTCATGAATAGTACCGTATTCGTGAATAGTGATGTATACGTGAATAGTGCCGTATACGTGAATAGTAACCCTGACACAAAAAGTTCTAAATTTGATAAAAAGTTCAGACTAATATTTCGACATAATGATATTGAAAGAAATAATATCATTTACGAAAAAATAACATCCCTTACCTCAAAATGATAGTACTTTTGATCGGAATATCGGATATAATGCTGAATGAAACTTGTACTGAATAGCAACTCTCAAAATATCTAAATACTCACAAAATACGCTCGATAATATAGAGAGAAAGAAAACTTATGTTTCCTGGTGTGATTTTCAACTTAGCCCTCTAATTATAGGAAAATGTTAGCACGCCGAAGCAGACTTGCTACTATTGCCACCCACCATATTTGAAATAAAATTTGAGCACATTTCTCACCAACCAAAAGTGGGGCCCACTAATTCTAGAATTTTCTACCAAAATGATAAATTCTGAAACTTTAACAATTTCTGAACTAGTCACATCTTAAAATTCATAACAAATCATACGTTCATTTTTAACGGTTCAAAATTTGTTGACATATACTCAACTTATATATGTATAACATATCCAAAAATCACAACCATCCAACGGTCAGATTAAAAATTATAACTCACGCAATAGAGCTTTAAGAACACTGTTTTGATTTTTAAAACCTCCATTCCGACAAAATACTGATAAAACCCTTCAACACTAACTCCTTCATTTATAATCACATAAATAAATTACAGAATCATAATTATGACAATCAGACCGTTCCCAGGAAAGAGGGGATTTTCCAATAAGGATTTTTCCTAACTGGCGCGCAATTAGGTGACCAAACCTCTCCTTAGACAGAACTTTTTAGACATTACTAATAATACTATCTAATAATATTATTCAAATAATATGAATTATTGATCTGATAATAGAAAATACTATGCAGTGACAATTATTGAAACAACAATAATATAAACTATCAACGCAGCAATTATTGAATCAATAAAATAAAATATTGAACAGTAATTACTGTAACAATTATTGAGTAGTGCCTTCTTATGTAAGAATCAATAATTCAAAAATACTGTGCAATACCGTGTGCTACTGTGCAACCACACGTATTTCCTTATTTTAACCACCGGGTATTCCAACAGTGTTAACGGTAACGATTACGCCGTTATTTATAAAAACTCAAACTTTATCGTTTTCCTTCATCCAACCGTTTTCCGTTATAGGACCCACAAATGGCTGCGCCGTCGTACGAATATTTCTTGATAAAAAGAATATTCCACGACCAAACGAATATTTTCCGACAAAATGAATATTTTACAACCACTTGCTTATTTTGTAAAATTTACACATTTCAGCCATAACCAAAACATTATATCAAATTAACAACTTATTAATTTAGAATAATGAATAGAGGAAAATTCAATTTTATTTATATAAAAAAATTTGGGATCTTACAATCAAAGACCGTCAGGGTACAAAGTATTAGCAAGAGAGGAGGCAGAGACGGCGGCATCTCTGTGGCAATCGCTGGAACGACGATCTTGACTTTTTTCTCTTTGGAGAGTGAGATAATAAAATTGGGGTTGGGTCAGTACAATTTTATTGAACTAGTGTTGAATTTTTCATGCCCAGTTCTTTGCAGGTCCGGACAGCTCAGTCGGGCAGACACAGATCAGAGAAAGATAGGTTTTTGGAATGAGGGTTTGTGCCTGAGTGCTTTTCAAAGTGTATTTGGGGATTAGGGTTTTGATCAGTGGGTTTTGGGGTTGTGGAGGGTTATTTGGGGTTAATTTTTTTGAGGGAAAATAAGGGGAAACTTTCATCAATTGCGTCGTCCATACTGGAAACTCCAGGGAGAAGAATGAGGTGGAGAAGGAGAAGAGATTTGAGAGAACTGAAGGGATGAAAAGTGTTCTGATGAGATTGAATAAGAAAAAACGAAAGGATTGGAAAAGAAAGCTAAAGAGCATGGAGGAAAGACTGATTCAACGAATGGAAAATAAATCGACTTGTGTAATCGAAGAGGTATCGATTTAATTTTTAATTGACATTGGTCTCCTGTTGACTCACCCATTTTTCAAGTCCAGTGGATCAGTCTTACTGCCTTTATATATTAGTATTGATATAGAGATATTATCTGTGAGACCCCGAATTTTATGAAATAAAAATATTCAATTTTTTTATTTTGGTAAATGGTTAAATTGATAAAAGGTTAAAGTTAAGGGTGATATGTGATTTGTTTTAAAGTAAACAAGTTGTCATAAAATACCTGGTCACTATTTACTCTAATATTGTTCACTCGAGTATTTGGGATACTTTTTGTGTCGGAGTTACTATTCACGAGTTATTATTCACGGGTTACTATTTACGGGCTACTATTCATCCAAATTACTATTCACTCTAGTATTGTTCACTCGGGTATTTGAGACACTTTTTGTGTCAAAATTACTATTCACGAGTTACTATTCACGGGTTACTATTCACCCAAATTACTATTCACTCTAGCATTGTTCACTCGAGTATTTGGGACACTTTTTGTGTCGGAGTACTATTCACAAGTTACTATTCACGGAAAATATTCTTTTTGTCAGGAAATATCCATACGACGGTACAATCATTGGTGGACCCCACAACAGAATTATTGTCGGATTGAGAAAACGACAAAAATATTTTATGAAAATAACGGCGAAAGTTTTACCGGTGATACTGTTGAACTACTCGGTAGTAAAAGTACAGTAATATGTGTGGTTGCATAGTAGCACACGGTATTGATTATTAATGCTTATGTGAGAAGTCACTCAGTTTGATTCAATTATTGTCAATTAATAATCTGAATTATTTAGCGATAATGAAGTTTTGTTTTATTCGTATTATTAACGTAATAAAACAGAAACATCTTTTTATATAAAACAGAATACTTTATTAAAGTTATTCTATAAATAGAATATATTATATTTTATTATGCATAGTGTTGCATAGTGTTTGCATAGTAAAAATCTTTTTATATAAATAGAATATATTATATTTTATTTAAAAGATTTTTCTTTAAATATGGACCGTCAGATTAAAGTAAATCAATCTGGACCGTTCATAGATTAGTTACTATGCATTCTATTTTTCTATAAATAGAAGCTCATTCCTTCATTATTTTCTTATGAATTCACTGAAACTCTAGATAGAGAAACTATAGAGAGAATTCTTCTTCTATAATCTTGAGCGTATTTCTTTAGAGTTTAAGAAAACTTTGAGCGTAGTACAAGTTTTCTTCGAGTATATCCTCGTCCTACTAGTCGGAATACTTTTCTTTCAAAGGTAGGGAATATTATTTGTTGTACTCATAAGGGGTGTTATTCTTTCTTATTCATGAAGAGAACTTCTGTTATTTCATTCTTTATTATTCTGTTAGAATAACCTGTATGCGCGGTTTACCCTATATTTGGTTGAATGACCTGTATATGCGGTTTACCTAATACTTGGTGATCTTCTTTTATTATTCAGCATTTACGATTCTGTCGGAATATCCTGTCGGTGTGAATTTCACCTGAACTGGTTCCATCATTTATTATTCCGTATTTACGATTCTATCGTAATATCCTGTCTGTGCATTTTACGCCGGACCTGGTTCCATCATTTATTATTCCGTATTTATTATTCTGTTGGGAATAACCTGTTTGTGCGGTCTCTATCGCATCCATGGTGAATCTTTTTGTTATTCCATTCTTTATTATTCTGTTGGAATAACCTGTCTATGTGGATTACCACATGCATGGTGAATGATTCTTTGTATTCATTCCTTATTAAATTGTGAAAATGATCTGTTTACGTTGATTATGATGAGAGTCATAATAAAAGTATTGGACTGATGAAAATAATGGGTATATGAAGTATTAGTAAGTGTTATGATGTGTTATGTTGGTTATTATGTGAAAATAAGAAAGTTTCTTAGAAATCACAAAGGGTTGAAAAATTAGATTTTGGTAAAAACGTAACATAAAATTCAATTGATCATATCTCCTATTATATTTTGAATTTTTGAGTGTGGTCAAGTCTTAGAGTTAGATCTATGAGTTTTCTAACTTATCCAAGTGGAATTACTAGAAAAGGTATTGTAGATTTTCGTGTGGACTGATTTTAGCAAAGGAGTCAAAACTGCAAAATGGCCAAAAAGTTGTTGCCACATTTTTGTGAGGGTTGTTTCAGCCACTTAATTAGTAAGAAAAATTCAGGCCTTTTGGGACATGAAAGTATATGGTATAAAGAACATCGTGTCCAAAAATGAGCTCATTCCGACTTAAAATGAGCAAGTTATGACCATTTCAATATTTAAGTTTTTTCGACGAAAAACGCTATAACCGGAGTTCTATAACTCCGATGATCATGAAATTTAAACTGGGAGCTCACGTTAACATGTGTAAGATCCTGCCAAGATTTGGGGATTTATGGAGTTAAACTTGAGGTGGCTAATTTCTTAAGGAATTAATTAGAAATTAATTTTTGAAAAATAATAAATGAATTTTAAAAATTTCGAGAAAAATATATTTTCAGTATGGGACTATATTATGCTAAATCCCAGAAAAGAAATATTTTTAGAACTGATTTGGTATTTTTCATGAAAATGATCTAGTTATGAGTAAATGAGTTAAATATGTTATGTGAAGTAACAGAGTTAGAAGATAGGATTTTATGACTTAGAAATCCTATATAAGGTATATGTAGATTGTTGATAAGGAATTTGATCATTGGTGATGAAATATTATGAGTATGACATGTTTGAATGATTAAATGCACTATTTGGTAAAGTGTAAACAACTGAAATAAATTGTTTATAAGTTTAAGAAGTGATTAAAATATTGTTATGATATTAATAATATTAGATTATGAATTTATTATGTGATTGATAATATTTGGATAAAGTTAAAGTCTGTAACATTTATCCTTGTTTTAGTTTGATTAATGCTTATATCATTGTCATCATCCTCATGCTTATATATATGGTGATGAAAGTTATCGTTGGCTTACGTGTAGAGATGGACCAGAGATTAATCGGTATAGTCATGACTATTGATAATTTAATGAATGTCCTTGGCCCGTAGTGCAGGGATTATTCGATGATGTGGATTATTTTATTAAGCTAAGTCCCAGCGATAACAGTGTTGAAAAACCTTTTAAATCATAGAAGATAGTAGATTTTATTCTTTACTTGAATCTTCTAATGGATTGCTTGTTCCGCTGCAGTTAAACTTGATGTTTATTATATTTTATCAGTTTAACACTATTGAAGGCTAATGATAATTTATTCTGCATTATCTTAGTCATAATATTTCTTACTGGGCTAGTTGAGCTCACACTTTCTTTCACTGTTCTCTTCAGGAAATGAGAATATAGCTGGGACGAGTCGGGGAATGAGGTGATGGACCAGATGATAGTATTAGTAGTCCTCACTATTCTATTAAATAGTGTGACGATAATTGTAATGAGGACTCCTTTTGAGTTTGTATAATCTCTAGTAGACAATAATTGTATTCAAACTCATAGTTATGTTTTGTCGTATTGTACACGACAGTTGTATTAGTAGGTTGTATTTGAATTCTGTACCATGTAAGTGGCGACCCAAGATGGGTGACGTATACCTAATTTTGGGGGCGTCACATTATCCGATAAGTTAAGTTGGATTTTCTTTGAGATCCCCTCCTAATATTTAATTGAACCATATTCAGATAGTAAAACTAATATATTAAACAAGGAGAAATTTTGGTTTGAAGAAAAGAGTTTTTGGAGTTCTCTCTCTAAATTTGCAAGAGAGGAAAGTTTTAAAGGTAAAATTATATAAAAATACGTGCTAATCCAATCGGACATTACTTAAATTTTGATTATATATATAGAGTCCGGATCTTAAGTTCACCCATTATCCAACTCACCCGAGTTCACCCTCCTTTAGCTACGGACCCGGCGACGGTTCGGTCATACAACCGTCGTCTATACTTTTAGCGACGGACAACATATAGCGTCGCTAAAAGTATAGACGACGGTTGTATGACCGAACCGTCGCCAGGTCCGTCGCTAAAGGGAGAGTAAGCTCGAGTGAGTTGGATAAGGGGCGAGCTTAAGATCTGGACCGTATATATATATATATATATATATATATATATATATATATATTTATATATATGGAAAAAATATATATATACAGCTGTGTAGTACACAATATTTTACGACGACGATTTTTTTGGGATATAGCGGTGAACTGTCGCTATAACTATTTTGGTCTATTGTCATAAACAACTGTACACAACTGTGTATATAAATATAGTCATATATATATATATATATATATATATATATATATATATATATATATACACGGTCCAGATCTTAAGCTCACCCCTTATTCAACTCACCCGAGCTCACCCCCCTTTAGCGACGAACCCGGCGACGGTTTGGTCATACAACTGTCGTCTATACTTTTAGCGACGCTATATAATGTTTGTCGCTAAAAGTATAGACAACGGTTGTACGATAGAACCGTCGTCGGGTCCGTCGCTAAAGGGAGTGAGCTCGGGTGAGTTAGATAAGGGGTGAGCTTAAGATCCAGACTATATATATATATATATATATATATATATATATATATATATATCATGGGATTATGTTTTAATTTTTTTATAAAACTTCTTTTCGGAATATTAGTCCATCAGAAACTACTTAAATAGTTTGAGTCCAAATTTCTGTCTTCAATTATTACGTTTAATAATCCATAATATATGCAACATATATCTAACCGACCTAAAAAATCCAGATAGGTTAAGGGCCTGTTTGTTTTGCTCTGAAACGGTCTGAATGGCTCTGAATCTGAGCGATTCAGCCATTTAGACTGTTTGTTTACAAAATTTGAGATCTGAATTGGGCTGAATGCATCTGATTGATTCTTTTAAAAAAATTGGGCTGAATCGACTGAATCACTACTTTTACCCAAATAGTCTCTCTTTCCATCTGTAGAGCTGCTTCTCCATCCCTAGCGTTGCTCTACGTTTGGCTCTCCATCTCTTTTTTGCATCATCTCCATCTCTTCTCTGCATCGTTAGTCCATCGCTTCTCTGACAGGTAACCCTAATTTGATCTATGTTTCTTCTCGTCGTTGCTTCATTTCTGCTCTGCATCATTGGGAACAAGGGTTAGCAATTTGTTGTTGCTGCTATTTAGCAAAAAAAAACCCAAATCACTTTTCCAATGATTTGTGATTTGAGCTTTAAAATCTAGCGGGCATTGTGTGTTTCTTCTATTAGACTTTGGGAGAGAGAAAGGGTGACTGATGATGATTCTCCATGGCCCTTTGACTCTGATATATTCTTGTGCTTGCCTGCCTGTTGTTTTGATTAATGGATGGATAAGTATTTGATTCTGGGTTTTTTAATTGGTAAATAATGAATTGGGTTTGATATAATTTTGTTTTATAGACGAGGGTTTGTTTTGATTTTATAATATTAGGTGAATTTGATGGGGTTTTTTTAAGTGTTACAAAGTTGTTGGTTTTTTAATTGTTGTGAAAAGTAAAATTTGGTGCACTTAAGTAGTGTGAAGAAAGGATGAAATTATTAGTTCCTTGTTATTATATCTATTATATCTTTGCATGAGTAGAAGTTAGAAATTATTAGGTTTGATGAAAGGAATGAAGGTGAAATATATTAGGACATACAAAGATAGATAATATGGTTTGTTTTGTTTTGTTTTGTTTTGTTCCACATGGTTCTTTACATATTCTTGAAATTGTAATTAGAGTTTGAGTGATTCAATTTAATAAAAGGATTTATCAGTGTTTGACATTTTCTCTAATCAATGATTCTTTAAATGTCAGTTTTTGTTCATTGTATATTGATAGTGTTTGTGTTACATTTGTGTTGTCAAAATAGTTCTTCTGCACATATCTTTTTCCAATTCTAGTCTCTCTTCGTCTACTGACAAAAAACATGAAACAACCATCTATATCATTTGTTTTGTTATTCCTCCATCATATATTCTCAAGTGTCTGCTCTAATATATTCCCTTGCTATATTATTATGTCCTTCTCAGATTTGTTGCTAGCTATAATTCAAGTTTAGATCAACTGTCCAATATTGATACTATTTGAAATATTTTATTGATGATAGAATTGAGACAATTGACTTATTAAGTATATTTGTTTATTGTTAGGCATGGAACAATTGGGTGAAACTCAAAATCAAAGAAAATTAAGAGTGAATTGGAGAAATGAAAATGTAATGAAAACTTTTCTTGAAGTATGTATTGGCGAGGTTACGGAAAATGGTAGGCTAGGCGGTAGTCTTAAGCCATATTCATGGTCAACAGTGGGAGAAATACTGAAGAACAGCCATAACTTTATTGTAGACCATAAGCAAATGAAAAATCGTTATGATTATATAAAGGGAAAATATACTGCATGGTGTCAACTAAAAAGAAAGACCGAAAATCATTATGATCCCATAACTAACACGTTCAACTTCACGGATGAGGAATGGGAGCTAGAGTCCAAGGTTAGTAACTACATTTTTAAGTTAACCATAAAAGCTTGTTAAATTATTAAACATGTGAATAACATGTTGGGTATATTTTTTGGATACAGGCAAACAAGCATTTTGACTCCTTAAGGAATTCACCTTTAAGTTTTCCTGAGCTTTGCACTCAACTCTATGATGGAGCTGCTACTACGGGGATTGATGGCTGGGGACCTACCTCTAAAAGGGATAGGACCGTTGAACCAAATAAAGATTTGGAAATTGTTAGTATCGAGGATATCCCTTTTAGTACTCAAGCTCAAGAGTCCCCAAACCCACCTCTAAATTCATCAACTCTGAGTACTCAATCACATGCTTCCACTCTCAACTTTGAAGAACAAAGGCCAACGAAAAAAGCGAAGAAATCAACAAAAAAATCTAATAACTTCGAAATAGAGGAAGAGATGTGCAAAGCCTTAAAGCTCATTGTGAATAACAATAGTGGACCTTCCTTGATGGAGTGCAAAGATAAATTAAATCGTCTTGGGTGGGGATCACAAAATCCATTGCAAAAAATGGCACTTGGGATATTTTGTGAGAATGCAAGTTATAGGGAACAATGGATGCTACTAGAAGATGATGATAATGAAGGTTGGGTTGAAATGATTTCACGCAAGTTAGGAATTCTAGTCTAGTTAAATATTTACTGAATGGAATGTTTTTAGTTAAAACTTTAATATGTTGTATGGATCGATGGCCAAAACTTATTATTTTGGGAGCAAAGGGTTAAATTTTTGATTTTGGCCATAACTTTTGTATGAACTTGTTACATGGATCAAGTATGCAATGTAAGACCCCGAATTTTATGAAATAAAAGTATTCAATTTTTCTTATAATTACGATTCAGTAAATGGTTAAATTGATAAAAAGTTAAAGTTAAGGGTGATATATGGATTCTTTCAAAATACGCAAGTGGTTATAAAATATTCATTGTTGTCGGGAAATATTTGTTTGGTCGTAGAATATTCTTTTTGTCGGAGAATATTCGTACGACGGCGCAGCCATTTGTGGGCCCCATAACGGAAAACGGTCGGATGAAGATAACGACAAAATTTGAATTTTTATAAATTACGGCGTAATTGTTACTGTTAACACTGTTGAAATACCCGGTGGTTAAAATACAGTAATACGCGTCGTCGCATAGTAGCACACGGTATTGCACAGTATTTTTGAATTATTGATTCTTACGTAAGAAGGCACTACTGAATAATTGTCACAGTAATTATTGTTCAATATTTTATTTTATTGATTCAATAATTGCTACGTTGATATTTTATATTATTGTTGTTTCAATAATTGTTACTGCACAGTATTTCCCATTATCAAATCAATAATTCATATTATTTAGAATAATATTATTAGATAGCATTATTGACAATGTCTAGAAAGTTCTGTCTAAGGAGAGGTTTGATCATCTAATTGCGCGCCAGTAAGGAGAAATCCTTATTGGAAAGCCCCCTCTTTCCTGGGAACGGTCTGGTTGTCATAAATGTGATTCTGTAATATTATTTGTGAATAATTAATTATTGATTCATATGATAAGGAAATATTTATTTTATGTGGATATAAATGAGGGATATATTTTTGTGGTTAAAAAATGAAGGAGTTAATGTTGAGGTATTTTATCTGTATTTTTGTCGGAACGGAGGTATTGAAAATCAAATTAGGGTTTTTGAGATATTTTGCGGGGGTTATAATTTTTAATCCGACCGTTGGATCGTGGTAATTTTTGGATATGTTATACATATAATAGTTGAGTATATGTCTACAAATTTTGAACCGTTAAAAATGAACGTATGATTTGTTATGAATTTTACGAGATGACTGGTTCAGAAATTGTTGAATTTTCTGAGTTAATTATTTTGGTGGAAAATTCTAGAATGGGTGGGCCCCACTTTTGGTTGTTGGGGAAGATGGCTAATTTTTGGTGGGTGGAATAGTAGCAGGTAAAGCCATCAGGTTGCAGGTTAAGTCTGCTTCGGCGTGCTAACATTTTCCTATAAATAGAGGGCTAAATTAGAATTGAAAATCACACCAGAAACATAAGCTTTCTCTCTTTCTCTCTCTATATTATGAAGCATATTTTGTGAGTATTTAGATACTTTGAGAGTTGGTATTCAGTGCAAGTTTCCTTCGGCTTTGCATTCCAGTTAGAAATACTGCACTTTTGAGGTGATGAAAATTATCTTTGTCCAGGATGAGAAAAGGAATTTAGAACTACAATTACGATTATGAGTTATACACGTGATTATGGACAGGAATTGTTGATTGATGTTACAGGGATAAAACATTGTTGGTAGACTTTTAACGTGGAGAAGATAATAGACTTTATAGTCTATTTGACTCTTCTAATGGATTGCTCGTTCCGCTGCAACTATGGTTGAGAAGTTTTATCATCTACCATATGTTCTAAATTTCTGATTTATTACTGATGAAGGCTATTGATAATTTAATTATCTTTAGTCATGATATTCTTTACTGGGCTAGTTGTGCTCACCCTTCTGTTTCACAATTCCTTTCAGGTAATAAGAGTGTAGTTGGGTCGAGCGGGGGTAACAGGGGAATAGAACGGTGGTCATCATTTAGTAGTTATATTTGGTGAATCATCTAGGGTGAAGCGAACCCAACGTTGGAAGAGTGTTTTGTCACTGTCATACAAGATGTCTAATGACATACAACCTCGTGTCATCATAAGACAGGGTTGTGCACATCCACTTGCTGAGTATATCTACGAGCACTACCTATATAATCTTGGTGTTTGTTTGAAGTATAATTCTCAATTAGAAACAGTGGAGATAATGATAAGTCAAGAGAAGACTCACCATTGGGAAGAATATGATAGTAAACTACTCGTTTTTCTTTAGGGTCTATTGGGTCAACCAAGGATAATTCTGTGACCATATGATATCTATCATAACCTAAACGCATGGCCTCCCATGTACGAAGGTTTCCTTGAGCACTTCTCAAAGATTCTAATTTCTAAAACAGTTTTTGACTATACCTTTATGTAAGGTATCATTGTGAGGTGCTGTCCACGATTGGGACATGAGTCACATTTGGTATATATTTCTATCCAAATTCACAGCATATGTGTTGTTGTATTTTGCACGACAATTGTTGTAATAAAGTTGTAGTTGTTTTCTGTACCATGTATTTGGCGACTCAGAATGGGTTGGGTGGAATGGACCTATTTTTGGGTCGTTAGATGCAATGTCAAGAATTATCTATTTTTATTTGTTAAACAATGATCTTCATAGCCAAAAATTTCCAAACTTAATGCACTGTAATTACTCGATACGGGTGAGACGAAAAATTATAAGCATTCAAGATTGTTGATTAGTCAGAACTTGTGGTGATTGAATTATTTTTAAGAATTTAATAGTGGTAATATTTTCTAAGATTATAAATTAAGTCATTGTAATCGTAATATACAAGTTTTAGAAAAAATGGGACAGTCGTAACGTTTTTTTTTGTATTAATTTGACTGAAATTTAATAGTAAATTCCAAAATCTCTTACTCAACATCTTATGAATAATTTTTTAATAAACACGGACTAAGGGTTAAATTATATATTTGTTAGTTTAGAGGGGTAAAATAGTAAAATACTGTTATTCAGATATTTTAGACATATCAATTATCAAATAATTTTTTTCATTCAGATTCAGATTCAGATTCAGTTCATTCTGATTTAAATTCAGATTCAGATTCAGATTTATTCAGTTTTTATCAAACAACTCCTAAGTTCTAATTAGTGCAATATATATACTAACCCCACCATGACCTATTGGGGCCTAATCTTAGTTCTCCGAATCGTTCTCCCAACATATAAAACCCGCCTCGGCCCGCTCCGCTCCGCCTTCCTTAGCAAAGAAGGTTTAGATGTGGAATTTTCAATTTTGACTCAGCACGCTGCTTTGAATTTATTTATTTACTCAAAATCCTTTGCCGAAGGAAGGAATGATGAAAGAGAGTCAACTAGTCTTTGAATTTACAGAGATTTTAATCTCTGGCTTTTAATCATTCGAATTATTATACTTCTGATACATATACGTATATGTATATGTATATGTATATATAGTTATCAATTATTGTTTTGTTATTCTTACGCGAAAAAGTTCGTCTAATCAATTCGCATATATTCAACAACGTCGAAGATCCGATCAACGATGTCTTATGCTTATCTCTTCAAGTACATCATCATCGGAGATACCGGTAAGTTTTATTTCAATTCATCATGATTATCATTATTGTTGATCCTAATTTGAAACAGATGGATTTACTTATTAATTTGTAACATTATTCTAAAATTTTGGTTTTGTTCGTTTTCTGCATCCTTATCCTTGTTAGGAAACTAGGAATCATGTAATTTGAATTTTTTTATTTGAAATTTATAAGTTAGTGGAACCCCTTTGTAGTAATTTTGATCATGCTTGCAACTGATGTATGGTGTAACGATAATTATCTTCTTGTGTTACTGCTTTATCTGAACTCAATCGGTTATATATATATATATATATATATATATATATATATATATAGTCACAAGCTATTCTGGGCTATGCCATAGCCTAAAAAAACCGTCGCCGTAGTCCGACTGTATAATACACTGTGTATATACATATATATATATATATATATATATATATAAATTTTTGTTATACCGAATTTTAGTCGCCTGTATTGCTTGTTAATTCTATGCAATTGTATATGTGCGAGTAATATATGACATGATTGAGGGGATGAATATAATGTGGCAGCTTAACTTGTAATGTAAAAACTATTGGAGGAAATGATATTAGATATGCGAGAAAGGATGAACCAAAGTTGTAGAAAAAGGAATTATATTGCTTCTAAGTTAGATGAAAAGGATTTACAGCTTGTTGTGATAATTAGTGAAAGTTCAATAATAATTTAGATGGGGGTTGAATAGATCAATTAAAAATTTATCTTAGACCTTTTTGTCTAGTTCACTACATCAAACTCCCCAGTACTTGAGATCCTATTACTCCCAGTAATAAATTTCAGTCTCAAGCTTCTCTCTAGGACTTGAGATCCTATTACTCCCAGTAATAAATACCCTTTCAATAGGCGGAGAAGCCTTTACAAAGTTTTAAAGATTAACTTCCAACTATACACAACTAACTATCTTGCACATCAAACTCCTAGCTCATTCCTCAAGCTTAATTACACATTTTCTTTGAGTTCAATTCTACTTTATGATTTAGTCTTGAAACGACAGCCTCTCCCTCATCCCATAAGTACACTTGAGATCCAACTTCCAGTTGGCCTCTCTAAGACTATGGTCTTGGTCAAAAGATTACTCATCTTTCTCACAAGTACATAAAATAAACCAAATCTATCCTTTTACCTTTTTACAAAAGATTTGACAGAAATATGCTTCTGAGATAAGCAGATAAAATTTAGTGCAAATATATAAAAGTTTAAATAACTTTTATATTTGATGCTTTTCAAATAAGCATATAACAATTAAATATTAAATATTTATATAAAAGTTCAAAGACTTTTATATTTGTGTGATATGCTTCTGTGAAAGCAGATATATATATATATATATATATATATATATATATATATGTTTATGCTCAGTTATAAAAGTTTATCTAATTTTTATATTTGTGTGAATATGCTTCTGAGTAAGAAGATAGATAATGTTAAATTTAGATCAAATATACTTCTGAGTAAGCATATATATTTATGCTCAGTTATAAAAACTTATGTAACTTTTATATTTGTGAATATGCTTCTGTGCAAGTAGATAGATAATGTTAAGTTTAGATCAAATATGCTTTTGTGTAAGAAAATATATATTTATGCTCAATTATAAAAGTTTATGTAACTTTTATATTTGTGAATATGCTTTTGTCTTACACATAGATAATTTAAGTTTAGATCAAATATGCTTCTGTGTAAGGACGTAGATAATGTTAAGTTTAAATCAAATATGCTTATGTGGTAGCAGATATATAATTTAGTGCAGATTTATAAATGTTTACTTTTCATTTATAAATAAAGAATATGCTTTTATGTCAAACAGATATATATAACTTTGATTCCAAATAGAAAAGTTTAAATAACTTTTATAGTGAGCGATATGCTTCTTTGTATGCAGATATATTCAATGATGTTTGTAATATAAAAGTTTAAATATCTTTTATGTTATGCAACAAGTATTTATGAATAAATGAAGTTATGTTCAAATACTTGCAACGACAGATATAAGTATAATATATTTGATCTATAATGTGCATACGTTAAATAAGGCCACTTAGGACTTTGAGTCCTCGTTCGACTGATTCCTTCACTTAAGAGGAATATCTTTGCTATAGTATTGGTGTCTAAGAACTGACCAAATTTATAGTTTCACAACTAATATTTATATAAATATTTTCGATAGACCACTTGGGACTTTAAATACCTTTCGGATGATTTCTTTAAGAGGACTATCTCCGATATTGTTTCGGTGTCTAAGTACTGATTTACTTTACGATATTTATATAAATAAACTATATCAATAAAATGCCACTTAAGACTTTGAGTCCTCACTCGACTAATTCCCTCATTTAAGAGGAATATTTCTACTATAGTCTCGGTGTTTAAGTACTGAATTTTTATATGATATAAATAGATGAAATATATATATATATATATATATATATAAATGTGTAAAACAATTCATATTTGTATATCTATAAATATAAACAAGTATAAGTTGATTCAAATAAATCAATTCAATAATTTATCTCAAATATTTTGACCAATTTTCTCTTTTTCAAAATATCAGAACTTTGAGTAGAAGAGAGAGTCTTTAGAGAGAGAATGTAGGCAAGGAAGAATACATTTTTCTTTGTTTAGGAATTGACAACTTGAAATGAACTGAAAAGCCTCTTAGATTTTCCAAACTTAGGTCAAAATGGTTATTTGGTAACATATTTGGAAAATCAAGGGTTATGATTTATTGAGTTTGAAATCAAGGGCCCAGATTAGATAAAAGATAATCACACACAGATTACCCACTTTTTCGAAATTTGAATTTTAAACTTTTAGCGCTAGCACATGGGGTAGCCACTACATGGAAGAATTCAGACAAGTCAAGGCTTTAAGCCTTTTGTTTTTCTTCATTCACTTTTCCAATTACATGCATACATGAATTCAAATATTCCAAGTTTTTTCAAGCTCTCATGCAAGTATTCGGATAAAGAAAAAAAACTAGGGCCTTTTACTTTTTATAACTTCCTTTTTGCTCTTTTGTAAAAATAACTTTAATATATAATATAATATTTTGAAAGCTTTAGTGTATAAAAATCATTTAGGAATAATAGGAGTTTCCTTGTCTTAGGAAATATTACTTTATGAATTTATCTCTTTACCACCAAGAAAATATTAATTCAATAAGATTTGAAAATATTTTTGGTTAAAGTAAATAAGATAATTAGAAACAATTATAATATAAATTTTATGGAGAGGATTCTACCTTTTAATTAACTTATTTACTAATTATTGTTATCATCAAAATAAACTTAAAAGTTGGATCAATTAGAATAACAATTGAATTGTTGAGTCATGTGTTACAAGTCAGCTACATAATAATGTAATCTCATTCCTTAGGTTTAATGATCGACTTTCATAGGGTGTGGATGAATTTTGATATGATTAGGATTTTGGAACAATAATAAATTTCTCATTCATCCATTTGACTAATTAGTTTCTAGTAATGCAAAAATTCAATTAGTAAAGGTTGGGTAAGTAACATACCCTAGATTCGGTCCTTGTTCTTTGAGGCCATGATCTATTTTATCATTACTATTATATATTTATATAGATCATTTAAGGGAAGTTTAGAAAGAAAAAAGATAACATTGGGTTGCTCCATTTCTCATCATTGTAGGGTGCAAGTGGTGGATGCGGTAGAAAAGCATATCCCTCCAAATCTCCCCATCCTATTGGCCTCCTATAAACAAAATGAACCTTATAAATCATGCCTTTTTACTAAAACTGGTATTTTGTTATTTGTTTTGAACACTCGCTGATTTTTTTTGAATTCGCTAGATGTTACTTTCGTTTTTGGGGGTCAAAGTTCTTATTGGTAATGATTCTTAGATATTGAATTAAGAAATAATTCTCAATACAACATAATGTCTGCATCTTTTACATGTAATAATTAGTTGTATGTATTGTCTGAAGTCCGACTCTGACCTTGATTTTACTGAAATTCATGTACTTAGCAGAGTAAATTTAACATCATAGGTAATAACTAATGTATTGATGTCTAGATGTCGTTATAGTATATATATATGTTTGTTTATAGGGAAAAAGTAATCTAAGGCATGCCATAACTAAGTTTGGCTAAGAGGTTGTTTGTTTAGAGTTGAATGACTGAATCGGTCAGCCATTCAGTACGTTTGTTTTGAATAAAAATTGTCTGAATGATTGAATCAGTCAGATTTTTGGGTTGAATGACCAACTGTAATTTTTTTAGCTGAATGACTTCTGATTGAAGTATTTTATATTTAATTTTTTTTACAATATTAACTATTATATTAAGTAATATTAAATAAATTTACAACAATTATGAATTTTTTCAGAGGAGTAAAATAATAAAAATATTTTATTCAGATGTTTCAGACATGTCAATTATCAAATAACTTTTTTAATTCAGTATTCATAATTCTGTTTCATTCAGCTTATTCAGATTACTTAAACATTCAGAACTATTTCATTCAGTTTTATCAAATACCCAAGGCTACTTAATAAATCCTTAGTAAAACGACATAGTTTTGCCCCTAGGGTTAAGTTTTACATTTTTGGATTTTTATTTTAAAAAATTCATAATTTTAAATTTATACAAAACTATGCGGTTTTGTTAAGTAGCCTTAGCCAAACTATTACCTTTCCGCATATATATATATATATATATATATATATATATATATATATACATCTTCTCTAGAGTTGTTGTCTATTCTAGATAGCTGGATTGATCTATATGTTTAAGTCATGAAAGCTGGAAGGAAATAAAAGCTAATGTGTTTGATTTTTTGTCATGCAGGGGTTGGAAAATCATGTCTTCTCCTACAGTTCACTGACAAGCGTTTCCAGCCAGTACATGATTTAACCATTGGGGTTGAATTTGGGGCCAGAATGATCACAATCGACAGCAAACCAATAAAGCTGCAGATATGGGATACGGTTGGTTATCTTTTTCTGTGTATGTGTGTTTGGCATTCATTAACAATTTTGGCTTTTAACATGAAAGTAAAATACTTCCTTCTAAAGGTGCTTGTCAATGACTTTGACAAATGTTCTGCAAGGAAACTAAAGTTTGTCCCTTCGGCATGGAGACATCAGTTTCAGGCTTTACATTTATTACTGAGTTTTCAATTTCATGCTTCCTCTGTCCCATATTGTTTCTCCCTTTTCTGTTTTAGGAAGTTTCAAAATGCTTGTCCAGAAATAAATATAAATGTTTTAACATTGTCATTTCCATTATACCCTAATTCTTAAGAATAAAGATATCACACACCTCTGTCAGTTAAACAATGTTAGTTTTGCCTTTTGTTATTGTCTCTTAAAGAATGTGGTCCCTTAAAAAGTCAAACCTACAAACACCATTAGTGCAATCCAAAAACAAAAAGACAATACCTTAGGGTGTTTTTGAAATTAATTTGTAGAACTTCTGTTTCTCAAAGAATTTTTTTTTCTTTCTTTTCTTAATAATTGCACTTTTCGTAAAAGTGACATTCTTTCGGTGACGGATGAAGAAATAAATAATTAAGTAATTTGTATGTGGAGAAGTATTGGTAAAAGCATAATATAAGGATGAGGTATAAAATTTTCGCAAACTACATGGTTTTTCAATTGGGTCCATCAATTTGACATGGAGGGAATAATTTTATATCATGTTTTGCTTTATGTTAGGCGGGTCAAGAATCATTCAGGTCTATTACAAGGTCGTATTACAGAGGGGCTGCTGGTGCACTGCTTGTTTATGACATCACCAGGTAATTTTGTTTTGTTATTTTTGCTAATTCGGGTGTGGGGATTGAACCCAGGATCTCTTGCTTTGCAAGAGGCCTGGGATACCAATTGAGCCAAGGCCAGTTGGTTAGGTAGGTTCTTTTGGGTTTGTGCATAAATATAGTTGAGAAATTCTTGTTTAATCTGTTCACTCAACTTGTACGTAGATATGCTTATATACATTTTTTAGTGTCAACAATCATGGTATGATAAGGGCTTTTGTACGTTATGTGTCTTTGAGAGTTCAGTCCCAAGAAAACAAAAGGAAGCATACAATCCTGTAAGATGATGTGTGTTCCCATTGCGTTGGTAACAGTCATGCCCTAAATTATGGGAGACTTCTCTATATTAGAAATTATAAATGTTAGCTAATGGGGATGTCACATCCCATCATGCATATAGAGTAAATGTAGTGAAACAACAACACCGAAGTCTATTTAATTCAAAATAATATCAGATGTACTTTAAAACTTTATCAAAAACAGAAAAAGTAGGCACTTTATGTTTTAATCTAATTGGTTATAGTCTTCTGGAGATATAAACAACCTTTGAACCATGAGAAAGGTTGTTTACACATACTTATTTTACTTGTCAAAAGAACTTGTAGTAGGCAAAACCTAATTTCTGCAAGTTATTTGATGCAATATTTCCTATATAACATGATATTTTACATAAGAAGTAGATAGGCATAGCACTGTGCGGAAATATCTATGCCATATTGGTTCCGTGCTTTAATTTGTTGCCTAAAATATGTAGATCAGTAAGTGGACTACGTCTTATCTATATATTAATGCAAGATTTGGGTAATGTTGGTTTATGACTGAATATGCTAGTCTTTACAAGCTGTCTTGTAGTTAGAATGTGGCGCTGCAATCCTGCAAGTGCTACTATGTCTGGTAGAGGATAATTTCTAATTTTTCCTATTCAGGAGGGAAACTTTCAATCACCTTGCAAGCTGGTTGGAGGATGCTAGGCAGCATGCAAATGCAAATATGTCTATTATGCTTATTGGAAACAAGTGTGATCTTGCTCATAGAAGGGCCGTAAGCACAGAGGAGGGTGAGCAATTTGCCAAGGAGCATGGCTTAATATTTATGGAGGCCTCTGCAAAAACTGCTCAGAATGTTGAGGAGGTGATGAATATCTCTTGTTACTTGCCAATGGATGTTTAATATTGTTTAGTATCAAAATTTCTGTCCCGATCACCAAATGCAGCCTACTAGCTTCCAGTCTTCTTTCTTTCTTTCTAACAGAAATATTATTTCACAGGCATTTATAAGCACTGCAGCAACTATCTATAAGAAGATTCACGATGGAGTTATTGACGTATCAAATGAGGCATGTTTTTTACTTGCCTTGCATAATATCTGCTTACAATTATCACAAGTTATTTAGAATGTCCATGCTGTAAAAAGTGTAGATTTCTTCTTTGATGCACTAAAAGGAAGAATGATTTGCGTATTTTAAAATACATTTCGGTGTTTTTGAGCTGGTTTTAATTAGGTACAAAAAAACACCTGCGTTAATCATATCATTTCCAGTATTGTTGCGTTTTCAATGAAAAAGCAAAGGATGGAAAATAACTTTTGTCAAAGAAAAGGAAACCTGTGCCCGGGATTTCTTTGTCAGCTAAATAGTCTAGTAGTCTGCGTGTGTCAAGTTTTTATCTGCTCAACTGAAGGCTAGTGGTTAGATTATATAATTTTTTTTCTTGTGACTAATATTAATACACTGTTTTTGCAGTCTTATGGGATAAAACTTGGATTTGGTGGCATCCCAGGGCCTTCAGGAGGGAGAGATGGTGCTGTTTCTCAAGGAGGTGGATGTTGCAGCTGAAAATGAGAGGGAGAGGAGGAGGCTGCTGTTGCAGTTTAATCCATTCCTATGGTTTTCATTTCATGGATCTTGATAGTTGTTCTTAAAATCATATCACTAGATTATACGATTGTCCAAACTTGCGACATGTCAAAAATTTAAAGAAAACAAAAATGAAGCCGCAATCGTATGGTTTGCCTGTAAATTTAAGCAGTTTGTAGATATTGAGTTTATTTAATAGTTTCTGTAAAGAAATGATACATACGTATATTCCTCTTTATTTGCATAAATCTCCTTCCCCTGTAATTTTGTCCAATGACTACATAAAGGGATGGAGTAAACTGTAAAGAATGGACGCTTGTGGTTGATTTTGGTATATTATAATTATAAGCAGTAGAATATGCTAAAATTGTTTATTATGGCCCCCATCCTTTGCTGGCTTCTTGCCAGATCCTAGGCCGCATCTGTATCATCTTTTTCTCCCATTTCCCTATTTTATTTATTTATTTATTTGTAATATTATTATTTTATGCGTGGAAAAGGAATTATTATTTTATATAAAGAGTTTCATTTGTAATAATTGCATAATAAAAAAGTTATTATAAACTAAACATGAATCATATTTATGCATAAATGAGAAAAAGATTCAATAATTAATTCTAAAAGCACCAAATCAAATAATCAATCACAATAGACTGGACTGAATCTAGTCTGTAGTAGTAATTCTTAAAGTACTATAACTAATTAGATTGCTTTGCTGGTCCCACAAACAATTATACCAATCACTTGGGATTACTCTACTTATCTTAAATGATCTATTTTTTACAATAATTTATCTACAATACTCTTATTATTAATTGTTATATTTCTATTCTCTATGCATATTTATGGAGTATCACTAATAATGTGCAGAAAACTATGCAATTAAATGAGAATTTAAAAATAAATCATTTTATTATTTTATCATCTTTCTTAATATGCGCAAAAAGTCAACCAGAACTTTTATTCCAGAATGAAGGTAGTAATAATTAAATAATACTACTATCACATAATGATGACTCACATAATGTTCACATATACACACATGTATATTGTGGGCTCCACATGTCAGGCGAAAACTCACAATATATATGTGTGTATATAAATATTATGTGAACCTTTTTTTTATGTGATAGTAAGATTGTTGTTAATAATTAGACTTGACTTGACACTGATAAAGTATCTAGTACTAGTAGCATTATTTATTAAGTGTATCAACACCATCAGTTCTTAATTTGTTTCTTTCTAATTAATTAAACTGGGGGCGAGGCGATTATACTCCGTACAATAATAATTAAACTAAGAGAGAATATAAAAATAATTTAAGTACGGTGTAAAAGTCGTCTGTCACACAAATCTCCTACGAGTCATCCGTGACAATATCACAATTTCTATAAAGTAACATCCTCCAAATCACGTTCGTTAGTCTCCCCAGATTTTCTATCACTTCTTAAAACCCCAAACTACCCTTCTTCTCCTTCACATCAACAATCCTTCAGTAGCCTCTCTATAAAAAGTTTTGAATTTGCGGTAGATTATATATCTAACTAGGAAGGAGTTAAGAGTGTGGTTACGATATGGCTTCGATCGGAATATTCAAAGCTCCTCCTAGTAATTCACACATTATAGGCGGTGGTGCTGAGAGAAGGACGGCGCCATTCCGGCGATTATCGTTCTCGTCGTCTAACCTCTCCGGCGATAAGATTTCTTCAGTGCAACGGCACCGTTCTGGACGTGATGAGAGTACAAGTTCGGTGATACGGGCGGTCTCTGATTCGCAGAATTCGCAGACATGCCTTGACCCAGACGCCAGCAGAGTATGTTCTTGTTTTTTCCCCCTCAGTTTCTTCATTGTTTCACCATTGTTTTTTATTTTAGTGAATTGTTTATTGTTCAGAATATTGAGTATGGTGAAGACTTGCATGAGTGTTTGATTTAAGTGAATTGTTTATTGTTCAGAATATTGAGTATGGTGAAGATTTGGTTCTCGCAGATCTGAGTAAATCATATACTTAAAGAAGCTAATTAATACTGCTGCTCCAATTGGAAACTGAATTTACCGGTCGTAACAATGCAAAGAGCACAACTTTTTTTGACATTGAATTGTCTTTTTAGGGAGGATGGTTAGATTTACTAAAATTAAATTGCGTGTGATAAATAGTGAATGATCTCCAGGAATCATCAAAATTAAAAGAGCTGAGCTCGTGCATTGAGTGCTTTGGTATGTTTATTTATTCTTGTACTTTTTGGTCTAAATGTGGAAGAACAATTGAAAGCATTGGAGTACGCTGCTTATTCTATTCTGACAAATTTTAATACTGTTGCCTTACTAAACAACACTTGGAATCTAGCATATTGTTTCAGATACGAAACTAGTTCTCCCCTTCCCCCCTCCTATTAAGAATCAAGTCATCATGAGTTTTGTTTAGGTTTTGTCTAGGTTTCCTTGGTAGTAGTTGAACGCATTATGTACTGAGTGGATGCTGTGTTTTTGGCCTACTTCTTTATGGAGGAAAATTAAGGGAGGTGGGGGCTGACATGTACACGGGATTCAAAACCTTTGAGTGTCGTTGGAACCCGCATCCACTATCCTTGGGGTGTGTACTAGATAAACCAGTGGCAGTGGGTGCACACACCAACTACCTACACGAGAAAATCCCATAATAACTATGTGCAGGTGGCCCCAAGGACATCATTGCATTATTAAAAATCATGTGTTGAAAGACACTTATCACTAGGATCGCTACTGCTTCATGTTAATTTCATTACTTACGGAATTAGGTTATTCACAAACTTTCATAGAATTTCTGAGTGTAATTGTAACAGAGTGACTTGGGTCAAAAATTATGGCTCTTAATTACTAACTAATATGGTAACATGCTACTTATTATACTTTGTGGTTTAACTTACATTGTTTCCTTAAAGAAGCTCATATCAGATAGAATTATAATTTCTTGTCATCTATGTGATTCTCTACAGAGTGTACTGGGAATTATACTTGGAGGTGGTGCTGGAACTCGTCTCTACCCTCTAACAAAGAAGAGAGCAAAACCAGCTGTTCCTTTAGGAGCAAATTATAGGCTTATTGATATTCCTGTTAGCAATTGCTTGAACAGCAACATATCGAAGATTTATGTTCTTACCCAATTCAATTCTGCGTCGCTCAATCGCCACCTTTCACGAGCTTATGCAAGTAATATGGGTGGTTACAAGAATGAAGGGTTTGTCGAAGTTCTAGCTGCTCAGCAGAGTCCAGAGAACCCTAACTGGTTCCAGGTATTTTTAATCCAAACCTTGTAACCCTTGAGCTTTATTTCATCTTTTTTTAGGTCATCGGCAATTGAAACTGAGAAAATATAAATATTCTATAAATTCTGACACTTCCAATGGTATGACAAATCAGCTGTGTACAGTGTCATAGAGACCCTCATATTCTTTTGACCTTTGTTGTTTAATTCTTAAGCATCAAAAGTAGTTCTTATAATACCTTGCAATTAGTTGGAGGTATATCACTAGAGCATGGTGTTTTCATTCATGAAATGTCTCCTTTGTGCCTCTCCTGCATATTGTAGTCTTCCCTCCCTAGAGCATGAGAGATCGCAGAACACAATTATGGGTTACATGGAGCCCCTTCTCACTTCTGGTTTAAATTGGTTCCAGGGTACGGCTGATGCTGTGAGGCAGTATTTGTGGCTGTTTGAGGAGCACAATGTTTTAGAATTTCTGGTTCTTGCTGGGGACCACCTATACCGTATGGATTATGAGAGATTTATTCAAGCACACAGAGAAACTGATGCTGATATAACTGTAGCAGCCCTGCCAATGGATGAAAAACGTGCCACTGCCTTTGGTCTGATGAAGATTGATGAAGAAGGACGCATTATTGAATTTGCAGAGAAACCAAAAGGAGAGCAGTTGAAAGCTATGAAGGTAAAAAAATTCTCTAAAATAGTGTTCTAAATGTTTTCTTCCTTATGTTGTTCATGCTCAAAAATTTTACTTTTACTGTGACTGAAATCATACCTTATTGTGTTTGATTTACATTTCCCATTTTAGGTTGATACAACTATCTTGGGTCTGGATGATGAGAGGGCCAAAGAGATGCCTTACATCGCAAGTATGGGTATATACGTTGTCAGCAAAGATGTAATGTTAAATTTGCTTCGAGACAAGTTTCCCGGAGCCAATGATTTTGGAAGTGAAGTTATCCCTGGTGCAACTTCCATTGGAATGAGAGTATGCATTCCTTTTACTTTGTATAATGTGGTATTTTAAATTTCTACATCTGCATAGTCAGAATATAGATGTGTGTGCACGTGTGTATTTTCATTAACAAAAATGCAACATTGTATTTGTTTATATTTTTTAGCCATCTCTGTTGTTAAATAAAATCATAATATACCAGACCTTCATGCCAATGGTTGCATTATTATGCTAGTAACTTGTTTTAGGGTGGATGTGGATGGTAGTTCTGGTCTTATGTATATACCTCTGCATTTATTTGTATTCCTATCATATAAAAAATTCAAGGCATGATTTTGAAGTTTTGTTGTGTAAATATGTTTAAGTTTTACCCAACCAATGATTTGTACTATAAAGTTTCAAGATGGCAAGCTTTAATGTGCATAGTGGATCTACTGGACTGAAATTTTCTCAAACCATCTATTTTTACACTAAAGTTTCAAGATGGCAAGCTTTAATGAACTTTGTGGATCTAGTTGAGTGAAACTTTCTCAAGTGATGAAGAGTATGATTTTTTTTACTAACTGAAAATGAAATAAAAAAGGATGGTTTATATAGTTTGCTTAGCCACTAGAGCAGTATTATGCCTGCACTTTTTTGTCCAGAGGCAAATTCCATGTCTAACTCCTATGAACCTCTATAGGTGCAAGCTTACTTGTATGATGGCTACTGGGAAGATATCGGTACAATTGAGGCATTTTATAATGCCAATTTGGGGATCACAAAGAAGCCAGTGCCAGATTTCAGGTAATTTTCCTTCTCACGGAAGATTTGATATTTCTTTTATATACCTTTATTTGCTGTCAAATAGCAGCCTTCTTTGTGGTATTAAAATTTATATTGTCTGGGATCTCTGTTACAGCTTCTATGATCGCTCATCCCCAATCTACACACAACCTCGATATTTGCCTCCTTCCAAGATGCTTGATGCTGATGTCACAGATAGTGTTATTGGTGAGGGTTGTGTGATTAAGGTACGCACATATACTTTAGGTTGACAAGACTGGCCAACTGGAATAGTTGGCTCTTGGGAGTATCACGCCTTTTTAGCAGTCTGGGTCATTGAAAATAATTGGATAAAAATAATCTTTTATACACTGATGTTACATGTTTCTGCTATGGCATGACAATATTCGGAGCATAAAATTGGAACAATTAACAAGTTCCTAGTAATTACAAAACTAAATTACAAGATTCATTTTGATGTTATGAATACATATTGGTTACAAATGTAGAAATTCATACAGTTGTGATGCGGTACGGAAGAAGAAATTCAAGAAGTTTATTATTAATTTTGTATTATTATTTAGAGATAAACTTTGGATTATTAATGTGATTATTTTAGTACTATAATTTTTAATTATGGTAGTAGATTTTAATTAGAAGAGTTTTAATTATAGTAGTAGATTTTAATTAGGAGATTGTTTCATTTTTAAATTAGGGTTTTTACTTAGTCCCAAAGTATTGAGTTTTCTATTTAAGCATTGTAATGCTTCATTATATTAGAGATTATTGAATGAATTGATTTGAGATTAAAGTTGCATGCTTTTTGTGTGTTTCTCTACCGATTATCTGTGGAGATAGATACCATTATTCATTCTTCCCACCTTGTCCTACATCAAGCTGCTAACATTTTATCATGTAAGTAAGGTTTATGTGTTAGCCTATTATCACATAGAACATTCTCAGCCGGGTGTGCAATGGTTACTTAAGTAAAACTACCTGAAATGAATCTTTCTTGTTATTAAAATCATTCACACATATTTCTTGTGCAGAACTGCAAAATTCACCATTCAGTGGTTGGGCTTCGATCTTGCATCTCAGAAGGAGCAATTATAGAAGATACTCTGTTGATGGGAGCAGATTATTACGAGGTAATACTCCATAGAGAGATCTGACAGTATATTCTTTTCTAAGTCAAGTACACATTCTTGCACATGTTGTGCTATTTATTATATTTGTCCTCTGCTGTGGGATAGAATTGGTCAAGCCTGATTTTTTTTATTTGATATGTAACTGTCGTATTTATGCTTTTTTCATAATCTTGCTACAGACGGATGCTGACAGGAGGTTTCTAGCTGCAAAGGGTAGTGTTCCAATTGGTATCGGAAAGAATTCTCACATCAAAAGAGCAATTATTGACAAGAATGCTCGTATAGGGGACAATGTGAAGGTAAATGTTTTATTTCCATCATTATTAGTAAGGATATGATAAAAATCGGTTGTATACATAAATTAAAATTTTGGATGTCTATTTACGTGTGCTTATGCACACAAACACTTCATGCCCAACATTTCTTGACTTTTTATAATAGATGTAAACTGGTCCTCACCATTTAAGCTCATTGTGGGTGGAAGTTTAGCATCGATTGCACGTTAGGTCTAGTTGAAGAGTGTGATATTTAGTGTGAAATTTGTCTTGTCAGATCATTAATAGCGACAATGTTCAAGAAGCAGCAAGAGAAACAGACGGCTACTTCATAAAGAGTGGAATCGTGACAGTAATCAAGGATGCTTTGATTCCCAGTGGTACTGTAATCTAGAGGAGGTCTTAGTTGCCTTTCTTCTCCAATCCAACTTGTTGGCTTGAGAATTGTAATTTTACTTTTATGTATCTTCTAGTAAGGTCGTGTACTTGATAGTCAAAAGTATATCAGGCTTGAGGAATTATGCTGTAAAGGTAGTTCTCTATTTATTCAATAAAAGTTGAGTCCAAAACTTGTTACGGTTATTATGGCATGCAATCAGTAGAATATTTATTGGAGAAACAATTTGAAATTGTAATTAGCTTTCTTTGCTTGATTGTATGGTATGGCTTCTTGCTGGTGCTGGTGCTGGTGCTATTTGAGATGAATGAACATTTTATCAATTACTATGATTTAGAAATGAAGTTATATTTTACTTGCTTTTAATAAGTGATAGTCCCTACATTTTAATTCAGGTGCAGACTAGATAAATATTCAAAATATATTTGTGTTTTATGTATGCCATTAAAAATAATAAACTTTTTTGACAACACAATAAGTCATTTCAACATAAAATAAACTATATTTAATAATATTTAAATATAATTACTCCTTAAGGCCTTTACAATCACTTTTGGGGTACACGTGGAAAAAACCTTCAGGTGGAGGAGAGCATACAAAATTGCATGGTCAAACGAACGTTTATACACGCACCCATGTGCCGTTGGAAACGGAGGGATTTATGAGTCGCTATTTAAACAATTCATTTCCGTATTTGATTACCCCATCTGTCCTATTCACACCGAAATCGATGCACAAGTAACAACAAACAAAACATTTCTGCGGGACTTTCTACAATCCTCATTCCCCGAATTGAAAAGTTTTATCTTTCAATCGCCATGGCAGATTGACTTTTATTAGGTATTTGTTTTGGAAATTTTTTGGTAACCTAATTCATTTTATGCGTTGTTAGTTGTGTTATATGTGATATCTCTTTATTTTTATTCCTTTCGTTTATTCCCATTTGGATTATGCGCTGATTTTTCTTGATATACCCTGGGAGCAGTTATGCCCATGTTTGGAGATGGAATTTAATAAGTTTTTCCGACCTCATAACAGCAGTAGTTGCTGGCTAATAACATTTCAAAGATGGCTGGAAATAACCCCCACATTGAAGTGAGTTACTTTATTCTCTTTATTTACATGAACCCATAAATACCCGTTCATTCTGAAATACGGACACTGATATGTTTTCTGGGTCCATACTAATGAACATATAGAGAATGAGCTAGTTTGTATCAATTGTCCTTGTACTTTTAAAGTTCATTATGAGGTGCTTCTCAATGACTAGGTAAATGTATTATAACTAACTGATAGTCTATACCTAGAGCAGGTCCCAAAGAAAATTGATTCAAGAATAAATAATTTTTTTGGAATGGTCTACTTGAATTAAAATAACAAAAACCTGTCCTTACACTCTTTAGCCACTGTTTGCCTTTCGGCCCTAATTTTATTTTTGAACTTCCACCAGCTTAAAATTCCACTATCTCCTCAAGCAACACATCAAGCAAATAGGGTTGGCCTCCAATTGCCTTCGTTGGCTCCTCCTGTTTACCACTGAGAACCAAGGCTCTGAGTTATCTAAATACAGTTGCTGTGATCCTAAATTAAATACATTAGGTGGGGTTTAGTAAATTTAGTGGATCTGAAGTTTGCAAGTTTCTGAAAATGTTAGAAACTATTATTTGGAGATTATTTGTTCACTTAACATAATTGCACAAGAGAGAAAAGGGTAGAAGGTGACAAGTATGAATGTAATGTGTGCTTGCAGGTCTAATATACATACAATTATATAGTTGTTTAATTTCCAAGAACATAGCATTCCATTACTTTTCTATCCCATGCATTGTCCTATGTGATGACCTAAACCTTTTGGCCTGAAGAACACTTATAGATTGGTGTTCATCCTTATTATATAAAATTGTGGTTTGGAATGCAATAAGGCTTTCACGATCTTATCTCACAGAAGATTACTACTCCACAGATGGGATCACTAGAGCTGGTAGACGAGAGCCTGGTGAGCCCTGGGCCAATTGGTAGAGCGAAGCCTTCTATGGATGCAGGTCCCAACAAATCTTTCTATGCTGATGGTATAGAAGAGCTTAATTTTAAGAGTATATCAAATATCGTAATACACAGCATCAAAGTTGTTTTCTTCTCCGACAAAATCAACCTACTTGTGCCTTTTGGTCCTTTAGCGATACTGGTTGACAAGTTGACAAACCATCACGTGAGGTCCAAATATCTTTACTCTTGGGCATCTAGCTCTATATGTTTTTCTCATTTAATACTTACAATTGATTTCAGGGTTGGGTCTTCTTCCTGAGCTTAATAGGCATCATACCTTTGGCTGAGCGGCTGGGTTGGGCTACAGAGTAATTCCCTACACATTATTAGTACTACTTGCATGGATACAATTGGCATGCATAACATATTTCTACATTTTTTTTAAATTAAATAATTTGCAATGAGAATTGAACCCTTTTCTTAAGAAAAGTGAATCTGTATTCTCAACTCATATTCCTTTGGATACCATGTGAGCACTTTGCTACTATGTTACGTGTCTTTTCAATTATCCTAGTGAGATTTGTTTAAGGATGAAGCCTGAAGGAGAGGCGAAACACACTAGTTCGCTGTTAGGTCCTTGGATTTATTTAGTATATATTCCTTTGTTATTCAACTCAACTAACTCAAGACAGATCCCCTTCCCAACTACATGTGAATTTTGAAGAATTTGGTGGAATACTTATATCTTGCTCTAGGATAAGAAGAGAGATACGATGAGGATTTGCAACGTTTTGATCTCTGATTTCCTAGTTGCCGTAATACTTCATTGATAAACTAGGGAAAATTCACTGACATGCATCTTGAAGTCCATATAATGCAGATATGTTGTTTTTAATGAGGTAATTCCGTTTCTGAATATTGTATATGGTTTCGCTTCTTTTTGATGTAGGCAGCTGGCTTCTTACACCGGTGCTACAGGTTTACTTCTCTAGTCTACTCTTTTAATTGTCTTAATTACTATTTTTATGCATTTATGACCATTAGTTTTTGTTTATATCAGTAGAGATGTGATCTGCTGTTCACACTCAATTTTGTTTATTACATAAAGTTGTTATCTGGGTTTACTGTGGTCGTTGAAATTGATGAAAATATGATAAAGGAAAAACTAAACTTAATTATCACACTCTTTAAAATAAATTTATAACCTTGATGTAATATGCTTAGGCGGACCGATTTTGGTTGCATTCACAAAATTTCAAATATTGTTGTTTACATTTGTTTCACTTTTATGGTTGAGGGTTGCATACATTGTTCAAGTTATTAACTGGATTTACTGTGGTCTTTGAAATTGATGAGAATATGGAAAACGAAAAACTCTAAACTAAAAGCTAAACTAAAAGATCACTCTTTAGAATAAATTTGTAACCTTGATGTAATATGCTTAGGTGGATCGATTTGTAACCTTGATGTAATATGCTTTGGCGGACCAGTTGTATTCACATAATTTCAAATTCAAAAACTAAACACAGTTGGGTTCTATTTTGGGTTCTTTATGGATAAAATTCTATGATTGTGTGGTATCAGTATGTTGGCATACTACTATGCATACATGTCAGTTGTTACTCTTCTACCTTTTTATTTATTAGATTCAAAGAGAACTTCTCAAGAAAATAGCAGCCCTTCTAGCAATAGCAAAAGACCTACTTATAGCCACGAGCAAAACCCAGACATTTACAGATCTACTTCGTATCATATGAAGTCTTACAATTCGAAATAGGTTATTTATAATATAGGCAAGAAACAACTATAACTCTCAGCAAAGTTGCAGTTGAATGAAACCGTAAATTTTTGGTATTTTACGTATTGAATGGTACGAGTTCTTGATTTTATTTTCTTTTTTATTTCAAATCTATAGGGTCCTCGTTAAAATATATTGTAAAATTCTTGTCAGAGCATACATGCTTAATGCGACATTGGGGGAAAGGGGTTTCAGAGATACCTTTAGGTTTCTGTGTTGCTAACTTATGAATGAATATAGTTTACAAAATACAGAACTAACACTCTGTTTGGTTGGAGTGATTTTGGAGAGAAGAGAAAAAGAGAGAATGCTCTCTCTAGCATTTATATGTTCAACGAGGAGAAAAGAAGAGAGAAATGAGAGAAACTTGGGCCTTTGACGTTTCCCCTCGTAAGTAGGATGATTTGGAGCAAAGAGAAAGTTTCATTAATTAAACTTTTGTAATACTCTTAAGTGACCTAATTTGTCACTGAGGAGTGACACACCTGCACTCAAACCGTGAACTGGCACATTTGGTTTGAATTCGCGTGCTGTGAAAGTCAAAATCGCAAGTTAAAGTCTGAAAAATAATATTTATTTACTATATAATCCTTGTTTATGTTTGTTTTAAAAAGTATATACATCACTAGTATTGGAACTTCAATATTTTGGTGTCCTAACTACCCCTTAGGAGTAGGAGGGTACCTTCCCTTGATATATAGTATTAGATTATTTTCATAATAAAGGCGCCCTTTCTCACTTTGATCAATTTATTTCCTGGGTTAATTTATAGTGGCCTTTGTTGGAACTTTGCAGTCGGGGGTCTTCTCAACGCTACTTTTGGAAATGCAACAGAGCTGATAATTTCAATGTATGCGATGAAAAATGGCATGATACGTGTTGTTCAGCAGTCGTTACTAGGCTCAATTCTGTCGAACATGTTGCTCGTGCTAGGTTGTGCATTTTTCAGTGGTGGAATTGTTCATCCTAACAAGGAACAGGTGTTTAACAAGGTTGGTAAATTCCCATGCAAGTGTGGCTTAGTCTGTTTTTTGAATAGGGAAATTATATATCAATAGTACTTTGGTGACTAAAAATTGAATAAAATATGATGTGTATGGTTGTGGTTGGTTATAAGCATTGGGTTGGGCCCACCCATGTATGGTGAAACATCAACTAATTACAATTTGACAAATTACTCTGTATCCATTTTTTTGTATTCATGTTTTTCACCATAGCATTATTCATTATATATTGAACGTATGCATTTTATTTTCTCCTACAATGATGGACTTAACAGTAGTGTTTCCTGATCTTATTGGTAGGGAACTGCTACGATGAATTCTGGGTTGCTCTTGATGGCAGTCATGGGTCTTCTGTTCCCAGCTGTACTTCACTTCACACACACTGAGTTACATTTTGGGAAGTCTGAGTTGGCCCTTTCAAGATTTAGTAGCTGCGTTATGCTTGTAGCGTATGGTGCCTATCTTTTTTTTCAGCTGACAAGCCAGGAGAATTTATATTCCCCAATTAATGAGGTATGCGCTTCTACTGTTTTCCAGAAATACACTGTTTAATCTTTTCATTAGACATGCTTTGTTCATATTTGTTTTTGGACATAGAGCATATTGTGTTATGGGTATCATATCTTGCTGTTCACTTGTACATCCAGTGTATATTTTGATTTGTTCTACTGTAGTAACCCTTTCATTAGAGTCTTCACAACCTTTTTAGCCTCCTATATTGTTGCTCAGTGAACTTCTTTGATGTGTTTCAGTTGCTTCTCTCTTTCAAGCTTCTTCTCCAATATCTGGATTCCACTTAAATTTTACTTTTTTCTTCTCTGTACACCCACTTCGGTAATTAGGGCTTTTAAGCAAGTTACTAAACTTGCAGAGAAACTGGATGGATAAGAAGAATAAGAGTAAAACCATTATGTCCATGATGGCACACTTGCAAAACCTACTGAATGTGTGTGTGTGTATTTGTATATATGAATTTATGTTTTCTTTGTGCAACCTTCTGTCATGCGTTCTATTTATATATTCTTTATCTATCTAGTTTACGGAAAGCTCCCTTATTACTTCTTTACATGTGTTACTAATGTTTATCTACTAAATGCTATAAAATCAGGAAGAAAGTCATCCTAATGACAGCTTAGATGATGAAGAAACTCCTCAGATCTCCAAATGGGAATCGATAATATGGCTCTCTATTTTGACTGCATGGATCTCAGCCCTCTCAGAGTACCTAGTTAATGCCATAGAGGTACTTATGTCTTGCTAATTTTATTTTGTAGTTTACTCATCATCATTTCCTTGGCATGAATATTGTGATCTTTTGAAGGAAATGATTTTAAGGTATTTTCAAAAAAATCACCATCTTTGTTACTTTTATTTTTCTTCAGAGACACCTTTTCTATATATTGTTTACATTCTTATGACATGTATGCTTACTGTTTAATGGCAAGTCTCTTTATTTGTCCTTGTTACTTCTCTAATGAAGTCGCTTCTAATCTCTCTCTCCCTAAATTTCAATGTTAGTATTTCGTGCGAGAGAGTTTAATTTTTACATGTTGCAAGTATTTCTTATTTTCTTACTGTGAGTATGGTTCTATTTCCAGGGGGCATCTGTTGCTATGAATATTCCAGTTGCATTTATAAGTGTTATTTTGCTCCCAATTGTTGGAAATGCGGCAGAACATGCAGGTGCAATTATGTTTGCCGTGAAAGACAAGCTTGTAAGTACTTATCCTACTGGCTTTTATAAGACCTATGTAGGACTATTCATTACATGAATCTATGTTATGTCTGCAGGACATTTCTTTGGGAGTTGCAATAGGCTCATCGACACAGATATCAATGTTTGGGGTAGGTATTAAATAATTTATGCATTGATGTCGTTTTCTAGTTATTTTCGAATATCTATGCATGTGCATTTTCATTTTGAATTGGACTCTATCAACTTCTCTATTCGTACTTATGGATCACTAAATCTGCTTCCATGATATAACGGTTTTTTTTCTTTTTTAGTAATCAGTTGCTATATGCTGAAGTCTGAACCAACTACTTGCCCAGTGGTTGAACATTTATTTATTCTAGGTTGATGCTACTTTTATTGATGTAGGACAATTTGTAAAACGGATTTTGTTATTGATTGATAGAGGGCAAGAACTAGGATTTAAGCTCTGCGCTTTAATTCTATGACGTCTATTAACTCTAGACGATATAAGAAAAATCAATAATAATCTCAATATTCAAAATGTACTCTGTGAAGATGACATCGGTATTTAAACAAAAAAAACCCTAAATTGGGCTTGGAGACCATTAAAATAACCAAAGACAAAAATACTCCAACTAATTAAAACAAGTTCATAATAATGAAATAAACAAAATAAATAAGGAAACTAAATCATCGATTCCCTTCATTTCTCCCCGTCTGGGAAAAAATTCGGCTCTATCGAAATGCAATATTCGTAACGCTCCAACAATGCAGGATCAATTCGATGAAACTCGTCCTTACCAATCCATGCGCAATCACTGTCAAGCTTGTCGCGCCACTTAACAAAAAATTGGCGATATCCTCCGCGCCTAGTCAACACAAATCTCTCATCCAATACATCATCGATACCATTTGCTGTAGACTGTGAAAAAATAAGAGGTGTTATAGGTGGAACAGGTAAATGAGGAACAAGTACAGGCTCAACATGATTAGTAGATAAAGAAGCATGAGATGGGGTCGACAGACTAGAAAGTCCATGATATGGAGTAAGATCAGCCACATTAAATACATGACCAATACTCATATTACTAGGAAGATTTAACTCATAAGAATTAGCACTAACCTTCTTTTTAACACGAAATGGACACATCCGCTTAGCATGCACCTTTTTCCATGTGCCCAGAGATGACCTCTCGACACGGTGTCGAAGCATCACCTGAACTCTTGGTACCTGCGATGAACATTTGCAATAGACTTATAATTTTCGTTGTTTAAATTATTTTTGTCTTATCTCAGCATGCAAATCATGAATGTGTCGTGCAAAAGTTTCAGCACTCACTAGCTCTATATGCAGGGGGGAGAGGGACTAAGTAAATAGGTTTCGTAGGTTGATAACCAGTATAAATCTGAAAAGGACTCGCTCCAATAGAGCGATTAACCAAACTATTATAAGCAAACTCAACATAGGTAAAACTCTATCCCAACTGGACACGTGATATCCTATAAGGCATCTCATCAAATCACCTAAACTCTTACTCCCTTCGTCACAGGATAAAAGTCCTGGTTGACTTTTTGCGCATATTAAGAAAGGATAAAATGACAAAATTGTCCATATTTAAATTCTCATTTAATTGCATAATTTTCTGTACATTACTAGTGATGCTCCATAAATATGCATAGAGAATAGAAATATAACAATTAATAATAAGGGTATTATAGGCAAATTATTGTAAAAAATAGATCGGTAAGTAGACATTTAACTTGAAACTACCTAAAATAGTAATAAAGACTTTTATCCTTGGACGGAGGGAGTATTAACTACCTCGTTTGACCATCACGGTCTGTGGGTGATAGGCAGTGGAAACTTAAGTGTGGTATTTAGTTTCTTCCATTGGGTTATCCAAAAATAAATCATGAATTTGACATCCCGATCAGAAACTATAGATGAAGACAAACCACGTAGCCTCAACCTCACTAAAAAAAATTGATGCAATGTGTGAAACATCATTGGATTTGCTGCATGGGATAAAATGTGTTGTTTTAGAAAAACGGTTCACTACAACAAAAATGAAATCATAACCGGTTCCGCAGTAACCCCAAGACAATCTATGTTAATATCCTTCCAAGGAGCATGTGGTACTGGCAAATGCATATACAACCCTGTGTTTTGCTTCCTACCCTTAGCAGTTTGACATGTACGATACTCAGAAACAACACGGGCTACATCCATCTTGAGGCTAGGCCAAAAAATTCTATCCTCCACAGTCCCAATGGTCTTTCACGACCAAAAATAACCTGCGATCCCTCCTGCATGTGACTCTCAAACTACATGCTTACTCATAGACGTGCTAGGAATACACAAACAGATGCCCTTAAAACGATACCCATCATGAATACGAAAATCGCCTGAGGGTGGGACACTATAATTCTGTAGGGCAATATATGTCTCTCTAAAGTCTCGACAAGAAGGGTACTCATGGACAATACGCTCAAACCTAATTACCTTCATAGTCGAAATGTTAAGGAGAATAGATACCCTACTCAGTGCATCAACGGCTTTGTTCTCTACCCCTTGACAATGCTTTAGGACAAAAGAATAGTCCTGAAGAAACTCAACCCACTTTGCGTGTCGATGACTCAACTTCTTCTGGAGTTTATATGCTGAAGTGCCTGATGATCGAAGTATAACACAAACTCGTTAGGTAACAAATAATGTCACTAATACCTAAGCGCTTGAACGACAACATAAAACTCTCTATGATAGGTAGAATTCCTTTGTCGGGCCTCATTTAGTTTCTTACTAAAAAATGCAACGGGTTGATCCTCCAGACTCAGTACTCCCTTATACCTACGCCGGAAGGGTCACATGCTATCTCAAAAACTTTGTTAAAATATGCTAGTGCTTAGCAGCCGATTTAGACCAAACAAACTTCCCTTTCTTTAAACAATCGGTGACGGGAGCCATAATGGTACTAAATCCCTTAATGAACCTCTTATAAAAAGTAGCAACTCTGTGGAAGCTTCTAGCTTAATGTGCATTAGAAGGTTTTGGCCATTCTTTAATAGCTTTTACCTTTTTAGTGTCAGCAGAAACCCCATCTTTGGAGACAACAAACCCGAGAAATATGACGGATTCTTGCACAGAAGAACACTTTTTCAGAATAATATAAAGTTTTTTATGTTGGAGAGAATGCACAAAATTTGGCGTAAGTGAAGTAAGTGTTTCTCTCGGGTGCAACTATAAGTAAGGATGTTATCAAAATAAATCACTACAAACTTGCTAATAAAAGACCGCAACACCTGATTCATAACTCGTAAAGGTGCTAGGTATTGGTTAGACCAAAGGTTAGGACTAACCACTCATAAAGATCGTCACAAGTCTTAAAGGCAATTTTTCACACGGATGCGGACTTGGTGATATCCACTCCGTAGATTTATTTTGGTGTACACACGAGCTCCACTCATCATATTTAACATGTCATCAAGCCTAGGTATAGGAAACCTATACCTGACGGTGATCTTATTGATGGCTCAACTATCATAACACATCCTCAAACTCCCATTAGCCTAGCATCGCACAAGGGCTAAGACTCTCGCGAACAAGACCCTTACTCAACAAATCACACTTGGCTTCTTGTCTCCTTTTGGTCCGTAGGGTTCATCCTATAATGGGGTAGGTCGCCCCAAAAGAATGTGTGCAACATCCATAGAAAGGACATCACACCAAACTTTTTTCTCATAACTCTTAAGGTGGATCGACACTAGACACTTATGTTACACAGGAATAGATGTCTTATTGATCCAAGCAACATTATAAGGCTGGGTGTGTGGTTCTGCCTTTACCTTCAATCGTTCCACAATTGTCTTGACAACCACATTTAAACATTTTCCCCCATCAATGATCAGCTTGGAAGAGATACCACCACCTCTACTATGTATCTGAAATATGGCGGTCCTCTTGTAATCTTTCTAATTTTTAGGACTAGCGAAGATGAACCTCATAACATTCAAGGTCAATTTGTTCAAGGTGCACATCCGCCTTCTCATCCTCCGTGTAATACTTATCTTCCACTTCACCTTCCCTCGACTCATTTTCTTCACCCGACCCTTCATGAACCACTCCTACTCGATGTTTGTTAGGGCACTCAAAGAACTTGTGGCCAAGCTTTTTGCAGGAAAAACACCTATCACTGCTACTGACTGAAGGTTTTGGTACAGGTGTACCCTTCCCTAGTTTAGGGTCCCGACTTGGTCCACTCGCGGTGTTAGTAGCCCTAGAAGCATCTTGAGATGTGAAAAAGACCTTCCCTGTGGGGCATTGCGTCCATTAATTTGGCACGAATAAGTGGTCGCTCTTCGGAAAGAGGATCTCTTCACATTGTATTCTTGATCTAAGACAGCCTGGTAAGGACAAGTGAGTGACTGGAAAAATCAATTTAATATCTCTCAACCCCTCCCTAAACCTAATAATGGTCAATCTTGTCTCAACGAGCTCACAACGCTCCATCAACTCCGTATACCTATTGACGTAATCAGAGACAAACAAATTAACTTGTTTCAGATTTGTCAACTGTTCAAAATATCCTATCCTTGTGACCGACTCTGTTCTAAAAATCCCCGCCTAGGTCCGCCTAGGCCCCGCCTAGGCGCTAGGCCCCCCTGGCGCCCCGCCTAGGACCTAGGCCCCCCTTGGAGCCTCTAAGCCCCCCAGGTGCCTCACCTAGGCCCAAGGCGACAAAAAAATTCCTCTAGAAATTAGGCAGATTCTAGGCGGAGAGATTTTTTTATTTTAATAACTACCCAAACCAAATCTTGATATATTTATTTTTCTAATGATTTATCATATTCATAATAGAGGTTGTAGCATACTAAATCACAACAAGAAGTGAACAATATCAAGTCAAAATGGATAATTTTATTATAGTTGTAATTTTTTGAACTTGTACCAACTTCAAATTATATAAATGTGGATACATTTGTAATATTTAGTTTAATTCAATTTTATAATTCTTAAATTTATATTTAGTTTCTTAAGTTTTAATATTGAATTAAATTCTTGAAATTTTAAATTTTATTATTTAATAGCAATCTTGTTTATAATAAAACTAATACGTTAAAAATATGTTTAAACTTTGAATAATTGCATTTTTGTGTTTGAACTTTGACATTAGCAATATGAATATGTGTTTGAACTTTGACATTAGCAATATGGATATGTGTTTGAACTTGAAGAAAAAGCTTTTATTATCTTTATTATAGATTGTTTTGCTTTATATTATTATTTTGTTTGGATAAATGTAAAATAAAATATTAAAATTGTCTTAAAATAAAAAATCCCGCCTAGGCTCCGCCCAGGCCCCGCCTAGGCCCCCCTCGGCCGCCCGCCTCCCGCCTAGCGCCTTTTAGAACATTGGACTGACCGATGAGTAGATAATATTTTCGGAGACGTACTTTCATTTCTGCCCAGTCCCTAATACGTGGATCCCTCAAACGCTCAATGTCTCTCTCAACACTAACCCAATACAAACTCGCTTGTTTGACTAACTTCCTCTTGACATAGCGAACTCTACGCTCTTCGGACATCTCATGCCAATCGAAAAATTTATCTATACTGGATAACCAATCAACGAAGACATTAGGATCAGACCTACCATCAAACTCGGGTGCATCAGCCTTAATTTTTCTAGTGTCATCATCATAACCTCGGTCATAAAGGTTGACATTCTTAGGTTCACGGTATCCATAATCTATAGGTTCACGGTATCCATAATCTCTAGGTTCATGGTAGTCATCGTCTCTACGTTCACCATACCCAATGTCACGATGTTTATGGTCTCGTTTCTCGGGGTACTCAATATTTCGAGGCTCAAGGTTTTGGTACTCAATATTTCTAGGCTCAAGGTGTTCCCGTTGCCTATTCAGCTCAGGTTCTCCTTCAGGTATTTCTTTATTAACGGGAATGTCGTAGTTCCCGCATTTTCTCCTATAGGTTCGACTAAAGGTTGTGTTCGTTGCTCAATGATTTGAACCCTATCAGATAATATGACAAGTTACTCAGACATAACATCCACACGATTTTCCATATTAGCCATTTTAGTGATTAAGAGATTTACCTTTCATTTATTGTTGGGCCGTTGAGTTCCACTACGGGTCATTATGATGTAAACGCAATACTAAGATAATTAATTATAGTAATTAAATTATAACCCACAACAAATGCAATCGCAGTTTCCAAAATATCAACAATCACGACTAAATAATGTTCAACTAATAGGAATAATGTGCAGTTTAAGAGAATAAAACCAAACATGTTTTGAAATTTTTAGTACCAAGTAACGAGTAAAAAAAAATCTAAGTAATTGAAGTATTTATCCTATATTTTGCAAAAAAAAATTAATAGTAGTTTTTGTACTCTTTTTTGTTGACCTAAACTTGATTATAAAGTGCGAGACAGGTGAAAAGTGTAAGGTTAAAAGTTTAGAGGCTCGTTATGGAAGAAACGGGGGCTAAAATGAGCAGAAGCTGTGGGGAGCAATTGGACAAGGTTTTTTTTTACTTTATTTTTGGAAAGTTTAGGGTTACCTCCTTTGTTCCAAACATAGAAGCAATAGCAGCGTCGTGAGAGGATGAAGAGATGCAGCGAGTAGAGATGGCGGCAGAAGGTTCAACGAGTAGTGGTGTTGTCAGCTGTAAGGTTTTCCGGCGACAGTAGCAACACAATCTCTCTCTTTCTTTTTCGGGTTTTGCAAGTGTTGTTGATGGTCAACGATGGTAGCGATGAGCTGGTTGCTGTTTGGGGTCACGAATTGAACTTTCGTTGGTGGTTGTTGATCGATGTTGTTGATCGACGATGGCGAGGGTGATGTCTTCATCTGGGTCGGGTTCGAGTTGGGTCGACCCGACTTGATGATGAGGTATTGATTTTGTTGTTGTTGCAGCGGTGGTGATGGAGTTTTGTATGATTACGACAACAACTATTGAAGGAGATGAACAGTAATTTTGGGACTACGAACAATAACTTCGAAAAAAAAATTCCCATGTTTCGACTTTGATAGCAAAAATGATGTTGGACAATTTGTAAAACGAATTTTGTTATTGATTGATAGAGGGCTAGAATTAGTATTTAAGCTCTACGCTAAATTTTAGGGTTTAAAGTTTCAACTCGGCGTCTATTAACTTTAGATAAATATCTCCATATATAAGAAAAACCAATAATAATCTCAATATTTAGAATGTACTCTGTGTGAAGATTAAATCGGTATTTAAACAAAAACAACCCTAAATTGGGCTTAGAGACCAATAAAATAACAACAGACAAAAATACTTTAACTAATTAAAAAAAGTCCATAATAATAAAATAAACATAATAAATAAATAAAAAAACTAACTCATCGGTCCCCATCATTTATGCTATAGACAGTAGGTGACTAAGATCCTATTTATTCATTGGCTTCTAATGAGCCGTCCTAGTAGTTAGCATAGTTTCCAATTAAATGGACTTATATATTGCCCTTTGAAATATGCATAGAAATTATTCAAAAATTTGCTTGCAGTGGTTAAAAGGTTGGGCTACTAAGTGATGTAGGACAATATTTGGAGAAAAATAATTGCTGGAAATTAATTGGAAAAAACGTAACTAGGGTGGAATTCTGCACTCCACTACCCTAGGAATCTCAAACGTAGAAGTGATTGCAGTCAATAATTTTGTCTCAACAATTAAATTTTCAATAGCTTAATGAGTCTGGCAATTACATCTATATTTATATAGAACAAAACCCTAATTTGGACTTGGGGCCCAAGGAAAAACTAAGGACTTAAATTCCCAAATGAAAAACATCTAATTATTAATATTGTTAATAAAAATCTTCAGTAATAAAATAACATAAAATTCATCCACGACGACAACGCCTTAGTGATTGATCCCTATCACCAAACAAAGTTTTACAGGGTTTTTCCTTATCTGTTCGTTATTCCCAGCTACCTCTTTGGTCTCTTAAAATTGATGTGTGGGCTTGTAAGTTCTGTTATGCTCTTTTTAAATAATTCTTTGCTTCGAGTTTGAGAGTAGGCTAGGTAGGGAGGAAGTGGCTTGGTCTACTGACAAGAAGGAAGTTATCTTCTATGTGAGATCATATTATTTTCTATTGCCCCCCACCTTTTTTTGTTGGGTATTTTCATGGAAGCATTCACAACAGGTTTGAGTTTGTCACCAATTGGCTAATCATTGTAGTGTATTATGATTGCCACCAAGGCATCAAGGGTGTCATACATGCCATGTTTTAATAGATCATTGTCAGTTCTCCTTTGATGAAGACGTTCCAAAGTAATATGGCATCTTTTGCCGAAAGATGCTTTTAGTATTAATTTCTTTGTTTAAAGGTATTTCTGTAATGTGTATATGGCTATATGCTGCCTCGTCTTCTGTGTTTTAACTCTTTGCATTTTCATTGTTGTTGCTATAATTGCAGATTCCTTTTTGCGTGGTTATTGGGTGGATTATAGGCTCTCCTATGGACTTGAATTTTCAACTTTTTGAGACGGCCACTCTTTTCATGACTGTTCTAGTAGTAGCCTTCATGTTGCAGGTTAGCCTGTTGTCACAAACACTTCTTTTGTTGTTTTTCAACTTTTTGAGACGGCCACTCTTTTCATGACTGTTCTAGTAGTAGCCTTCATGTTGCAGGTTAGCCTGTTGTCACAAACACTTCTTTTGTTGTTTTTCTACCTGTTGTCACAAACACTTCTTTTGTTGTTTTTCTATTTGCCTTTGGAAAAAAGGCGACGTTGAGTTGATTATTTTTCTTGATTGTTTATAACACTTGTTTTGATTCTGAATACCAACTAACAAGAGGAAAATCACGCTGTTCTGAATGGGGATACAATCTTTTTCCTTTCTTTCTTTCTCTTGTTGTCATTTTTACTTTATATATATATATATGTATATGTATGTATTTTTATGTTTTTAAAAGAATAATTTCCTTGCATATTTGTCTTTTTCAAAATATTTTTAATATATATATTTTAGTTTTATTTTTTTCTTTCTTATGTTTTATCTTTTATTTTTCTTTTTGTCTTTCTACTTTTTCTCTTTCATATGGGATTCTATTTCAGCCCAAGTAAAGCATATCTTATAAAAATTGGTTTTCGGAAAATCTGAAGTGCCTGGTTGTAACTTGTAAATGAATCGAAATTTGGCAAGATAACTGCACTATTCCGCCATTATTTGTGGCCAAGACATAACTTCAAATAAGTTATACTGTACTAATGATTCTAGTGCAATTCTCTCTGTCTCTCTCTCTCTCTCTCTCTATATATATATATATATATATATACTGTTTTTTAAAGGATTAATATTGCATTTTAATCTGTGAAGAATCTGTCTCTCTACTTTTCATTGTTTACTCTGCATTGAATGTAATCTTGTGTTTGCAGGATGGAACTTCCAATTACTTTAAAGGACTGATGCTCCTCTTTTGCTACCTGATAGTTGCGGCAAGTTTCTTTGTACATAGAGATCCGAAATCTGTAGGTGAGTAATTACACATCCTGCTGAGAACTGATGGCATATAATGGATATTGGAATTAATGAAATGATCTCTTTTCTGGGATGTTAAATTACCTTTCATCATGATTTTAAGTTCATCTTCTTGTTCACATACCATACTCTGCCCATTTATTGTTCTTAAATGTTTCCTTTTTTCCTTTTGATGGAATGAAACGCGGCGGAACTTGATGTAGCAGAGGATAAGCCCTGAAAAACTTAGTTACTATAAGCACAATGGGAGCATCACCCTGATCCTGGTAAAACTGAAGCCTTCAAGTGACGCAACAGAAATGTTTTGCAGAAGAAAGGGCCTTCAAAAAGTTGGCCGATTAAGAGCATATTCGATTGTTATAAAGCTTACAAGGTCAATCATTTGATTGTATAGTTTTTGTCATTTTGAAACTGAGCATCTTAGTTTGATATCAATGGTGGTAGAGTTGCTGTAAACTGCCTATAATGAGTAGTTTCCCAGCTCCTTGGGAGGTTGGTGGACATATACTGTAGTTTTCAGAATAGAATTTAGGTATTAAAAGTCAATGATGTAAATGAAGAGTTTAAATTTGATACGAACGTTGTTAGGATCATGACACGTTAATAAAATAAGGATAATTGTGTCGAACAAAAGTACTTTATTAATGCGTTTATAATCCTAACACCGATTTTGTATACGAAACTTGAACTCGGAAAGGAAATGCAGCTTTGCCTATACCTTATATATTTTTTAATTTCTTAAACATAGTAATCATTCTGCTATGGAAAATATGAATTTGAGAAGTCTTTGGATTAGTGATATTTTCTATTGAACTACTAAATCATATTTGTATAGAAATTTCAACTTTATTTTTTATTTTTCCCCTTCTCTTTTGCATCAAATTTGTCTTTTTGAAACAGTAGCCTATATAATTATATATAGCTATTTGTTGCACAGATTTAAAGTAAAATACATTTTTGTTTTGTCTAGTTAAATGTAGTTGACATGTATACAACACATAAATAAATTGAAAATTTTATAACACTCCCTCCCTTCTAATATTTTGATCATTAATGACTTTTTAAAGTCAATTAAAAATATTTTTAAATGTAAAATTATGTGAATTTTTTTAATCTAGTTATTATAATGATTAATATTATAAATTATCTCAAAGTACTATTCATTATAAAATTTATTATTTCATAATATATAATGAATTATCTAGATTTTGAGTTTGAGAATTTATTACTCTACAATTCATCAACACTTATTTAGACAAATTTAGGCAACTTTTAATTTGTCTCACCAAATTAAATAGTACTCCATCCGTTTTTAAAATATGATCGTCATGACTTTTTAAAAAATAAATTTAGGATATTTTTAAACTTAAAATTAATATGAATTTTTTCACTTTTACTCAGTATAATAATAAATTATACTATAAAATAAAACTTCTTGGAAAATTTATTATTCTTGTTTTCTCAAATTTTAGTTTGAAAACATATTTTTTTTATAAAAAAAAGTCAATACTATTTCCGTTCCTTAATTAATATAAGTCGTTTTAAATAATTGTTTTTGTTTCTTAATATAAGTTATTTGAGAATTTCAAGTAAACATTAATTGTTTAGTTTCTAATATTACCCCAAGTAATAAATATAATTTTGATTTTCTAACTATTTTTTGCCCAATAAATAACACTCTCTGTCTCTCTTTAAAAAAAGGATAATATAGACAATTGATACTCCATCTATTCCTATATGTAGATCGTTTTAGACTATTTTTTGTTATTCTTAATTATTTGTCGTTTGTCGTTATCTAGGAGAATTGGGAGTAGTTAGCATGAAGTGAACTTCATGGTAAGTTCATTTCATATCCAATGCAGTGCTGACACACAGGCGGGAGGGTAAGTTCATTTCATGCCTAATGCAGTGCTGACACACAGGCGGAAGGGTGATCTCTTTGTCTGCGTGTCAGCACTGTATTAGTTATGAAGTGAACTTACCATAAAGTTCACTTCATGCTAACCGGATCCAGGAGAATTGATCACTATTTTTCTCAAATTGTCCCTTATTACTCCACCTAATTTTTTGATTCATATTTACCATTATCGTATACTACTCCTCTACTCTTAAGTCTTTCTCTCCTTCTCCCAACAAAATTCTTTCATCTTTTTTATTTCCCCTCTCTATCTCTCTTGTTTATCGTATTTTTAATTTTCAGCAATTTTTGATCTCTTCCTCTCCTCAGATTAATTATGGTGTTAAGAAAAAACAAAAATTAAACAAAAAAATTTATAGTGCATGGAGCCAAAAATATGAAACGAAGTGTTTTCAATTGGAGTAGCGTAAATTAAATTGTGAGAGAGAGTGTGGAAGAAAATAAGAGTAAATGAGACCATTGAGTTTTTTTAGGAATAAATTATAAGAAACTGTTATTGAAGAGAGAGTATACGATAAGTGAGGTGAAGAGTACAATTGATAGTATAGTTAATATTTTTTAATTATTTCCTTAACTCTTGTGTATATGTCTAAAATGACCTATATTAAATAACGTAGGGAGTATTATATTTAATGATATACAATCATTTTTTTAATAATTATGTATAATTCTAAAATCACTTATATTAAGAAATGGAGGAAGCAGTAATTATTCATTAGTTATTACGTACTCCATCATTGGGGGATAATTAAATGCATGTGGCACTCAAATTCAAATTATGGTGGTTTAAGCAATTAATACATGTTGAAAATTCTAAACCTTGTACCCAAAGGAAACTATAAACGTAATTTCCTTGAAAACTACTACTGCTCTTCATTTTGTAGTTTCTAAAGGCTTTGCAGTTGACACGCAATTTTATCAAGCTCCATACAAAATATATATCCAGATTACCTGGCCTGCCTATTACTATAAATTAAACCTACATGATTCTGTAAACTTAATAATAATATATAGATAAAGCTAGTTGAAACAGCATGGCTAGATTACTTTTAGAAGTTCAGGGCGGTAGTAGTGGTTTCTTTGTTCCCGTGGTGGTTATAGCCGTGTCAATCATGTCGATGATGATCGTCTTTGCTTGTGCTTGCTCCACTATGTCCGGGAGAAAAGGTGGTGGTGGTGGTGACAACGCCGGCGGTGGTGGCAGAGGTGTTGGCGAAGGCGGTGTCGGCGGCGACGGAGGTGATGACGGCGGAGGTGGTGGCGATGGTGGTGGCGGAAGTGGCGGAGATGGTGGCGGAGGTGGGGGAGGCGGAGATGGTGGGGGAAGTGGCGGCGGTGGAGATGGTGGCGGAGGTGGGGGAGGTGGTGGTGGTGGTGGTTGTTAAAAAAAATAGCTAGCTGGTTTAAACACGGGTGGTGACCAGTGACTGTGTTATACAGGTCCACCCATATCTTAAGTCATTTAAACAATGACTTGAGACCCTTAAAATTAAGATTAAATTTTAATAATTTATATATGTTAGAATTTATTAAAAAAATTAAAATATTTTTTAATATAAAATAATTTTTTTTCTCTAACAGAAAGTTGAAATTTATTCTTTTTTTTTCATGGTCACTGTCTTCAGTCTCTCTCTCCCTCTACCGTTATCTCTCTCTCTACTAGTGAATCTCTACAAAAATATTCAATATTTTATACGTATTTGTATCTCTTTCTGACTCTCTACGTCTCTCTCTTCCTCTCTTTATACGTCTCTCACTTTCTCTCTCTAAATAAGTGTCTTCCTCTCACTACAAATCTACAGTTATCAATATATATTATATCTTTTAAATTTTAATCTTTAATAAATATTTTTTTTATAAGTAATAATATCAATATTTGCTCACTTATGTAATTTTTTTTTTCTTTGCAATTAGGATTTGTAAATTAATATTTCTTAAACTGTGAATTTGTGATATTCATTGTTCAGATATTTAATCTAATCATTGTATAAATCACTAAATCAGCATATTCAGGTTCTATTGTTCTATACTTTTTTATTTTAATTTTATTAAATTTTACTTGTTAATTAGGTACTATTGTTACTTGTTTTGGCGGGAAAAATTCTGACTAAAAAGTATCTTTTATTATTTGTTTTTTGATCGGAAAATATCTGTTTATTATTTGTTTTTTTGGCTTGTTAATTGGTTTTTTTCCCAAATGTTTGCATCGGATATAGAATTTTATTAATAATTCTTTTAACAATTGCTTCTGCAGAAAAAACTTTTTGAAAATTAAAATTAATAAAATCTTACTTAAGATCGACTATGTCCCAAAAAGATTAAGTGGATTATCGATTTTATCAATTGAAAAAAATATGTTAGAAAAAATTGATTATAGAAGTGTGATCAATAATTTTGCATCTAAAACAGTAACAAAAAATGAAATTCTAATTTTAAAAAATCATAAATAATTAAATATTAATTTAATTTTAACACAGCCGTACGGGGAGAGGAGCGGTCACAGCCTTATAGGAATGCACACACACACACCCTATGAGATAGACCATTACGGATTAAGATCCTAGCCTAGTTAAAATGGGTATTGGGTAAGAATGGAGGGTTAGGAGAATGAATGGCTTAGATGCATTCTCATGTTATGTTGTATTTTTTTTATTTTAAATAGCTGAATGCGAGTCGTTAGAAGGTATCAATGAGAATTAAAAACTTCTAGTCTATCTTTCTCTCTGTAATTTTTATCAAAATCTACTCGATACTATAAATCGGAATCGGTTACATAGGCGCGTTTGGTTTAGTGTGTTTGGTTTATTGTGTCAGGAGCCTTCTAACGCACTAAACTAGCAGGAGCATTGACTTGTTTTTTCACCCATCAATGCCATTTTTGGTTGACTTGTAGCGTTTGAAATGAGTTTTGACCCATAAACGCTAACTTTTTTAACCAAGGAATCAGGTATCTTCCAAGTTTGGCCAGTTACAACAGTTGCAGCCTGTAGTGCCTCAAAGAGAGTTCCACAACAGCTGTATTGTATTTAGGTTTCCCCCATACTAACATGTCATGGGACTAAAGAACAGTCTATATCTAAAAAGCACAAATGAGAACTGAGAAACATGTACAAGAAAATTATATTTCTTTTATTGATAGTGAAAGAATGTAATAAAGAATAATTTGGGGGGGGGGGCATATTACATTGAACAATAAACTATATTTGGCACATTTTCAGCAGCTCTTATGTGTGTGTGACTAATTACAATAATGATGACCCAGGTTGTTGTGCCATCAAATAGGGACAAAGAACAGAGTAAAAGGGTGTCTAGAAATATAAATAGGTTGACGTGTCTTTTGCATTTGTTGTATCCCTGCAAAGGATGGATCGTGCTTCAGTTATTGAGTGAGGAGCTTCAAGATCTTTGTCTTGCAGGGCATTCCCTTGCAGTCGCTGCATCTGGGAAGCAAATGTGTCATCCAGAATCTACAAGTCAAAAATAGAAAGACATCAGCTGTATATAATTTTGTTTTGGTAAAAATACAAAATTCATGAAAAAGCTACTGAATCGTATTTGTATTATACTCTCATGCTTTGAAGGCCTTAGAGGTTCTTACCCCTAGAGCATAATAAGATCCTCTGTACCACACTCGGTTTTCTTTTCTGCCCTCCAGAAACTTCAACACAATCTAGTCCAGTGACAATATTGAAAATGCGTCACAATCTAGTCCAGTGACAATATTCAACTTATATATTTCTCTCATACCTGTCCCATTCTGTCCCAAAAGCCGCGACAGGTTGCAATGAATATTTGACTTGTAAAGACCTCGTGCAAGTTAGATATGAATTCAATAAGTTGAGAATTCAGCATTTGCATCCTTTCGCGTATTTCAGCCTCTCCATCTGCTTCCTTTGTCTCCTCCAGAATCCTTTGAAGCCGTGTGCTCCGATTAGCTTGTACCTGAATCATTTATCAACTACAAATAAGAAAAACGGAGTAAACAAGGATAACACATGATACATTATCTTGAGCTTAATTCCCGCATCCCCTTAATCACCACCTGTCAATTTTAGTTCGACATCCTTGCTTGTCTAATGATGGCCAAA